>JAUTXW010000061.1:490000-1090000 GCA_030620095.1 Kuschelorhynchus macadamiae | reverse complement strand
ACACAACTTTAATCAATAAACATATATAATTAAATCAAAAGTAGGATAAAGAAGAGTATCAAAAATAAATAAATAAAACGCTGCAACTTTGTTATTAATGGGGTATGAGTAAACTCTGCCGCTAGATAATTTAGAATATATAATGCAAGCTTGATCGAGGTCGAAGGGCCCCTGGACCTCCGGTGCCCCCCAAAAAAGGGGCCCTGCGGGCGCTTTTAGCACGCCACTAAGCAAACCTCTTGTGAAAAAATTACAAAAAAGAAAGACACTTGTAAATTTTCTTTACCCGGAACTTCCCTCTTTTTGAAATAGTAAAGTGGATTCAATTTAATTTCGCACATAGTCAGTTAGTAACACATATTGGGATCTATTGTTTCACACCATACAGGATGCATTTCATTTTCCTGCATAATTTAAAATAAATTAAATAAGTATCTAATTTTTACACTGATTTCTTAAGACCACCCTTTTGTCCCGTCATATTGACTTCGTATCTGCTATTTTATATATCCATCTTAAATTCGTACCACAGTTTTACTTGTTTATCTCTATATTACACTTCACGCTTGCACAAAATTTGAAATTAATCTCGGCTGATTTTTTAGCTAGTTTTGTTAGTAAGAAGCTATACCGCAAACTGACACACAGACAAACCGACAGAGAGACCGACAGAATTGAGAAAACATGCACCTAGGGACGCTAAAACGTGAAGATATGTAAAAGTTGTTTCAGGCTGATTTTTTAACTAAATATTTTACTAAGCGGTCATATTGTTTCGCTTTCTAGGATTTATACCAAAATTTTGCCAGTTGATTCCTATGTAATACTTGATTTGTGTGCAGTATATTTCCAGGTGAATTGAATAAGTAGTTTTTTAGTAATGACTTCTTCAATTTTTCACAAGGACGTCCTTTTTTTTGCCTTATTGGATTTTTACCAAAATGCTATATATAACCCTTGATTTTTGACCGAAATTCGAAGTCAAATTAGTAAGTAACAAACAAGAAAAACTTTATATATACTCTAGTGCAGGGGCGTGCGGTGAAATTTTAAGAAATGGAAGCAATTTTTAGAAACGATTCTTCGATCATTTTTTGCAAATTTGTCAATGACGTCATCATAAAAACGTCGATTCTCCGACATATTCTGGAAAAGTTTTTTTACACGTTTAAGTGTTGAAAAATTGCGTTCTACTGATGAACTTATGGCAATACTAATTCACCCAATTTCGACACTTCGGTGTAAGCATCTTCCAGCTCCTTTTCTTTCAAAAATTGCATTAGTTCCTTAGCGTTATTTTTTGCCCTAATGTCATCAGTTTCGTAAATCACTTTTAGTTCAGATCGCAGTAACACTCGGTCGAAGAACTGGCCATAATGAAGAAGAAGAGATTTAAACGCATCTTCTGGAAAAGTTTTTCCTTTAAATTCATTAAAATTGCAGAGCTCGAGGAATTTAAAATCATTTAAACCGTTAAATCTATAGTTTATTTGTTGCTGAATTTGATCGATTATTTCATAAAAGAGGCGTCTGTATGATGTTTAAACATCTCCCACCTTGTCTGTTTGAATACGCTCGGCTTGTGGCTCTACATTTAACATCATCGTTTTCTCCCAAAATAGGTCAGTCATCTCTTTTTTGGCTTAACATGGACTTAAAATCATCCACTTTTTTTAGGCAAAAAGCAATATTATTTGTTTTAGTTTGTAATATAGTAAAAACCTTGTCCGAGAATGGAAATATTTCTGAAAATATGTTCAACAAATAATTAAAATTAAAATCTCGTTTCAAACAGTCCAAAAACCCCCTCGAACAATTTATTACTTCTGAGTCCCACGTTTCATTATTTTCTATTATATTCTCAATTAGTTTAATCAGTGATTCACGATTTTCAGATACTGTTAACACAAATCTTCCATTATAGTTCCACCTAGTAGGAGCTACTTTGGGCAATCGTTTGTGAACATTTTGTTGACTTGGAAAAAATGCAGCCATGCCACTTAAAGTAACGAAAAATACTTTAGACTCCTTAATGTGATTGATGGACTGGGATAAAACTAAATTTAATTTATGAGCAAAACAATGGACAAGCACAGGAAAGTTTCTCCAACTCTAGCTTGTAGACCTCTTAATTCTCCTGCCATCACTGCAGCTTCATCATAGCTTTGAGCAACAAATTTTTTCTGTCCATTAAGTTATTTAGTAACGTTATAAACTAAAAGTCGCTCTTGAATACTTCCTTCTATTTTAACGTAGCGTATTACTATAGATCATTGGCTAAAATTAGTGATATCAGTTGTTTTGTCCAGAACAATAGCAATGAACCGCGCCTCGCCAATCTCCTGCTTAATTCTTTTTAGAACAATGGTTGCAACAGCGGAAATTAAATCATTCTGGATTCGATTCGACTTTCCGCGAAAAACGCTAGATTGCTCTAAATTATTTTTTAAGCAATCATCAGAGACCTTTTTCATTTTCAAAAAGTAAACATGCCCAAAAAATAATTTATTTTTTCGCACTCTGTTAGCCATTTAAGTTGTTCGTATTGTTTTTCCGGATAAAAATGTCTAATACAGTTTTTCATTTTTGTGGTTAAATTTTTCATAGGCGGTTTGGCCCTTCATTTGGAAATTATTTGAAGCTTATCAGCTAAGTTTACTGTTGAAAATCCCTTTATTATTAAGACACATACCACACATTCACACACACTCTTCTTACTAAATTCTCCAACATTTTCAACCTTATTACCGACAGCCAAAGTTGACGGTATTTGCATATCCACGTCCGTATTATTGTCTTCCATATCACACAACACACGGATAGCCGTTCAAACAAAGAACCTACTCCAACGATAGCTTCCACCCCCACTTAAAGCACGCGACTAAAATGCAAAAATTGCAACCAGCCTGTGGAAAGTTCAATAACCTCTGGCTAGATTTACAGGAAATCAAGCATACAGGACTTGCAGAGAAGCTAGCGGCCCTCATAGGTTCTATTCGATTTTCTATTGTGGCTGGGTCGGAGTCAAGGCCGCATTTATTATGGGCTTGATAATTAAGATAATATTTTAGCATTTTTAATATAAACTAAATTAATGGTTTCCTATTTCAAAAATTACATTTTAGAAGAAGTTTTGTAATTTTTTTTGGGGAAGCACTGCTTCCCTTGCTTCCATGGACTGCACGCCCCTGCTCTAGTGATAACAAATAAGATATTAGTTTTAGATAAAGACATATATTCGAATAACACTATGTATTGGTCAGTTTACTAATTGGAAAAAAACTTAATGCTTCCTTGAACCGGTCTTGCCCAGCAAAGCTTTTGATATGGAGGTGATAAACTTGAAATTAGCACCAGAGTTCTCTTTCTATGTTTAGTATTGTTTAGCTGAGACCTATTTTTATTCTTTAATGCAGGCACTAGAGAAAATCCAATTTTTAGCTCTTTATTTCCGTGCAAGAAATTGATAGTCCAGCCCAACCAAAAATATAAACAGTGATTTAATAACAAATCGCGATTTTATGTAGCTACTTGCAGTAAAGTATGTTGAGTATTTCTTGTTCTTCAATTGAGTGACCTTTCGGAGTATTTTGAAATGGTTCTCTGATCCCCTCGTATCTTGTTAAGTTTTCGCTTGTTATATAATTTTTTTAAATTTAAATATTAATAAAATTTTAAGGTGTGTAGTTATTAAAGGTCGTTTAATTTTTTTAATACTTCACGTTCGTGTTCCACTTAGTTTTCTACAAAAAGCGGTTATTTTGTCACTCATACCCAAATATGTGTCTTAGTCTATTGAAAATAAAGGTTTTATAAATTTTGTTTTTACTTCCCTCGTAAAAGGAAAATATTGTAATGGTGAAAAAATCACCCTTCAAAATTTTTCAGATTATTACGTTCCCTCGGCCTGCCTGTTTGTCTGTCGGTCTGTTTGTTCGCTAGCTAAAGGCTACTTACTCTAATTACTTTAAATATTGGTCATAAATTAAAGGTCATATGGATTGACATGCTAACAAATTGGTAAAAATCCAACATGGCGGAACAAATTGGCGGCACAGTGAAATGTTAAAAAAATTGTTACTTAAAAGCTACTTATCCAACTTATCTTCGTTTTGCATAAAAATCAAGTATTACGTCGAAATGAGCCGCTGGTATGGGTCTAAGATGGCGAAACAAAATGGCGTAACTAGAATATAATAAATAACTATTATAAATACTACAGAGCTCCGTTTTTTCAAACTGTAAAACCAGAATGATAATAAATTGATTTTTGTATAAACATTAAAATCTTTATGTGTTCACTATACCAAGTCCAAGGTCGCGTACAATAATTAACTCTTTTTAAAAATATGAAATATTATATTCTTATATCACATTAAAAAATAATTTTTTTTATTTTGAAAATCTGTTAAAATAATTTCCACTTGCCCAGCTAAGCTTACAACATAGCAAATAACATTATAGATGGCTGCAAACTATCATTTTTTTTCATATCTAGGTTATATGTCAAACAAACTGACATATTTTAAAATTTGAAATCAACTCTTTTCTATTAATGTTTCTCTCTTACGATCGGCGCACCGATGAGTCCCGATAGGAAGAAAGTATTTGTACAACTACTATGTGTCTATAAAAACTTAAGGTAAATGATATAATTTCTTATGCTTGCTTAAATAATATTGTTTATATTATGTATCGAAACATTCCGTAGACAGACTAGTCTACATGTTGAGATATATAATTTTATTAAATATTTGCTTCAATCAATTTAAAGTTTAATATTTTTATTCAGTTGCGAAAAAGCCAACAAAAATGTTTGTTTGTCAATCTAAACCTTGAATAAGCATATTAAACTAACGGTTTTAGGTTAATTGGAAAAACTGGAATTTTAGTATTTCAGGTACGATCGAATATGAAAAAAAATTACCGCAATCTGGAAAACTGTTACGTGATGTATGAGTTTATTGTTACTAATACATACAGTGACTTCTGATTACAAATATTGTAATTTACTGACTTATTTGAACGCGTAATAAGTACTTAACAAAAAAAATAAAAAAATGCATAAAATAAGGACCAGGCAAAATTCCAACTTTGACGCCCTGTATATCGCAAACTAGCCGCAGGGTTGAGTTGTGCCTCTGAAAAAGTTTGATTAGGAGTTTGAAACCTGCGACATATAAAATTTTCTGGAAAACTAGCTGAAAGCCATTTCCCGTAAGGATTGTGCGGGGTTCTTTACTAACTAACTAAAATGCTTTAGTGCCAAAAAGTCCCAATAAATCAAATCACAACTACCATATATCAGGTACTTATCGCGGCAAAAGTACAAAAGTAATAAGCAGAAGGGCGTTGTAGAAATTCAATTACAGAAAACCTTTCCTGTGTAATAACATCGGCAGTAACAGCGGATGCGTAAGAGAGATGCAACGCAATTCTAAAGAATTCACATGGGAACGCCCAAATTGCCATCGTATGAGCAACAAACAGTGACGGTGCAAAATTACTTTATTGGCGAGTAACGAGTCAAATATTATAAAATGTTTTTTTTTTTCTGGGAAATGTTTTTTTATATTATAATATTATATTCTTACATATATCTGTACACTGTAGTATCTTCAAACTATAATATTGTATAGGTAGTGTTTATACCGACCCAAAGTACGTAACATATAATACATGTTTTAATGTACTAGGTATCTCCACCAAATGTCTAAACAAGGATCTATATAGAGGTGTAGAAAGAGGTAAAGGAAAATGTTTACCTCTATTTGCGTTCTATATATACTGCTGATCAATTTTTGCAAAAGTAATTAATATGGTATTATTTCAAACCTGAATATCAATGTTTAAGATAAAAAAAATCGAATGCAGTATTTTGCGTGTAATGATATATTATTATATTTATTCCGAAGCCTAGATAACTTTGAGTATTGTCATTTATTTTTGAACAATGGATTATTTCGCCAAAATTACTAATTTCACCCCGTACCCAATTTACAATTTTTGTTACGTCTCTCATAAAACTGAAGTATTGTAATCGTGAAAGAATCACTCTCCGAGATTTTTCAGATGTTTACGTTTCAGGGTCTCCAGATGACGAAAAACATGTTTTCTCGATTCCGTAGGTCTGTCTGTCTGTCGGTCTTCCTGTTCGCGGCATCAAAAATTAAGGGTCATATGGGGATGACCTGGTGGTAGGGATCCAATATATTGGAACAAAATGGCGTCCAATAAAAATGTTTGATAAGATAGTATATATATGTGTTCCTAAATAACTATGTACTGAACTAAATTGGTTCTCACTTCACTATTCCTAATAAAAGGAAATATTCATAATAAGGGAAGTTCCGGGTAAAGGAAATTTACGTATTTTTCTTATTTTGTTAGAGCATAAAATTTATTAAAACTTCTCCTTAAGACAAATTAACCTTTTAATCTATTTGCTTAACACTGAAAACTGAAAACACCAAAGCAATTTTTTAAAGGAGTCATTCATCCAAAATATTGTAATAGAATTCCTAATAAAATAAAAGCCTTTTTTTCGGATAAAAAGAATGGAGGGTATGTGTTTACTAGCAGACTTCAAACAAGGAGGAGGTTATCAATTCGATCTTATGTATTTTTGTACGTATATACATCGATTACTCCGCCATGGTTCAACCAAATCAAATGAATCTTTCAGGGAATATTCAGGATATTACCAGAATGGTCCCATAGCAAGCATATAGAAAAACTTTTTAAAATGGCGGAATCGCATCATTTTGAACGGTTTTGAACTATGTTACATTGAACATTATATGCGTTTACTAATGGTGACCATTGTATGCTGTATAAATAAGGCATGTTATTATACAATGATGTTACATAATATGCAGTGGACCCAGTGGCTGTTTGTTAGACTTGATCTTTACAATGAAATTCGTGTAAATAGAACTAAAATAGATGAAATAAAAAATTTTATAAAGAAAATTAAATTGACTTGAGGTCAAGAATGCACTAAAGAGTAAAAAAAAATATTTTATTTCGTCTGAAAAATTTTACTCTGCTAATAAAGGCATTAAGACGTTAAACTAGTTGTATTAGACATCAAAACACATACTTGCATAAATATATTTTTATTTTTAGATAACTAATAATAAGTCTGACGCCGACTTCATCCAGTAAAATTTTTCAAAATGAAATAGACTATTATTTTTCACTTTTTAGTGCATTTTTTCGAGATCGGTTTTTTTTTTATAAAAATTTTTACGTCATCCTTTTTTATACTTTACAATTATATTTTGGCTCCAAATATAATTTATAATTTAACAATTATATCAAAGTTTTAACGATAATGTCCATGATATTATTTATGCCTGAGTTTATATTGTGACTTGCGCATATATCATAAATTTACTTTATGTATCACCTTTTATTCTTTTTGAGTATAAGTGTCAATTTTGTGAATTAAATTTTTAATGGTAAAATAATAATCCAAGCAAATTAAAGTTAACTCTAGAGTTTAATTCACTAACTGTTCTTGTGTCTAAAGTTATACAATTTAATTTTTCATTGAGGCGTATAGTTAAAAATAAAGTATATTCATTGATATCTCAATTAGTTTGTAAACCAATGTTGTCTTGGTAATTCTTTCAAATCGCTAAATATCTGTTTTTGTTCACTTTATAATTCCATATGTACTGTTACTATTATATTTTATAAATACCGAATAAAAATCGTTCCAAACAGATGGGAACATTCACTTGTCACAGATATTTACTTATTAAAAAGTTTGAGCTCTGAATGGGCCCTTTAACTGTTATTGGGTCCACTTTGGTGATTAAGTTACCCATAAACTTGCGAACTACTCGGAATGTCGCGAGAAGCACTGCATTTTGCATGGCCTGAAAAAGACGTTCTTTAAAGCCAAGCTCCTTGATATTCTCGAGCAAGATTTTTAGGATAACTCCTGTTGTTGAGATAATGAAAGGCAGTATTCGGACGCTCTTCATTCCCCACTGTCTCCCGATCTGTTCCTCTAAGTCACGATGTTTTTCAGTCTTTGTTGCATACTTCGGCCGTAAATTATGAGTATTCGGTATAGCCATCTACATAAAAGTTGCTTTTCTTGCCCTTTATTCTACAAAAATAACATCTGGTCTACTATATATTTTAGTTTATCCTGTCAAAACAGTGCGGTCCCAATAGAACTTGTATAGATTATTTTCTAAAATTGGCTGAAGTTTGTACATATAATATGGCACTCTTTGTTCCTACAAGGGCTGTAATTTCTTTGCTCGTTCTTGGTGCAGAATTTTGGCTAATGCATCGTATCTGAGCTTGTTCACGCGTAGCGGACATTTGACATCCCCCTGTGACATGTTGTATGGTCTCTGACATCCGACATCAATACCTCCAGCTGTCATTTACCACTCCGGCATCTTTATTTATATATTCTAAGTAGGATCTGATTGGAATTACCTGATCTTGTATAGCAACTAGAAAACCCTCCATTTCAGGAAACATCCGTCCCGACGTCAACCAGTAGTTCGACGCTATGTTGTCGACGTAATCCTGCCTGACCTCATTTATATGTCTGCCATGCAGAGGCTTTTTCCTCCAACTCTTCACTCTCTCATCTACGGGTTCATGATGAGTTGAAATTTGCTGCTCTTTTAACTGTAAAGACTTAAAGTGATCGGAATCACATATAATTCGATATAAGTCAGTACGTGCTTTTTGTTGAAAATAGCTTTGTAGTTTGGTGATTTGTTGGTCTAGCTGCTTTTCTCTTCTGCCTTGATGCCGTGGAATTGTCGTACGTCCTATGGAACTTCTTGGATGGTGTTTTTGTGCCTTTGTGAGTAGAACTTTGATCTTTCGCTGCAGGTTATTGATGTCAATGTTGAACCACTTAGTTATCCCAAATGAATAGCCAAGCACACAACAAGCATAGGTGTCAATTGCCCTAGACAAATTTTTGATATTAAGTTTTAATTTTAGCAATTGCCGTATTCTTCTTGTAAACTCGCTTGCCAGTTCATTCTTTATTACTCGGTGGTTTATACACTGCCCTTGCTTTATACCAAGGTACTTGTAGGTATACCCATGTGGCATTGCTTCCATACTCTGACCGTTATGCATCTTAAATCCATCCTTCTGCATTGTAATATCTGTAGAGAAATTCTCGACAGTTTTGAGCATCTGATTCAGCTCGTTCTTGGAAACTGCTATTCGTTTTAAATCCATATATAAAAGATGGTTTAACTTAACTTTTTCTCTGTTGTTCTTTTTAGTACTGAACTCAAATCCAGTAGAATTTAGAGGGTAAGGCAGAGGGTTCATTGCAATACAAAGCCATAGCGGACTCAGTGAATCACCTTGAAAAATACCTGTTTTTATTGCATGCGGCATAGAGTCGAACGCTTTTTTATAATTAATATAAGCCATAAAGAGATTTTTCCGCTCAGCGTAAGCTTGATAACAGATGACGGAATCAATTATCAGTTGCTCTTTATAACTCATGGAGTCGTTAGCACAACCTTTTTGCTGTATATTATTTTGTTGTGTTAACAATGTATATAAATCGATATCCTTAAATTTATACAGGATATTATCAGCTTATAAAGCGTTGGAAGACAAGTAATTGGGCGATATTTAAAAGGATCGAGCGTGTTGCTTCGGTCTTTCGAAAGAAGGTAGATATATCCTTGAGTAAGAAAAGCTGGCATATTTTGGGGTTCACACATTAGATTAAGGAAAATGTTAATTTTTCGTGTGTGGCTCTGCGTTTCTTTAACCAGTAATTATGTATTCCATCATTCCATAATATTATTACTATTATAATTATTATTTAAAACTAATCACAGCTTGATAAAGTCACAGTTTTCACTTGCGAGAAATTTCAAAAAAATGAGATTTTATTAAAACTAGCATCCTTTAATAGCTTATATGGCACTAATATTTTGTCGACGGCTCTGGCTTTGAATGTAAAAGAAGCCATTATGATTTTCCGCCGTCGTGAATAGCACACGCGTTTCTGGTATTTAGGTTTTCGACATGATTGCAAATAATTCCCTAAAACGTTTCCGTAGTCTACATCCCGATTGAAATATATTCTGATTTGCTCGACTAACTTTGTTCCGCAAAATTTATTGGGCCTCTGGGAAATACTTGGAAAAGAGAAAGATTCGTTAGGGACTAGATTAAGGTTCGGTACAAAATCCTTGACAACTGTTATTAGAATTAATCAAATTCGGCAAAGAATGAAAATTAAAGAAAAAATACATTTTCCATCCTTATAAACACGCTCACAAATATTCAAAGTAATCGCAGCAAATTTTTGTCAACTTCAGAGTTAAATTAACTGTTCTTATGTCTAATAGCATTTTGAGTTGAGATTTAAGGTTAACAATAAAATAAGATTTTTTGGAAAATATTTTCTATCCCAGTTTTTCTGACTAGGCGTCATCATTGCTATGTAATAGCTATTAAAATGTTCGGCCCTATTCTTGGGTATTGGGAGTATTTTCAAGGAAATGGCACAAAAGGTTATAGAAATAAAAAATGCCTTGACTTAAAGCAAATAATTGAAATCAAACATCAAACAAGTGGGATGTTGCAAAGAGTTATTGGTGGAAGGATTAGTTTTTATAACGTTAGAGAGCGTAGAGAAAGTTTCGTATGACAAAAGGTCTGGCTTGCTTTTAGTGATAATCATCTCTATATTTGCGGAAAAATGTCTGTTAATTTGCTGTTCTAATTACTCCTGTTTATCAACCTATCAAAATATATTATATAATATCTACCATAACAAAATGTGTTTACATAGTCCTAAAAATAGGTTTACATATTAAATAGTAAAACAAATAAGGAATGTACTACAGTTACATTCTATTACAAAGGTATAAAAAATCGGCAAATTTTCTTTACCCGGAACTTCCCTCGTTACGAATGTTTCTTTATATTTGGAATAGTGAAGTGTACCCTTATTTAGTTCAGTTGTTGTGACATATAGATTTGCTGTATTTTCAAACATTTTTATTGGACACCATTTTGTTTTATCATATTGGCACAGATTAATAATATTGGATTCCCACTAGTATTTTACCAATTTCTACCTATTCTAGACTTGCATAATTTAAAATAAATTCAATAAGTAGTTTTTACATTGACATACATCATGTTGAATTTGTACCAGTTTGGCACTATATCACATTAATTTGAAGTCATCAATTGAATTGCCATCTTGAATTCGTACCACAACTTTACCAAGTTATCTCTAATTACACTTAATGCTTGCACAAAATTTGAAATTAATCCAATAAGTAGTTTTTAGGCTTGTTTTTAAATATTTTATTGGGCCGCCATTTTGTTTTGCTATCTTGGATTCCTACCACAATGTTACCATTTCATTCCTATGCAACATTTGGTCTTTGTGAAAATTTTGAGGCAAATTGGATTAGTTTTCTAGTAATAATTTTTTTAACGTTTCACTATGGCGTCATCTTGTTACGGCATATTGGATTTTTACCAAAATGTTACTAAGTCATTCCCATATAATTCTAATTTTTTGCCAAAAATGTGAAGCCAATCTGGTAAGTAGTTTTTAAGCTATGCCGCGAATTTACAGATAGACAGACAGACCGACGAAATTGATGAAACATATGTTTTGGCCTCTGAGAGCGCTAAAACGTGAAGATATGTAGAGCCTGAAAAGGTGATTTTTTTTCACGATAATAAACATTCTATTTGGCCGCCATCTTGAATTCTACCACAATGTTACTTGTTAATTCCTATATCACAATTAGTTATGGCACTCACACAATTTGAAATCAATTTTTCAGGCTGAATTTTAAAATAATTTGTTAAACCGATATTTTGTTCCGCCCCATCCTGGATTCGTACTAAAATTTTACCAGTTGTTTCCTACACACACACACACACACCTACACACATATATATATATATATATATATATATATATATATATATATATATTTTGTTATAGTTTGATTTTATCTTTTGGGTTTTCGAGTAGTTTACCTATAGTTGTTTGTGGCTTGTGTATTGTTTGTATGTTGTGTTTCCTCAGCATTCTTCCGATTCTGTCTTTTGTGCCTTTTACATATGGTAAGACTACTCGTTGCTTTCCCGGCTCATATTTTTTGTTGTTCGTTGTTTGTTGTTCGTTGTTCGGGAAACCTGGAAAACCACGGAGTGTACAGTATTCCGTGCCAGGACTGTGAAAAGTTGTACGTAGGGCAAACTAACAGGCGAATATCAGCATGAGTGGAAGAGCATAAACTCAGCATCAGAAATAAACAAACAACCTCAGCTTTATTCCTACATCATCAGGAAACCGGCCATAAAATAAATTTCGATGGGTGTAGGGAGATTGCCAATATAGCACATTATAAGACCAGAATAATCCGAGAAGCCATAGAAATTGTTAATTGTTATCGATTTATTTTTCTTAAAAGAATTATTTATTTCCCTAACGTGATGCGCTTCATAGAGAGCTTTTTCGAAAGGATGTTATTGGCCTGTAAATTCAATTTGAGGTAAATTAAAATCTAGGAATTTTGGAACTGTGTTTGTGTGTTTACAATTGAGTAAAAATATTCTCCTGTTCTTTTGGCACGCGAGTTTTCCGTAGGCTATAGAAACATCTTTGAGGTTTTATTCACAAAACCGTACATAAGTTATTCGGATGTCTTGTAGGAATGGCATCTTAGTTGTTAGATAGCAATTTTTAACCCTTGCTGTAATATTTTTGTTGCGTTGTCTTAAAATATGTCCAATATTTTTTTTTGTGAAAAACTTTTGGGTACTGGTTTATTTTCTTAACGTTTGCGCTTCATAGAAAGCTTTTTTAAAAGGATATTATTGGCCTGTAAATTCAATTTTTGAGGTAAATTAAAATCTAGGAATTTTGGAACTGTGTTTGTGTGTTCACACTTAAATAAAAATATTCTCCTGTTCTTTTGGCATTCGAGCTTTCCGTAGGCTATAGAAACATCTTTGAGGTATATATATATATATATATATATATATATATATATATATATATATATATATATATATATATATATATATATATATATATATATATATATATATATATATATATATATATTTATATATGCATATATATATAAATATATATATATATATATATATATATATATATATATATATATATATATATATATATATATATATATATATATGCATATATATATATATATATATATATATATATATATATATATATATATATATAACAAAAGGAATTTGACCCTGTTTCCGTGACATTTGGACTCTTTCATGTATTGTCAGTTTTGTTAAATATACGTAAAATAGAATGTTCTACAGAGGAGTGAGATACACTAAAATATACCATGTCAGTTGATCACTAGGCAAGGGAAACTATTTTATTTACCTTTGTCTTGCTACATACCTGTTACGCCAATCCTGTAGTAAATTTGGCAAACTTAAGAAAGGCAACGTAGTGAAATTGCCAACCGACATATTTAGGGAAATTCTCATCTAGACGCCAAGATTGTTTCGCCAAAGGACACACACTCGGTCATTAGAGGAATCTACGGAAAATTCCAGGCTGAACTATTTCTGAGGAAGGGATTCGTACTGAATGTAATGTTATGTTGTGTTGAACAGGGCATGTTAGAATATTAAGGATAAATTATTATTTGGGAGGAAATAGCTGAGTTGTCTAATACAAATAAATACATGACGTACGTTTGTGTTTCTGGAAAACTTGATATTGCGTTTTAAAGTTATCTTAGTTTATAAGACTTAGAACTTTAAAATATGTTTTTGTATCTAGTTATTTAAAATAAACTAGCACAAGTAGAGTGATCATCTGCCCGTGGTAACTTGAGACCAATAACATGAATTAGAGTTACGTCTCAAAGAAACGTTCTCGAGGTCTGATTGTGAGCGGTTTTATTTATGTAGTTAATTTTCAAATTTGAATTTTACACATTATTTTTAAAATAATCTTAATGTCTTAATTGACAAAAAATGCCAACAAAATATATCTAACAAAAAACGGTAAATACGGGAGTCATAGTCAATTAAATAAACTGTCTGGCCGTTTTAGAGCTTTTTTAAAGCTATAAGCTCGCAATATTCGACAAAATTCGCAACTTGTCTTTCGATAAAAAAAACTTCCAAACCGTTTAAACTTTTAATCTGAAATGTCTAAGAGTTTTAGCCAAAATATGACCCACGATCATGTCAATATCCAATCTGCCTAGCAAGTACAGGCCCGGAATTATTAATAGATAAGTACAGGAAATAGTTGAAACCTGTAAAAATAAAAAAGTGTTTAGTTTAAAATTTCGCTCTTTGTAAAAATAGATACTCGATATTTAATATTTAAATAAATTAACGTATTATCCCACCAGTGGGCTTTAAGGTTATCTGTGACCGCTAGGGTGAAGTTTGGCATTGGATGGGGCGGGCATATTTTTCCTATTTTAGTGGTAATAATATCAGCTAAAGCTTAGTAATCTTTTAGGTTAAGGAATTAGGCGGGTATGCCCCAGGGGTGGTACCAAGATGGTACTTCGCGGAAGTTTTGGAACAACTAGAGGTTCTTAATACGCTGACCAAAATACAGTTAGAAAAATCTTAGTCTGTGGAATAGGAAAATGGGAGGCCTGACCTTACCTAAGAAGTTGTTGTTAATATAGTTAAGAAAATGTGGTGGCTAGTGTAAAAATCTACAAAAACATGAGTTAAGAATGGGAAACTATTTCTCGCCTATTTGCTCTGATCTAGCCATGCAGGATTTACAAGAGATCTATATATCTTTGCTTCCATGTTCATTACCTGTTTACAGAAGATACATGGACGACATTTTAAGTGCAATCCCTAAAACACAGTGTGACACTATATTGAAAAATTTTAGTAGTTATCACTATAGGGCTACAGTTTACTCTAGAAAAAGGGAAGGAACAATATATTTCTTTTCTCTCTCATGACTAACAATGGAACAATTGATACTGACTGGTATCACAAACCATCCTCCGCAGAAAGGTTCTTGAATTAGAATTCACAACACCCGTTTCAACAAAAAATCAACATAATTAAAAATTTAAGGGAGCTTTATCTCTTTCTTCTAATAGGTTCCATAAACAGAACTTGCAACATATATATATATATATATATATATATTTCTCTATATATATATTATATTATTTTTTATATAAATATATATATTTATATATTCAGTTATTTGCTGATGACACATTAATTTATATACAAGATATATATATATTATATATAAGATTTTATTAATTCAAATCTAAATATTTTATATATATATATATATATATTATAATTAAATTTATATATATAAATATATAAAAATATATATTTCATATATATATGGAAATATATATCCTAAATATTTATATTATATGATAAATTAAATTTTAACTACATTTAAAAGTATATTATTAAAATTGCTCGTAAAAATAGGTATTTTAAAAGAATTTCTCTAAATTTAAGTTTTTTTTTATAATGCCATTATATATCCTCATTTTCTATATGGTTCTACATTTTTGTATTTGGCAAACGAATAATTGTTTGATAAATTACAAATTTTACAAAACAAAATCATGCGCATTTTACTAAATTATGATAAATATACAAAAATTACTTTAATGTTAAGCAATTTAGAATGGTTAAATGTTCGCAATGTAATTTTTTATTTAGTTCAAATTATTATTTATAAAACAAAAAATTTGAAAGGACATTCATAAACGAAAACTGTGAGGAACATAATTACCAAACAAGACAAAACAAAGACATACATTTAAATTATGTTTTAAAGGGGTCGCTTATAAGTCAATTTTTCACAAAGGCTCTATTCAATATAATAAACTTTATAATAAATAATTCCATGTATTATAAAGTCTCAGAAATCTTATAAAATATTTAAAACTTAAGAGGTTATTTATTTAAGAATCAATTTTAAAAGCTGATAAGGAACACAAAATTATGGCTTCTTAAGCTAGTTTAGAGTACTCTATACTATTTTAAATTGTATGCTTTGACAATTTAAATTGTAGCATTTATGCTAAATAAAAAAATTAACTTACTAACTAAAACTAATTGACTCAAAACCAGATCCAATTGCGTCTATAGTTTATTGCAAATTACCTTACATTGAAAACTGAGAAATTAAAAAATGTTTTTGTTGGTGATACTACTGTTAACAATGAAAAACTCACAGTAGGAAAACATTTCTATTTAAAATTGAAACCAAAAAAAGAAACTGAACTTAAATCTATCATAATATACAACATCCCCTGCGTCCAAAGTACAAAGTGCTACATAGGACAAAGAGGTAGATATTTTTAACAAAGGATTAAAACATAAAAGTGATCAAAAAAATTATCTTACAGAAACAAACCCAACGGCACTAGACAAATAACTTAGATTTTGACAGATCCACTATTTTAGATACTAAAACTACTTATAAAAATAGAATAATTTCTGAACTGATAGAAATACAAAAAAAACAAAAATAATTTCAATAAAAGAACGGATATTTTAATATAACCGATAAAATAAAATAACATCTATTTCAACTCTATCTATATATTAAACTATTAAAATTATTTACCTTATAACTAACAAAAACATTAAAATGACCCTTGAAATTTTTTGTGTTCTTTTTTTTTTCGATGCTTTTCATGTGGCTGAGCCTCGATAACTTTATAATGAATGTAGATATTCACAGAAAGGAGACCCAAGCAGTTAGATTAATATTTTTAACATTTTCTAGTCCTTTTTGTTCTATGGTTTTCCGATTGATATTTTTGTGTTAAACTATATAATTAATACCTATGTTTCTCCTAGTTTTAATCATTGTTGTGTGCGAGTCTCCTATAGGTTGATTGCATTTTGATAAAACTGACCTTATTTTTATCGGGTCCTTTCTGTACTAATTTCTGTAAATCTTGTTTGTTTTCTTTTAAATTTTATCTCTTAAAAACGTTTTAATTTTAAATATGTTAATATATTTTCATTTTGTGGCATTTTAGTGTCCTGAGGATGCAACAATAAAGTTGCGAAACGTCGACGTTTTAAAAAAAGTCTTTCGTTTTTTTTTACTGGATCCTAACCCCAAATAATACATCACTCTAAAATAAGTAAGTGTGTTTTTTTGTAAGTTTTAGGAGCACGAGGTCGCGCGGTCTTCAAAGGCAGGCCTCACTGCCGTGTGTTTTTTCAGGCAAACATTTGTAACTAATTAAATTAAAAAAACTTGACGCATTGTTTTAATAATTGGAAATACGTACCACTTTGAGACAAATGAAGAGAGAAAAATATCCTAGAGAAGCGAGGGTGACAATCGAAATGTTGAAGCTGGAATCCGAGTCACTATTGGTAAAGAAAGCCATTGAAAACAATCTCTTCATAAGCGATTCACAAATCTTCAAACTACTCACAAAAAATTAATCAAGCTACTAACAATTAAATTTAATTTGTACCAACCAGTCGAACAAGCAGTACTCCGAGGAAAATTCAGCATATTACTGAACTATTTGTTAGCCAAAGATACAGATTTGCACGCCTAAATTGATTGACGATATCCGAAGAAGGGCAGCAGAAAACTGTATTAAAAATGCTGTTCCGAGCGTTAGGGGCATAGACGTGCATTCTTTTCATCAACAGGGATAGGCTAGGCAGTCTTTACGTGACATGACGCATAGATAGATCCAACGTAAGTAATCTTGATCAACCAACTGTCACAATTAAAAATCTTACTTAAAATCCATCATGGATATCCATGGCACACTTTTTAAAAGTAAATAATTCATTATCGAGTATTTTTCTTAGTAATATTTAATTTTTAAGCTTATTTTTACTGCAATTGCACAAAAGTTAGTACCGCTACCACCTTCAGACAATGAAACTCCTAATGGAGATATTTATTTAATCTTAAAATCACCCAAAGATTTTAAAACTGACAAAATTCTGTTCAGTAGAGGAGTTTGTCAAGGTGGGACGATACTCCCAAATTTTTAGATCAAGTTTTCCAAAATAAACTGGGAAGTTAGGGATCAATATTAATGCTTGCTATTTGCATGACCTGCTATTCGCGGATATTTCTAATTACTATAAACCTAACTGAGGTTGGGGAAATATGATCCGCGATTTGAACGTCTCATCTAATCGAGTCGGCCTGAAAATAAACCTAAATACGATGGAAACGATCATCCAGAAATGATATACAGAATTTCGATCACTGTACCTCCCACATACTTTCAAATTAGAATAAAGAAAATCCAATCACGAGCAGAATTGTCATAGGCTGCTATTGAAAGATTCGGTTATATATTTAAATATCCCACAATGTTGACATGTATCAAAATAGATTGGCAACCCTTGCAATTGTTGGAGAATTTGACAGATATACCTAAGCACTAATACATTAAAGGCCGAGGGAAACAAAAAGAAATATCGAAAGATAACAAAAGCAATTGTTGAATTGTTGAATTAAAAGATAAGCAGAAACATTTTAATTACAACTTTCCCTAGACAGAAGAGTACAAAAAGACAAAGAAGAGACCCGCGTTAAGCAGTAGAGTAGTATGGGCTGAAACAGAGATGGAGAGATAGAGAGATAAAGAGCATCAAGTTATTTCAATAACTGCAGCACAAATATTGCATTTTAATTAACTCATTGAAATATGAAATTTTAATCGTGGTCTAAGTTCGATGCAAATATGCCTTTAAATATTAAGTTGACTTCAATTTATTGATCTATTTTTTAAATAAAATTAAAAATTTTCAAATAATAGTAATTGGCATATTTACAGTAATTAAATGCAATTTGTTAAGAGTTTCTTATTACTACACTAAAATCTAGAGCCCCGTGTACCCTGTAGTTTTCAAGCTATTTCCCAGAGGCTCAATAAATTTTGTGGAATAAAGTTAATCGAGCAGTTCAGAACATATTTCAATCGAGATGAAGACTGCGAAGAGATTTTAGGGATTTATTTGTCATCATCAACAATTTTTGAAAATATTTTTTTTAATAACACCAAATACTGTTAGTGAGGGCAGTTTATCAATAAAACATTTAAAGATATGCTTGCCTTTTCGTATAAAAAACCTTGATTAATATAATTAACACTCTAATGTTAGAAAATGTTTTTCCAACCATACGGGAAAAGAATATTATTAAATATATATAGAAAGACCAATTTCTAAAACTTTTAAAATAAGTCTCTGCTAACAATGTAAATAAATATGTTTCACTATTAAAGTTAAATATTAATGCAAATTATTTTTCATGTATTTCTTGCATTTTTAGGGAAATATTAAATTTAATTGAAGAATAAGGAATACATTGCGTACTAGGGTAAAATTCCAAGCATGTCAGTGCACCCTCACTAAAAAAAAGCTTAGCGGCAATCGTTAACTCACGAATAAAAGCTCTAGTTCGAAAACTCACAGATTAATCACTCAGTAAATCCGAAATAGATATTTTATAAGAATTTTGAACTGCTAGAATTAAAGTTAATAACACCGAAAGAATATTCCAGTAAAACCGAACAAACTTTTTTAGATCTCAAAGTTAGTTTCATTCCTTTGTTTACATTTAAAAAACATCAACGCTAAAAGTTGGTGCTGTAAAACTTTCCGAATGCCAGTTTTATTTCTTCATTCTTTTAAGAAAATGTTTAATTTTAGTGTTAGCAGGAGATGAAAAATACTGCTGAAAAGTTTTTATTCATGTCTTCGTAGTTGTTCAAGAAAGATGATAATACAAAAATTATCTATAAAATTTGTAAGATTTTGCAGAGTGCAGTAAGTACTATTTTATGGAAAGTTTATGGTTAATATGTAGTCAAGAGAACTATATTATTTAAAGTCGTAATGTATTAACCAGCGCGTAAGTTACTTTTTATTAGTTTACTCGTTAGGCCTTTATTCTCAATTTCTTTTTATTTTCAACGGATCTCGAAGGTCATGGGCCACAGCCAAACTGAGTTATTATATTTAGTATTTAGTGAGGCTTTTCTGCTCTCTATTCCCATATCGATACAGAATACTAGGTATTTAACAATATTCTATGTGAGGAATATTGACCCTGAGTTCAGCATCGAGTGTTGGATATACTGAGAGTTCGGTCTTGGGATCTATTCTTTTTTGCTATACATTAATGGTATCACCAACCTAAAAATTAATGGAAAAATCTCTCTCTTTGCTGACGACACAAGCATGAAGTGATTTTGATACAACCTCTTTACATTCTAATATTTCCACCGACCTTGTTATGATTAAGGCTTAGTGCGATTCCAATCTGCTTTGCTTCAATGTGGGTAAAACATTGGCCTTATCTTATAAGGGGACTTTACAACCACTACGGCTACTTAACAGCAATATTTAATACGTTGAGTCGGTTAAATTCCTGGGTTTGAATATAAATAACAACCTAAAATGGTCTAAGCATATTGACACCTTAACTAAAAAACTTTCTACCGCCTGCTTTGCCATTCGATCAGTTTCAAAAGAACTGGAGGTGTCTTCCGCCCGCCAGATTTACTTATTTCTTTCTATTCGAATCCCATCTCCGTTATGGCCTTCCCTTTTGGGGCTGCTGTTCCACCTAGCAATTTCTTAGTATTTTTAGGCTTAAACAATAGAGCGCACTCCCAACACTATTTAAAAAAAACATCAAATATTAACACTTACTGCATTATTTATTTTAGAAACCGCCTGTTTGATAAGAAAACATATAAGCACATTCCCGGAAAGGCCACAACACGTATATCCTACCAGAAACTCTAGACATGACGTATACCTTCCCATTGCTTCCACAAAATTAATAAAAAAAAATTATTTACAACGCCATAAAACTTTTCAATCATCTTCCAGAACCTTTAAAAACAATCCATATGTTTGCACTTTTCCGAAAAAAAACCAAAGTGTACCTCATTAAAAGACCTTTTGACTGCGTTATCGATTTTTATAATGTTATTAAAATGATTTTTATTTGCTTGTTTACTTAAATCATGTTGCTGCAAGGTATTTGAAAATATTTTATAAGGAATGAACTGTCTAATAGTCTGTTAACATTAATTATTTTTGTTACATATTGGATTAAAGTTAAACATTTTCTTTTTTTATCTAATACATTTCATTTACTATATTAGTTCAGTACACTTTTTGTTTAACTTAACTTATTTTGCTTGTATAACGATAACAAAATAGAGTTTAAGGTCGGGTAATTTTAATTTCAGTGTCATCGAAATTATTCAATGTTACGAATATAACGAATGTAACATTTAAAATTTATGTATTTGCATTGACCGATCGAAAAATGATTTTTTTTATCAATATTTCGTTTTTTCATTGTTTTTGTTTTTTTTTGCTTTAAGGTAAATTTCGCTTTGTCCATAAAATTGTAACAATTTTCCTGAGACAACAAAGCATACTTTTTCTTGTTTGTTTGTTAGTGTTCTTGCAATCACTCAAGTTAAGAAGAAATGAGAGAGAGTGAGATCATGTAAGTAGATATCCCTAAGTGTGCTCTTTTAAGAATGGCGAGTTTAAACAACTGTTGGTTTTATACTTATTTATTTCCTACAATCGATGAGTATTTGTACACAATATTTATAATGGGATCTAAACGTAATACGTCGTAATCAAACACAACCTAAATTAGTTATTGTAGTGTTACATAATGTCCTAGTAATAATTGCTGCCACCGATCAGCTGCAGCGCCGTGCTGTCTTCGAGTCTGGTTGGGCTTACTTTTATGTAGGTGACTCACATCTCCTATATATTTTATTGTGTTCTTGCTTGAGAACGCATGACTAAAAAATATTTTTTTTTACAGGTACAAATAAAAAAAATTGTTACATTTCCTTTACCCGGAACTTCCCTCGTTATGAATATTCTTTTTTATAAGGTAATGGCGCAATCAGGGGGCTGCCCCCCAGCTCCCCCAGGACAAATCATGTATGCTTATAAGGGCAAGGCATAATAGATTTTTAGGTATAATTTTTGTCACCTTTTGGTCATCAAAAATTACGAGCCCCCCCCCAAGCTCAAAACCTTCTTGGGCTACTGTTAGTAGGAATAATAGTGTGATCCCATTTAGTTCAGTATATAGTCATTTAATAACACATATATATATATATTATCTTTTCAAACACTTCTATTGGGCGCCATTTCGTTTAATCACATTGGATTTCTACCAATATTTTACCAGTTTCTAGCTATGTCATGCTAGATTTTTGGGTATAATTTAAAACAAATCCAATAAGTATTTTTTAAATTGACATTCACCGCCATTTTGTTCCGTCATCTCGTCATTCGTACACATTAATCTCTATATGACATTTAATTGAACTATTTTTCTTGCGTCGATTTAAAAAGAAATATTTGGCCACCATTTTGTTCCGCCATCTTGAATTCGTATCACAACTTTACCAGTTTATCTCTATATCAGATGCTTAATGCTTGTAAACATTTTCGTCCGTCTGTTTGAGTCATAGCTAAAAATTACTTACCCGATTTTGGCCAAAAATTAAGGGTCATATAGAAATGACCTGGTAACATCTTGGTAAAAATCTAATGGAGGCCTAGTGAATTGTTAAAAAAAAAATATTATTAAAAAAAACTACTTACCTAATTTATTTCAGATGTTGCTCAAAATCAAGTAATATGTAGGAATCAACTGGTCAAACTTTTGCTACGAATCCAAAATATCGGCTTAACAAAATATTTAAAAATTCAGCCTGAGAAAACTACTTAACGGTCTGGTTTCAAATGATTTGCTATTACTAATTGTGGTGTGGAGAAAAACTAGTAAAACTGTAGTACTAAATCAAGATGGCGGAAAAAAATGGCGGACAAATAAAATATTTATAAATGTGAAAAAATCACCTCAGGTTTAACAGATTTTTAGGTTTTAGTATCCCTAGATGCCAAAAAATATTTTTTAAATTCCGCGGGATATAGGAATAAACCAATAACATGCTGGTATAAGTATAAGATAGCAATATAAAATGGCGGCCTAATAAAATATTTAAAAAATCGGCCTGAAAAACTACCCATAGATTAATTTCAAAATGTATACAAGCATTAAGCATCTGATATAGAGATAAACTGGTAAAGTTGTGATACGAATTCAAAATAGCGGAACAAAATGGTGGCCAAATATTTTTTTTTAAATCGACGCAAATAAAATACCGACAAACAGACAGACGGAATTGCGAAAACATGTTTTCCGGCATCCCTGAAATGAAAGGATCCGGAAAAATCTTGGAGGAAAATTTTACGAAGAAAGTAAACATTTTTTTGTTTGTTTAAATGAATCGCCATTTTGTTCCGCCATCTTGAATTAGTCCCATAGTTTCACTAGTTCATCTGTATACCATAATTAGCTATGGCATACAATTTGAACTGTGCATTAAGTAGTTTTTCAGGCTGAATTTTTAAATATTTTGTTAAGCCGCCATTTTGTTTCTCCATCCCATTGGTACCAAAATTTTACCAGTTGATACCTACATAATGCTTGACAGAGAGATCGACGGAATTGAGAAAACATGTTTTTCTGCATCTAGGGCCTTGAAACGTAAAGATCTGAAAGAATCTCGGAGGGTGATTTTTTTACGATTACACCTCGTGAAGTAAAAGATGGTGCTCTAGGTCTCTTTGTGGTGGCATTTATATCGACCATTTGAAATATATAGTTTTAATCGGGTTCTTTTTATTACTCTTTCGTGTTTTGTGAAACTAATCTGGAACCGTTTGCGAATCGGAAGATCTGCGTTTTCGTTGAAATTAGAACTATTTTAGGATAGTCAAAAAACCGTCAAAATCAGTGCCTGCTCGTGAGGCTAAACTGTTTTTAGATAATTTTTCTACCTAACCTAACAACCTAACCTTTTATTCAGCATTTAGATTTCTAAAATTTTGTTTATGTTTACGTTTTACATTTGTATTGCAGATGGTTTTTATGTTTTTCGACTGAATTGATTTTGTTCTTGTATGCAGATTGGATTTAAATAATATAACAGTAAATCTACGTTCTTCTCCGTCTTCTTGGGAGAATGGTGAAAACGCTATCCAAATAGTTTCAAGAAAATAGTACATAAATACTGATACCATAAATAGTACAAAGAAGTTAAGATACGGATCTTAGAAAATGTCTAAAAGTTTCCGTGAAATTTTCATTTTCCGAAATTTCCAAACGGGTACTTGAAATTAAAGAAAACTTAAAAAAGTTGTATTTTGCCAATTTTTGGCATTTTTTAATTAAATTAATATTTCGCCACAAAATTCAAATTAATTTTGAGTTTTAAAAAATTAAAATTAGATTGTTTCCTACTAAATACTGGGTAGCCGATTAATATGTTTTTAGTCGAACCTTAATAAAAAACCTTAAAAAAAATTTTTTACAAGTGTTTTACGTTTTCTTTTAATCTTATAAACCTATTAGTTACATTGCTATGAACTGAAACAACATCGATTAAATTTTTTACTATCTAGCCTTAAAAAAATTATAAAATTCAGTTTAATATGCTTCTGTCCCGTCCTGTAGTAGTACACAATACTTTGCTTGCTAGGGTAAAATCCCAAGCAGGTCAATACACTCTCCTCAAAAAAAAGTTTAGCGACAATCAGTAACTCACGAATAAAAGTTCTAGTTTGAAAACTCAGAGATTAATCACTCTATAAATCCGAGAAAGATATTTTATAAGAATTTTGAACTGTTAGAATTAAAGTTAATAACACCGAAAGAATATTCCAGCAAAACCGCCAAGCCGTATTTAAAAGGTATGCAGCGATTGGAACGAACAAACTTTTTTAGATTTCAAAGTTAGTTTTATTCCTTTGTCTACATTTAAAAAGCACCAACGCTAAAAGTTTGCAGCAAAACTTTGCGAATGCCAGTTTTATTTCTTCATTCTTTTAGGGAGATGTTTAATTTTAGTGTTAGCAGGAGATGAAAAATACTGCTGAAAAGTTTTTATTGATGTCTTCGAAGTTGTTCGAGAAAGATGATAAAAATTTCTATAAAATTTGTAAGACATTGCAGAGTGCCTCCAGGTACTATTTTATTTATAATTTATGGTTAATATATAGTCAAGAGAACTATATTATTTAAAGTGGTAATATATTAACCCGTATTCAACTTTTCTTTTATTAGTTTACTCGTTAGCACTTTATGTTCACTTTGATTTTACATTTTAACGGATGTCCAAGGTGATGGGCCACAAGCAAATGGTTGCTTTTTATTCCAATATCAATATAAAATAATAGGTACTGAATAATATCCTATGTGAAGAATATTGTCTTTGAGTTCAGTATCCACTGTTGATTATATTGATAGTGTTGTTGCAATCACTCAGATTAAGAGTAACGCAGATAATTTAGTATCTCTGGGTGCGTCTTTAAAAGTGTAAATACAAACAAAGACATGACACTGTCAGATTGTCACATTGCATATCTACATAGAATAGTTGAAGTTGATTTCATATTAACTAGCTTATAAGAATATAGGCGCACTCACCACATCGTCCAGAAATGTTATTGAAGGAAATAATACAAAAAATAGTGATGAAAGGTCTTTGTAACCACACAATTTAAAAAAAAAATCGTGTAATATGGTGTAGTACAACTCTCTCACGAACTTACTAAAAAATCTGGCTTAGTGTTTTAAATATATAGAAGATTACTTATATAACGTTTCGTTATAAATAAATATTGATTGCTAACGAATATTGATTTTAAATTTCAGTATTCCAGATATGAACTGTTACGAAGAGTATTTCTTTTCAAATCTTAATTTGTAACAGTTTCCTAAATTTGTTGCTAGGTTTGTATGGTCGCAATGCAAGCTTAAAATAGCTATCACCAGGCTAAAAATACTAAATTTTATTTTACATTTCACTAAAGTGGTTTCGGAAATGTTTGTAAAAAACGAAATTTGACAAATTGTTTTTATTTTTTACGACTTTATTAAAGAGATTTTGAAAAAGTAAAATCATATTCTGTCAAAAATGTTTCTGCTCTACAAGAAGGTATATTTGTGTTTCAGTTCGTTTCGACTTCCGGGTCCATTCATCAACTCATTTTTTTTTTAATAAAAACCTGTATTTTTTATTTAATTTTTGTAAGCTTTCAACTTCCTTAAGTCCATTATGTATTTAAAAAATGACTTCAGTTTTTCAAAATTTGTCAAATTATAGCAGAAAAAAATAAAATTGAATTTGGCAAAATTCGTTTTTACGAATATTTACGGAACTACTTGGAATTTTCTCTCAACGGCATATTCTTTGGAACTAGATTACGTAACATTTTCTGATGTTCCCACACTGTATTTCTTCTGATATTAAGATATGTAAAACCTGAGAGGGCCAATTTTTGACAATTACAAACATTTTATATGGCCGCCATTTTGTTCCGCCAGCTTGAATTAGTACTACAATTTTACTGATTTATCTCTACACTACAATCGATTATAACACAAAATTTGAAAACGGTCCAATAAGTAGTTTTTCAGGCTGAATTTTTAAATATTTGACTAAGCCGCCATTTTGTTTCGCCACCTTGGATTCGTACCACAATTTTACCATTCGATTCCTATATAATTCTTGACTTTTGTGCAAAATTTGAGATAAGTTGTTTTTAGCAATAATTTTTTTTAACATTTTACTAGGCCGCCATTTTGTTTTGCCATATTGGATTTTTACTAAAATGTTAGGTCATCCCCATATGACCATTAATTTTTGACCAAAATCGGTAAGTAGTTTTTAGCTACGCCGAGAACAGCCAGACCGACAGACAGACCGAGAGAATTGAGAAAACATGTTTTTAGGTATCTATGGTACCGATTTGCAAAAAATCTCGGAGGGTGTTTTTTTCACCATTAGAATAGTTTATTGAATTTATAGAACCTTTTACGAGGGAAGTAAAATTTGATAATGTATGGGATATTGAATGTATAGCCCTTTATTTGACGTTCAACAGGTTTCTAGAAAATAAAGGTGTTTTTATCAAACATATTTCTGTGTCTTCTGTAGGGGAGAACCGCTATGAAACGGACGGGTCTTGAAACGGACAGTTGTTATAGTTCCTATGTGGTCGTATGGCCGAAAATTTTACATTTAAATTTGGCAACCCTGTTCCCAAATCCCATTGCCACCGAAGTTGCGCGTCGAACCACTTGTCTATGTGCGAACCGCAAGCATTTTAATATTATTCGGTAAAAAAGTAAATTATTTGTGAAAACATCGAACCATGTCACAGGTAAGCTATTGAAATATAGTCAGTTTTAGATTAATAAGGTTAAAACTAAGTTACTCTAGTATATTAATGTAGCGGCAGATCTTGTAAAATATTTCTCTATTTACCTTTTGTATTGTCATTTTGAGGTTAAGTGGGTGTTGTTTTGAAAAGGACACAAGACGCTGTAATGAAACGGACGTGTCAAGGCTTTATTAATTTATAGTTATTTTTAAATTTTAAATTCATAGGTACTATTTAAATTTGTTTACTTTTCAGATCAATAAACCTACACCAAAAAAAAGGTTACGACCATCCAGTGAGGTAATCGAAATCGCCGTAAGAGAAGTTTTCGAAAGAAATCAATCAATTCGGTCAGTGGCGGCGGCCCATAACATGTCCAAGTCTTATTCAGCTTCTATTTGTAAGAAAGCTAAAACTCAGGAGGAAGATTATCATCATCGACCTAACATAGGGAATAAACGTATTTTCTCCCTTGATCAGGAAAAAATATTGGCGGACTATCTGAAAACATCATCTAAGATGTGTTACGGCCTTACAACCGTGCAAGTTAGGGAACTGGCTTATCAGTATGCTAAGGCGAATAGCATTTTACCAAAACCATGGACCAAAAACGAGATGGCATCAAAAGATTGGTTGCGAGGTTTTATAAAGAGAAATTCAACGTTGAGTTTACGAAAACCAGAAAACACATCGCTATCTAGAGCAACCTCTTTCAATCAAACAAATGTCAATAATTTTTATGACAACTTGCAGCGAGTTCTGGAGAAACACAAATTTGAGCCTCATATGATGTGGAACTTAAATGAAACCGGCTGTCTCACAGTTACAAATCCCCCAAAAGTTTTAGCGGTCAGAGGTTCAAAGCAAGTAGGGCAAGTGACCTCAGCAGAAAGAGGTAATTTGGTTACGATGCTTGGATTTATTAATGCATCTGGTGGAACAATCCCTCCATATTTAATTTTTCCACGAGTGCATTTTAAAGAAGTTATGTTGAAAGAAGGACCCATTGGCGCAAAGGGAGTGGCAAATCCTAGTGGGTGGATGACGGAGGAAGGATTTTTAGGCGCAATGAAGTACTTCATAAAATTTGTAAAGCCTACTGCAGAGGACCCATGCCTGATTTTGATGGATAACCATAAAGCGCATATTACACTCGAAGTTGTCAAGTTAGCAAGGGAAAATTATATAACCATTCTTAGATTTCCCCCGCACTGTAGTCACCGACTACAGCCATTAGATGTCTGTGTATATGGACCCTTTAAAACCAGATATAGAACAGCAATGAATTCTTGGATGTTATCAAACCCAGGAAAAACGGTAACTATTTATGAACTGGCTTCATTTGCTAACGAAGCTTTTCTTCATGCATTTTCACCGCCAAATATAACAAAGGCATTTTTGGCAACCGGAATACACCCATTTAATAGAAATATTTTTTCTGAGGACGATTTTTTGTCTTCATTTGTGTCAGATCGGCCAGATCCAAGCACTTCACAAGGCATCAAAGATGTTGCTCAGCCATCAACTTCCACCACTACAGATACAACCCCACAATCTTTAGGAGGTGATGTTTCACAGCCTTCCACTTCGAAAATTACTATAACTCCAGAACAACTAAGGCCATATCCTAAGGCACCTCCAAAAAAAGACAGACTGGTTACAGTGCTTCATATGCAATTTATGGGCACATGAAACTTGTGGTCTTAAGGGAATTCGTCATTTTTATTGTAATAACTGTTCCTAATATAGCTTATGTTTAAATAAAAGTTATTTTTGAAGCAATTAATGTCTTTTAATGCGTATATAATTTTTAAAATCACTACTGTCCTTTTCAAAACCACCACCGTCCGTTTCAATACATCGATGTTTTGAAATGGACAAAGGCATGTTTTTCCAAATTTAAATATTACTCAGATCATAAGCTTGCCTAATTTTTTTTAATAGTTCATTTTACAAAGATATTAATAGAGCTTTTCGCCTATATGGTTTTAATGGATTTCATTTTCCATAACATTTTAATTTAATCATTTTTATTAAAGTGTCCACTTCATACCGGTTCTCCCCTACAAAATATCAGAAATTGATAAAGCCTATGGAATTAAAAATATTATTTTAATAAAACACTTCTAGCTTCATGTAATTTAATGAACAACTCACAAAAATGGTGTGTTAGATTTGTTGCTGTAACAAAATTGTTAATAATGTCTGATAAGCAACGCGCATCCACCATATATCGTGATTGGTATCATCATTATGTATTTAGTAAAAACGCAAAATGTAAAGGTACAGAGAACAGTTAATTAAATCCTATCAACGGCTCCTTTAATTTTCTAAAATTTCTAAAGATGTTACAGAAGTTGCGTATACTTTGTCTTTCAAATGGCACCATATAGAAAAATCAAGCGGGGTTAGGTCAGGAGACGTCACTGGTCACCGAATTGGTCTATTGGTTCCCAACCAGTTCTCACCAAATAGTTCATTCAAATAATTTGCAACAATCCTCCTAATTATTTATAGAATATCTAATTTCATTTTCAAGAGGTCCAAATACATTTCGCTAGTTAAAGGCTGATTGAAAAATATTGAACCAAGTATGCTTAGTCCAACAACGCTCAACTATTTGCAGACCAAAACGTTTCTGGAAGGCACCTTCAATTATTAATTTGCTTTTCCCTTGTACAATAACGAAAATTATTTCTATTAAACATCCCTAGATTAGTAAACCTTGATTCATCCGAAAAAATAATCTTATAATGAAACACAGGATTTATTCTATAATTAGTTAAAAACCAATTGCAGCGTATTGCACTACTTGCCTATTTCACGAAGGGAAACAGTACGGTCAAACTCGATATACGGTAAAAGTTTTGTTTCAACTTCTTCGCTTACTATGAATCGTCCGTTGCCATTATCATGAACACCGCCATTATATAAATAAGGAGCATGTCAATTTAGTTACAGTTAACTGTACTTTTGACGTTTCTAGTTAAATCTAATAAAAATTTTAATCTCTATCTAATTGTTTCCAAGGCCTACTTATCCTAGTTTAATCATTTAATCTATCTATAAAATAAATACAACTAATTTTTTTTAGCTTCTTAAAATAAGACAATAAAAAACATAAAATATCAAAATAATACAAAATTGCTTGTCAATGAAAAATATTCCAAAATTTACTGATTGCTAGTATTTGTGTGTACTGTGTGTAATGTATATCGAAGTTTTGTCAATTCTTTCTAAAACAAAAATCGAAAATACGTTTTGTTATGCAATTTTGCGTAGCTAATAAGAAATACTTTAATACTAATATTTAATGAATACAACTCGAGATAATTTAAGGAAAAGTTCACTTTTTAAACAAAAATTTTAACTTATCCCATTTTGCGATAAATTAAAACTTTGATTTTGAATTTGATTAAAATCCATTGAAAACCCCATTTTGTTTATTATTTTAATAATTCGTTTAAGAAAAATTTCAGGGGTATCGGGAAACGACCGCCATATTGCATTTTGAAAAAGCCCTTCCTGGTCTGCCATTCTGAAGAAAAATATAACTTGTCATTGAAAAGGTAATTCTAAGCTCTATCAAACTATGTAAAAAAAATACAGGGTTCCTTTTGCAATTCTTAATATGGTTCTGATTTCGGAAAAACTGGCAGTAAAATTCAATTGATTTTTTATGAAAAATATGTGTCTTAATAACATGCCTTCAACCCAAATATCGAAAACCTAACCTAAAAAACAATTGAATGACGTTTCGTTTTATATCGTTCACCCAGTAGGTATTTACCCAAAAATTTAAAATATATATGGAAAGAGTATTCTGATAATGGAAAATATTAATTTTGTCTGGAAAATCAGTAATACTAGAAGAATCAACCTACCTGCATCACACAAGAAGGGAATCCTGAGTTTTTGCATTACAGGTCAAACGTAAGCCATTTTTTTTTGTTGTAGAAAAATAGCGCTTTTATTGGCATGATGAACTAAAAAAAGACAACAAAAAAGCAAGAAATAGAAATTTGTATAAAGATAATCAAAGTCGGTACTAATAAGCATACCATTTTTTAAAGAATTTAAATCTCATAGAACCTGTAAAAACTCAAATTTAATTTGAAAATTGAAGTGTTTGTAGTTTTTGCGCAAATTTCTTTATGCAGGTTTTGTTATTTTGTTTTAAATGGCCTATTTATTAAATAAGAAATTCTTCGTAATTTGTGAGTTTAAGAAAACAAAATTTTGACTATACTTGTTTTATTTTTATTTTACCTATTTGTTTTTACAAACATATGTATATGCATGAAATTTGTTCTTAAAAGAAAAAACAAATAAAAGTAATTTAATAAATAATACACCACTCTAACAAAACGTTTTTAATTTTGTTCCGCTATATTAGATTTTTACCAAAATATTACCAGATCATCCCCATATGACCCTTAATTTTTGATCAAAGTTTGAACCAATCGGGTAAGTAGTTTTGTTTTTCGGCGTCTAAAAAGTGAAGATCTGAAAAAATTACGAAGGAACTAAAAGACATAGAGAAACTTAGCTAAAAAGGATATTTATTTCTGTACCCATAATTAACTATGAATGCAAAAGAGAATGCTAGTGATATAATTTGATTCTTTGCAAGGTTTGATTATTAACAGAAGCTGCTGCTATTTTGGGTCACACTTAACACGAACAAATAAATTCGGGGGTTAAACGAAAGCTAATGTCTCGAACTTTTCGTTTTACTTTTATAAAATTGAAAAACGAAAAAAGCTTATTTCGTTATCTACCGTTTAAATTATCCTCACAAAAAATACTTACATAAAACCCATGGATCGAAAGAAGAATATTGCATTAAAAACTTTCCTTGTCAAGTCATTAAGTCTCCCCCATACTTCTTAATTTAATTTTCAGATGAACCTTTTATAGCTCTTTTCGAAGCTAACAGGAAAATATTGGGAGAAAGACCCTTCGCGACTGCCAATTTTCATTTCTTTCTTATTAAGGAATATTCAGATTAAGGAATAATTGACTGATTTATTTGTGCGGAGTCCCCCGAGGTTAATCGGCGCTGAGCTCTAAACGGAAATTTTTGCGAATCCTGAAATCCTAAAATCCATTATCCCCTGTAAATCTAAATATCGTTTGGCACACGGTTGATATATTACTATGAAAAATTCATGAGTAAAATCAGTTCCGTTGTTGAAACAAGGGAGGGAAAAGTAACTTTGAATTACTGGATACAAATCGTCACTCAATGGTTAAAATTTCTCGTCTTTTGAAGGTTTTATGTGTAAATACCAAAATTGATTTTATATTTTAAGGCCTAAAGATTATACAATATGCCAGAATATTTTCGTACAGTATAGGATTTTTTAACTCTAATAAATTAACAAAAAACAGCATTGTAAAATATAATTATTAATCTCACGGTCATTGCCCAACATAAAACTTAGGTAAACATTTCTTGAATGTCAAAGTAAGATTTGTTTAATTTCATCCTTAGATATAAATAATCTGGGAATCATCATCCATAGAAAGTTGATCAGAATTCAAATATCTTATAAAATCCTAATAAAACTGTTAACGCAGTATCGCATAGTTAGCGCACGCCGGAAATATAGCGGGCGGCACAATTTAGTTATAAGTTTTAGATTTAAGTTTACTAGGGATAGTCCGTGTAATACCGATTAATCCCAAACACTTAATAAACTGTTCTCGGTACCTTTGCGTTTTGCATTTTTACTAAATACAAAATGTTTTAGCGTAAGTATATCGAGTATGACAGTACTGCTTCCCTTCATGAAATAGGCAAGCAGTGCAATACGTCCCATGAAAGTGCCAGAAACACGGGTTTAAATCCTTTAAGTATCAAATTTACCAATTTGAAAATGACTTCCAAAGATACCTTATTTATTTCAATTGGTTTTTAAATAATTATAGAATAATAATAATAATAATAATAAATGTCTTTATTCCTGAATATACAAAGTATGTTTACAATATTTTAAATAGTTTATAGTAAACTATTCACAAAAAGGCGAAGTTCAGATTAGGTGCCCGAAGAGACCTCCCTGATCAACTTAACCCGAGATTATCTACACTCTATAGTAGACATAGTTGGCTATAACTAACTAACCATAGATATATTGATATAATATCAAAACAGTGGACAAAAACTTTTTGATGCAAATTATATATGACCAATCAACTGTGTATTAATTTAGCGCTTATCTAAAATAAACCTACGGTAGCTTACACTAAAAGCAGATTATGAAAGGGTTTTTAATTTCACCGGCAGGGAGTTGTATAGCTTAGCAATGTTGTAGCAAAAGCAGCTCTCAAAAAATATGGTGATACGGTGGTGTAATCATTCCTCTAAATCTAATATTAAGATTATGTACATGGGTTCTAAAGATAATGCGCTTATATATATATGAAGGGCATTTTAAACAGGCTTGATGCAGTTCCCTCCTCTCCGCCGTATTCAACTAGTCTGCCTCCACTAAGTTATCAGATATGTGTTGATATTTGCTGACACCGTAAATAAACCTTAAGCAAGACTTCTGCATAAGTCGAATCCAACGTTTATCGACCGAATTAAGACAGTTTCCATAAACAACATCGACGTGATTGAATCAGAAGAGAATAAGGGAATCGCACAGTAGCTTCTTTATTTGCCAAGATAAAAAATGTCTATTACAAAACAACACTTTTAACCTCACAAAGGCTCTCTGAATACAACTAGAAACATGGGCACTAAACTTTAAAAAACTATCAAAGGTCACACCCAAATTGCGCACATTATGCTTCACTGGCAGGTGAATTATGGTGTCAAATGCCTTTGAAAAATCTAATAAGGCTAGTATAGTAATCATGCCATTATCGGTAGATTGGAAGATATTATCAGTGATATTTGCCAATGCTGTTGAACAACCATGATGTGCGCGAAAACCAGATTGGGTTTTAGGTAAAATTTTATTACGCTCAACGTATTCTGTAAGTTGTGTGTTAATTATTTTTTCTAAAATCTTTGAGATACACGAAAGAACACTGATTGGACGCATATCCTTAAATTCTTTGGGAAAGGGGTAATTAATGCATGTTTCCAGTTATTTGAAAATTTTGAATGTCGAATGCAGAAATTAATAATGTGTGTTAAATATAGCAGTAAAAACTGCTTATAAAATCAGTCCCTTCAGCTTTAGATTTTAAACCTAATATTATTTTAAAAACCTCTGTCTCGGTAACTTCTTTGAAATTTAAAACAGATTTTATTTTTTCGTTTACATGACTTTTATAGTCGTTAGGGATTCTATTATGAACATCGATAGGTGTTTTAGGCGGACTAACTGTAAAAGATAAGTTAAGTTCAACTGGTTTTTTGATATTATCGGGGATTTCTATTTTATTTTTTCCATTACTCAAACCAAACCTTCTAATATCCTGCCAAACATTTGTAGGGTTTTGAAATCTGACCCCAAAAAACGATTTCTTTTCCCTTCTAATGGTTAAAGTTAAAGTTTCGTATATTTTTATAAAAATCCCAATGCGCTTCTGATCTCGATTTTTTAAACCGCGACAGAGCCTCGTTGCGTGTCTCAATCATAGCCCATACTGTATCCGTTATCCATGGTTCGTTCTTTTTTTGTAAATTTCCTTTTTTTTGATTGGGCGTGAATATTTAATAAAATATGGATATTTTGATTTAAAAAAATTACCTTGAAAAAATTCATTTTTCTTTAAACGGATTTATGGCATAGCAGATCAATCAAAATAAGAGAAGGTGGCTGTGAAGCCATGGAAAAAGTAAAATATTTATTAACGAAATAACAAAGTAACAGCATTTAGGAAGTAGGTAAAAGGTAATAATTATAATTTCATTAAAACTACAAATATTGTTCAAATTGTAGACCATTATGTGTCCTACAAGTGTGACAAACTCTTTTTAATGCATTTTCTAAAATCATCTATTGTGTCATAGTGGAAAATATTTCGCCAGTGAATGGATTGTAAGTCGGCATAAAATTGTACAAGACTAATATTTTTAAAGTCTTTGTTATGGGAGCTGACTTATAAGCAGCTACTCTAAACTCGCAAAAAACCAAATCATGATCCGAGATGTCAGGGACTGGAAGGGTGCCCGAATTATCCACCAAAACTTCATGCGGAACTAAAACAAGGTCTAAGAGAGCTATTAGCAGCAGTTCAAGTAGGCTTCTCGATAATTTGTTTCAATCCAGCAGACTCTAGAAGAGATTCCAATTCAGTCACCTCATTGGCATACATATTCATCACATTGATATTGAGATCTCCGGTACAGAAAATGTAATCACGCTTTGGCGTAAGGTCTATAATACGTTGTTCGAGATTTTGTAAGAAGCCATGTAAAGTATAAAGGGGGTGGGCGGTAAATATACCCAAAAACATACGATTTTTTTTATAATTTCACAGATACCCAAATCTGTTCAAAATTAGGGTCTCTTTCAAGGTTAATAACAGAAACAGAGAAAATGTTCTTGTAATAAATAGCGCTACCACCACCTTTAGCTAATCTATCCTGCCTTACCAATGAGTATCCTGGAATTTTTAAGTCCTCAGACCCGATGCTGCTGTTCAACCAGGTTTCCGTCACACCTACTACATCATAATCACCAACTTTCACAATCTGCTTAAATTCGTGAAACTTAGACACTAACGAACGAACGTTAAGATGAGCTAACCTAATCTTATGCATATAAGAAGAAATAACTCGAGAAATAATTATATCTAGGGAAGTTAAAACTAAAAAAAAAATAAAATTACTAAAACAAACAAATGTGTTTTGACCACAGCCTACACGGGGGACACAGAAATAATAAACAAAAACAATAACAATGTCATGAGGACCATGTCCTAGGGTAGTAACAAAATGTATGTGTTATTTTAATTTTAATCAATTAAGATTTTGCAAATCATTGATATTTTTAATGCACACCTTTTTATTTTCAAAAAACACGAATATATCGCCCCGAATCGTCCACGAGTTATTTTTATACTTTTCACGTACTTAAGGAATAGGTCGTACTTCCACTTAACAAGTAACTCGGTCACTAACATACCGGAGTTTTTAAATTTTTTTTTCGCGCAAAATATTTCATCGCGTCTCCACTGAGTAGTAAATTCGACTATGACCGGGCGAATACTGTTTTGATTTTGAGAAAGAGTGTTTGTTGTTTATTATAAGATTATTTTTCGAATGAATCAAGGTTTACTAATCAAGGGATGTTTAATAGAAATAGTTTTTATTATTGGGCAGGGAAAAAGTAGATTAGTAATGGAAGGTGCCTTCCAGGAACGTTTTGGTGTGAAAACAATTGGGCGTTGTAGGACTAAGCATTATTGGTCCAATATTTTTCCATCAGCCTTTAACTAGCGAAATGTATTTGAACTTTCTTGAAAACGAAATTGAACATTCTATAAATAATTTACTGCAAAATGAGAATTTAATTTACCAACAAGATTGCGCCCCTGCTAATAACTCAAGGATTGTTGCAAATTATTTGAATGATTGGGAACCAGTGGACCAATTTAGTGACCAGCGACGACGCATGACCTGACCCCGCTTGATTTTTCTAATATCTGAAAGAAAAAGTGTACGCAACTTCTGTAACATCGTTAGAAATTTTGGAAAATAGAATTAAACGAGCCGATAGCATCTCAGAACAGCATTTATGAACCTGCTTGCAGAAAATGTTGAGAGTCAAGTCAAGATCAAGGCCGGCAGCACATAGAACGTTTAATTGAGTGACCTTTATATGAACTGTGTTAATTATGTTCGTTAAAATTTATTATTATTGTTAAACAAAATTAAAAATCTTTAAAAGGTATGTAACAAATTTTTCTCATTTTTTTGTGTGAAATAAAAATTAAAAATACATCGTGTTATGCATTTTCCTTTTGATAATACACTTTATAGCCAGTATTACATAAATGCAACTTTCTATTTAATAAAATTGAGAAAATGTAAGGAGAAGTTAAGATTTTAAACAAAAACTTAAGCATATTCCAGTGTTTAGAAAATTAAAAGTTTGGTTCTGAATTTGATAAAAATTTATTAAATCCCCATTTTGTTTATTATTTTAATATTTTTTTTAACAAAAATATCATCGGTATCGGGAAACTGCCCCATATTGAATTTTGAAAAACGCTTCCTGGCCCGACATTTTGAAAAAAAAATAACTTGTGATGTCATTGACAAGGGAATTTTAGGCTCTATCAAACTGTGTGAAAAAATATACACGGTTTCATTTAATATTTTTGACTTAGGTCTACGTCTGGAAAAACCCAAAGCAATATTCATTTGTTTTTCATACAAAATTTGTGTCTTAATAACACATATCTTCAAAACGAATATCAAAATTCTAGCTTAAGAAGCAATTGGATGGCGCTGTGTAAAACAATCTCGTTGACGCCCGGTATGTTTAAAATAAAAGTAAATTGTTATAAATAATGCCTCTTTAAAACCTTAACACTTAAACAACAAAAAAGCCACAAAATTTTATAAGCATCGCATTTTCAAACAACGCAAACTATTTCATTAATGACCCATAAACAAAATTCTCCCTGTATATGCAAATGTATCAGGATTCCGAGATTTACTGCTTTTCAAGAAACCTAACGTAGCGAAAATACTTGAAATGTTTAAGCAAATTCCAAGCCAGATGCGAACTTGGCAACGCAGAAAGGATGTGCTTGGTCATCACAAGAATTTCCAAGAAATTCCAGAGCCGCAATCCGAGACTGAAATGGGAGCAGATTGTTGTGTAAAGTGACAAGGCATCTTAAGTCGTCCATGCGGAGCTTCAAAAGATTATACTATTTTATGGCAAAATAATATCACTTTGTGTATATTAATTCGCAACAAATTGAATTTTCTTCTTTTTTAACATATTAACCAACCAAGAAAAAATGTTTCGAGTAAAAATATGTTGTTTTGTTAACAATAGCGGAAAGTTAGTATTTTTAACCTCTGCGCATGAAGAAGAGTATTTAATCGCCATGTGGGAAAATATGTAAGTATGTATCCATTATTTTTGTTACTTGTTACTACAAACGCCTGGACCGATTTTCATGTTGGGGCATCAAAATATTGGTCGGTATCCCGTGAGTATTCTTAGTTAGATTGACCTATAAAAAAAAACAATATTTTTGTAATTCATTTCGACAGGTAATAAATTGAAGAGCTCACTGAGATGATGCTAAATATGCAATTTATTCCGGAAAATGTAAAAAGTTTCTTAGATACAAATAGATTAAGCAAAATGATTTTTAGTTTGTTCTAAACTGCTCACCAGCTGAAATATTCTGTTATAAAACCATAACTTAATAAAGTAAATGTAAAAAAATATTTTTAAAAACAAACTTTTTATATAAATTATTGTACTGAAAAGGAAAAAAATAATTAAACTTACATAAACACAGAACTTTTAGAAATTTGAAAATTTTCTTAAACGCTAAAGGCGCAAAACGGAAAATAAACCCTAAGGCTTCTAGAAAAAATTCAGATTTTTAAAAGTTCTATGTATATGTTTGTTTAATTATTTTTTACTTTTCATTTCAATAGTTAGTAAATAGAAGTAATATTAAAACTTTTTCTTCTACAAAATTGTTTGCCATTTTAAGTCAAAAATAAAGCAGTCACAAAACTCATGAGATGTATCATTATAACATGTCAAGTCTGTGATAAAGCTAGTTTATGTTTTGTATGAGGTTTTTACGCAAAACAACAAAATCAAATTAAATGCCTGGAAAATTCAAAAGGCAAAAGAAAAATTATAATTTTGAAAGCAGGTATCATCAATCATCCGTGGAAAATAAAAATCATCAATGTGCTATTGTTTGGCTGCATCAGAAATACTTCTTAACAGAAAATCAATTTACGATGAAAAAGCACAAATAACAAACAAACAAAATAAAAAAGTACAAATAACAAAAGTGGGCATTCCTCTGTTTATGTGTGAATTCTCCTCCATTTTTCCCAGTTTAAGCTTTGCCTGTTTACCAGACCGTTTAATAAATTGGTTTAGTAAAGCTTCTCAGGAACCGATTTGGGGTTCTTTAATAGCGTTGCAACGTGGGTTTTATAATTTGGCCACTTTATTAATATGCCGCAGTCTTTCCAAGCTCCATGTACTCTAAATAAGCACAATTTTTGTTCCTCAATTATACAATTTTAAACATTCTTTGTCATACTGCAAAACGTTTTTTGAACTGCGCCAAACCAACATAGTTTACAAATGGCATCGACCTTGACATATAGGTATGAACTGTTTTTCATTTGTTTTTGATACATAGGCAAGGGTTCAAGCACTGTTACAGCATTTAAATTTTTTTTTAAATTCCTTGAAACATTGTGAAAATCGAAAGAATTTAGATAAAAAATATTTACTAAGACTCGTTATTTTTAGTAAACATTTTGTATATACATTTACCTCAAAACTAACCTTTATGCTTTCCTTCAACTATGCTTACAAACTTGAAACCTATTATTAGCTAATTACGTTCATTTGTACTTCCCTTATTCTCTAATATGAGAAACCTTTAATGATATCCATTAACCACTCTTGGCATTTGCCAAATATCCTAAATCCAGTTTACTTTATGAAATTCTAATCTAGATGCAGATTGCTTTAGGCAAATACGTAAAATGTAGTGATACATTTTTCGATAAAAGCTATGTGTTTTAAGAAGTTTATAAGTTTGGTTTTATGAAAGCGTTATTAATTTTTCCATTAGGTTTTATGACGCATTTAAAATAAGCTGTAACAACCTTCTTAAGAGTGGGCTCTGTAGATTTAAAAAAAGTTTTATCACTGTTTTAATGAGATTACTATGACTCAGACGATATAAGAAGGCATTATTTTATGATAAGGTATAACAACCTTCTAATTTCTTTAAACAGCCAACGACCTTTCTTAGCAGGTCAGTGAGGCTTGTAATATAGTAACTTTCATATTTTTTTTCTATAAAATTTTAGCTGCGTAAAAATATTTCACCAAATATGACTTTTTCTTATCCTCCAGAAATATAGTCAAATTATCTCACTTGTAATTCCTTTTTCCTGGTAAGAGGAACAGGATGAGATTTTTCAAAAAGGTACTATCGATTATGGCTATAAAAATAATATTGAGCAGGAAAATGATTCTTGATTCGAAATTTAGGAAAGAACTTAGCACATTCCTTAGGGAAAATGAAGTTGTGTCAATTTTTCTAATAATAAAATGATTAAAAACTTTATTGGCCACAACTCAGTCTCGCGGATAGTTTTTCATTCACAGGGTTTCAAAGTTGGAATTATTCGTTTTCCAAATTTTATGCAAGTATTTTAGATCATTTTGATTTTTAAATATTTGATATACGTCAACTAAGTTAGTTGATTGAAATATCTTTAATTAGAAGGTAATGTATGTAGAGGTAAAAATAAACGAATACAGGGTGACGCTATATTTCGCGACCGCACCTAACATTAAAATTTTTACTTAAAGCTCACAGAATTAAGCTAAAACAGTCAGCTTTTGCTAATTTTTAGATACAGTAATAATATATAATAAAATTAAATGGAATTTCAAAATAGCTGGCGTTACACTGCCCTCATAAGCAGAAGTGCGGTATCTACAAAAAAAATCAAAAATAGGCTTTTTGCACCAAACTATTCTGAATTGTGTCTTCTTTCAATTAGAAAACTGCGGCATCTACACTCTAACATTGAATTTCAATCTAAAAAACTGCCGTATCTTTACAAGTTGGGCAGACACTACTGAGTAGAAATGCGGCTTCTGTAAAATGTAAAGCATAAACGCGGCATCTGTTGTAGAAGCCGCGTTTCTGTTCAGTTTGTGCAGATGCCGCGTTTGAGCTTTGAATGTTAAGACAAACGGTCGCCATTATGCGCAATTGCTGCACTTCAGCTGATGTCAACGTCATTCGTAAGTATTGTTTTGTAAACTCAAAACGTAAACGTGGGTGCACGTGAATACCTAATAAGACAGTGTGGTTTTGAGGCTAAAATAATGTTAAGTAGAACAAGTAAAATATTCCAATTTCTGGGTGGTGACCATCGAAGCACAGAGTATCACAATCTTCAACAGAAAACCATCATCTCCAAACTTAACCTTCAAATCACAGCAAATCCAGGTAAAAATACATTATAAATACTTAATAATCACACTTATGTTGAGTAATTAGTACGAACATTTCGTTGATGTTCTGGCAAAAATCACTAAATCCAATTTATTAGTTCTGAGAAAAATGGGTTTTAAGCCTGGTATGAATAGTATTGTTTGTGACTTAAAGACTTTTTCACATGTAGGCAACCAGTTATACATCTATCTTTGGACTTAGTGGGTTTTTGCCAGTGTAAAATAGGTCAAATTTTTAAGGCGTTTGGCCATTTTAACTCAAAAATGCCAAAAATGGAGTAGTGATTTTTGCCAGAACGCTCACGATTTATTTGTTTTTGAGTTTTCTAATAATGCAAATAATATTTTTCATCTTTACAGAAGTGGTTTCTGAAGATATGGGTAAAGAAATTATTACAAACCAGATATTAGTAAGTTTGCGTTCAACTTCAGACCCCCAAAGCTAACCTTCAAATCACAGCAAATCCAGGTAAAACTACATTATTAATCCACAATAAACAGGATAGGATAAAATTTATTCGATCGTTTATACAGTGATGTAGTTTGCTACTTTAACAGCTATTGTTTTAACAGTCTTCAAATTCGAAATATGCTTTATTATCAAATATTAGTATCTATTTGACACAGCCTATTGTAAAGTAAAGTTTTAAAAAATATAAAATATAATGAATATAAAAGGTTAAAAAAGTGAATTATAATAACCCATAAAATGAAACAATGCACAGGGTGTTTCACCATATTTATTATATTCGCCTACTGCCTTTATTATAATAGATAGATAAAAAAATGTTAAATACAAAAGTGATATGGGTTGTCCTAAACCGTCAGTAAATAATTTATTGAAATAAATGAACAACGCAAAGCTAATAAGAAACATAAACTTGGTATTTTTTAAATGAGACATCCTTTATTTTATATACTGATCAAATTGGTTTCTTCTTGCTGATTATAAACATATTTGTTAGCTTTATCTCTAAACATACCCGAGAAATTTAAGATAAGGATACCAAACCTAGTATATTTATAATCAGCAAGAAGAAACCCATTTGATGAATATATAATTTATAAAAAATACCAAATTTATGTTTTTTAGTAGAATGGCGATTTGTTTCAATAAAAATTATTTCTTGGCGGTTTAGGACAATCCCTATATCTTTTGTATTTAACATTTTTTTCTATCTCCTATAATAAAGGCAGTAGATAAAGTTTAAATATGGTGGAACACCCTGTACAAGGGACAAAATGGTAGAAACATTTAAAATAAAAAAAAAAACTAATTTATTATAATAAAATAATGAACGACATAAAAATAAAATAAAATAATAAAATTAAGGCATAATTTTAAAATGAATTACGGTAAAATTTCCCCAACTCATAAAAGGCTTTTTCCAAGGATTTTTCAATTAACAGTTTTTCTAACTGAATTTCCAAAGAATTTAAAACTAGCACAACCCTTTATAACAGCAGGAAGATGGTTAAACATCTCGATGCTTTCATATATAATAGAATTTTTTTATGCTAGTCGTAGATGGAATTGGCAAGCAAAGATCATGAAAAATATTTGATTTTTAGATCTAATAATGTCAATAATTTCTTCTTTACAGAAGTTGTTGCTGAATATACAGGTGAAGATGTTGTTACAAACCAGGCATCAGAAGGTTTGCATTCATCTTCAGACTCCAAACTTAACCTTCAAACCACCGCAAATCCAGGTAAAACTACATTATTAATACTTAAAAGCATTAATCAGCAAATGACCTCGTCAGAATCCGTTTCGTCGTTCCCGTCAATATATGACAACAACCAGACATCAGAAGATTTGCATTCAACTTCACACTGTACTTTGGAGAACAACATTGAATCATCATTTCTGGTAGAAGAACGTGATTCAATTCCAATTGAAAATTTAATTAATGGTAATGGCGAAATGGCTAGCACTGTTTCTAACATTTCTCGGGATATCCCTCCTTCAGAAGAAATTATGCAAACTCATTCGGGAAATCTATCTCACACAAGACAGGAACAGACTTTAAGAACTCTTTTTGGTTGGAGTACTTTGTGCTAATTCTGGTAATAATTCTCAGATACTTGAACAAACTGCAGAAAATTCACAAGAATTAACAAAACGTGGTCGTACTATTAGAAAGAGGCAGACTAAAATGAAGAATTCTGTTGCAATTAAGAAGGAAAAGAGGATGAATGACTGACAATACAAAGTCTTAGAGGCTTGTCGTGCGGAAAAGTGCAAAAAAAGTAAAGCAAAGATTAGTGAAGATAAAGGGTCATTATTAATGAACAATTTTGGAAACTACATTGGTTAGAGCGAAGAAGTTTTAGTCTTAATAACTGCGAAAGCCTAGAAGTCAAAAGACGCACCACAAAAAATGAGAATTTAATGAGAAACCATACTTTTAAATATTTTTTTAAAGATAATAATTTCGCAAAAGTAGCTCTGTGCAAACTATTCTTTTTAACCACATTAGGGTACCAAAAAAGTAATGACAGGGTACTTCACGATGTGCTCTCCAAAACACCAATAGAAAATTTACATTCAATGCCTGACAAAATATCTGATGTCGAATTTATAGAGCATTTAGAATCTTTTAAGACAACTATTTCCCATTACTGCCGAGAACATGCTCCTAACGTAAGATATTTGCTAGCAGACATTACTACAAAGCTGATGCACGAAGATTTTCTAAAGAAGTACCCTGACGTAGAAATGAGTTATGAAACATACCGACAAAGAGTAAAAAACATAACATATCTTTCACTAGGTTGGGCTACGAGGAGTATTCTGTATGCGAGTCCCTTAACTTGCATGATAAGAATAACTTGCAGGAAGATTGTGATACATGTAAAACCTACAAAATTCACCACGATATGCAATAACTTTATGAAGAATGAGAGAGCTGTGCACTTTTCCGCTGACCTCGAAAAGGTGATCATGCTTTCTCGTGTGGATACCTTTAAAGAAGTAATCTTTACCAAACGATTAACAGTTTACAACGAATGCTTTATGCCAGTGGCAGAAAAATCCAAAACTCCACCATTTACAACCGTTTGGCACGAAGGAATGGCAGGTCGTTGTAAAGAACAACTGATTAGCACATTTTATGCCTTTTTAATTAATCAGCGTGACAGTGAAACGCTAGAAATTTGGCTGGACAACTGCAGTAGCCAGAACAAAAACTGGTGCCTCCTAAGCTTTCTCGTCTTTATTATAGATTCTGATATTATATCCTGCATAGAAATTATAATAAATTATTTAGAACCAGGACACTCGTTTATGAGTGCTGACAACTTTCACCACCAGATAGAAAGCTCTTTGAAAAAAATGGCTAAAGTTTATGATTTCAGCGACTTTTGTATAGCGGTTCAAGCAGCTAATAATGGCCATGTTACTGTCAAAGTAATGGATCACAGGGATTTTTATAACTTGCTTGATTATTCATCCGGAATTAAACTCAGAGATGTAAGGCGTCCACATCTTGCTGATATAGTTTGTTTAAAAGCTGTCAGAGGAAATTATACCCTAAAATATAAAACGACATATGAGGAGACTGAAGAATACAAAGAACTAAATTTCTTAAAAGATTCTGCTATGAAAAGAGGTGGTATGCCCTTTCTCATGAAAAAAGTCCAACCGCATGAATTCCTAACACAAAAAAAAGATAACATATTACACAAAAAACCACCTGGAGAAATCTACCTGAGCCGGCCGACGAAACCGCAGCAAACAGACAAAAATCAAAACGTTTTAAAAAAATGACAGGATATCACTACCTGAGGTGACTGCAGAAACCGCAACAAAGAAAAGACAATCAAAACGTCGATCTCGTTGATAATTTTTAAGCTAAAATTGTTCGCATTTATGGTTTCACTCATTTAATATGTATTTTTATTTTCCTAGGTATGTAGATACTGTATTATTATCTCTTTTTAGTATTCTGTTAATAGTTAACTGAACAAAAACAAAAACGCGGCATCTACATTTAATGTTCATATTTTTGTAATTATAAAAAAACTGTTTTATTACCTCTAATTGACTAAAACAACAACAACAATACAAAAAATAACAGTTACCAAGGTCTATAATTCTGAAATCTCATTTATTCATGTTCATGTCATTATTTCACAATTATCAAATTAGTAGACACTGCACTTCTGCCTATGAGGGCAGTACAGTGGTCACGAATCTGATTTCAAGTTTTGTAACGTACTGCATAATCTGAAAATCCAGATCTAATCAGCTGACACATTTTAACTTTCTGTATTATTACAAAAATTGAGATAATAACATAACAAGTAAAAGTTGTAATGTAATATAGAGGAACTCATAAAATGTTAAGCGAACTATGCGATTATACACAGTTGAAGATTCTATCTGGTTTTAGATAATAATTTCTTAAAGTTAGACAGAAGTCAGATAATAGTATACAAGAGATCTGATAAATATTTGCTTTTTTACTTTCTTCATTGACTTCAAATTTTGGTAAAAAATTAAGGGTCATATGGGGATGACCTGGTAATATGTAATGTGGCAAAACAAAATGGCGACCTAGCGGAATATTAAAAAAGAATTAAGTGAAATATAAAAAAAAGTATGGTAAAATTGTTCCCAAAAATCAAGTGTGGCATTGGTAGAAACTGATAAAATATTGGTAGGAATCCAATATGGTGGAAAAAAATGGCGCTTAATAAAAATATTTGAAAAGATAATATATCTGATACTAAATGACTATGCACGGAACTTAATTGAATGACACTTCACTAGTCCTAATAAAAGGAAAGATTCATAACGAAGGAAGTCCCGGATAAAGAAAATTTACCGATTTTTTGCTTAAGTAACTACAAGACATTTTTAAAAATATCAATTACAGTGGAACCTCTCAACAACGGACAGTAGTAGTGGGGAGTTAACAAATTAAATACTAATGTAATTTTATTTAAAAAAAAAATTAAGTAAAAAAATAATATGTTTAATACAAATTATTAATACAATTGTTATTACGTATACACCAGCATCTCTTACATACATATATGCATACAATAAAAATGTGCTATCTAATATAAAATATTATACTACTTACATATACAGTTTGATAAACTTCTACTTTATAAAAAGATTCTATTTAAAAAAATTACCAAGAATTTTGTCTCTTAAATTAGTTAATTTATTTTTAATAATTTGAGATTCCATTTTAGACGCAACTCCTGAGATTTTTTCCACTAAAACAGAATCTCCAGATAACATACAAAAGTTTTCAATGTCCCTTAACACTTTATATGCTTCCTTTCTTAATATTGGAAGAAATAATTTCTTCATCATCACTGTCAGATGAAATCTGACCGTTCTCACTATTTTGAAATTCACTGATACACTCACGTACAGTTATGTTTTTCCGTGAATAAATTTTCATAAATTTCTGAATATGAACTTAAGTCGAAAGAGAATACATTGATGTTTGTACATAATTCCGATAATGGCACATTATCTACACTAGTGATGTAACGAATGTCATTTTTTTAGTATTCGCGAATGCGAATGTGATTGCGAATATCTGCCGCTAACATTCGCGAATGCGAATGCGAATATTAAATTTAGTTTCCAAATCGGGCGGTATGTAATATGTATGTAGGTAACGCTCAAATTTGTCCACTTTAAAAATATATGGAATTTTATACGAAATAATAATACTAACCGTAGTAATTTTCGCCTCGACTTTTAAATAAAAAATTTAAACATAATATTATCTACTAGTATTATAAAAGAGCCTTTGACGACAAGCGGCTTCACGTCGTAATTTTTTGTGTCGGCATGCCTTTGTCTCTTCATATTATATAGGACTTGCATTGTTTATTTTATTTCGGCTGAGCGAAAAATTCCCCGAAATCGATCGATAATAAATAATGTTATGTGGTAAATAGTTATTTTTATTTTTAAGGGGAAAGAAAATATAAAATAGTATTTTGTATTTCAGAAAGGTTAGCATAACGTAGAGAGAAACACGTGTGTTATTGTTCTTTATGCTTAGAATAGAAAGTGATTTGTCAACATGAGCAAGATATGGACTTATTTTACGCTTCTTGATGGTGAACGAGCTAAGTGTAAGCTTTGTCTCAAGGAATATTCCCGAAAAGGTAGAACAACAACGGCTATGAGAAATCATCTAAAAGCAATGCATAAAACAGAGTTTTCTGAGCTAGAAAATTCCGAAAAAGAAAGACAAGATGCAACTAATAAACTTGCAATTGCCTCATCATCACGCCAATTGAATAAATCTGATCTTAAACAAATGTCGCTTCAAGAATGTGTAGAAAAAACAAAAAAGTGGGATAATAAATCTGAGAAGTCCCTGGCAGTAGATAAAACAATAAGTGAAATGATTGCGTTAGAAGACTTGCCATTCAGTTTTGTGGAATGCGTTGGATTCATAAGACTTGTGAAGCATTTATGTCCATCCTATAATTTAAAGTCTCGTCAGTATTTTACGTCACTTATCTGCGACGAATTATACGGCAAAGTGAGTCAGAAAATCATTGATTTGTTAAATTCCTTCGAAAAAATGTCATTTACAAGTGATATCTGGTCCGATTCCTGTTCTGGGATATCATTAATAAGTTTAACTTGTCATGGAATTACAGAAAACTTCGAAAGGAAGATGATTGTGTTGAAGGCAGATGTGTTCAATGACAGCCGTCATACTGGGGAGAATATTGCTAAAAAACTTGAAGGCATTTTATCATCGTGGGAAATACCAAAAGAAAAAGTGAAGTGTATAGTTAGGGATGCAGGCGCCAATATGAAAAAAGGTGTCACTTTATTAAATGTTCATCACATCGACTGTGCTTCACACAAAATTCAAAACGTGGTAAAAGAAGGATTGAAAACTGAAGAAAGTGTCGCGACTGCCATGACAAAGTGTAAAAAAATGGCCACACATTTTCATCATTCGAATAGTGCTCAAGACGAGCTTAAAACATTACAGAAAAGGCTCAATCAAGCACCTCTCAAGATTATACAAGAGTCTGCTACTAGATGGAACAGCACCTTTTATATGCTAGAACGTATTTTGCAAGTCAAGGAGCCCCTATGTCTTTATGCATCCACAAATAATAAAATTCCCCAACTGACGTCCGAAGAATGGATACTTATTGAGAAACTTATAAGTTTACTAAGACCATTTGAAGAAGTAACCAAAGAATTAAGTGCGGTCGATGTCTCTGTATCATCAGTAATTCCCTTGATCGCGACTTTAGAAAGAATTCTCAATGATTTTGATTCATCCGATGGACATATTGGTAATACGATCGAAGTTTTGAAACAGGAGCTTATTAGAAAATTTTCGGTAACGGAAGATGACATTTTGTTTCTTACAGCAACTTTTATTGATCCAAGATATAAAGTGAAGTTTTTTAAAAATGCGTTGAGTAAAGACCGTGTCATACAGCATATTTTGGATTTGCTAGAGGACAGTCCAACAGGCGAATCTTCAAGTTCACATTGCTCGAATGTGAAGCGTGCCAGATTGAATCAGACTGAAGAGTCGGTGAATAATAAACGTGTATCTTTAAAGGATACGATGGACTTACTAATGGACACGAGTGACAGTGTTACATCACTAATCTACACTATCGTAGTCAACTTGCTCGAGATTTCGTCGAATCCAGCTTTGCGGATATTGATGGTCTTGGATTCGACTTTTTTCCTTGCAGCAACAATCCAAATCAAGGCACTTACAACATTTGTGGATTTCTCCGATTGTTCGATATTCAGAATACTCCATGGATGACAAAAGTCGCTCGATTAAAAACTTTCTGTAGTGGTTTTTAAAATTTCGAATCACGCCCTGGTCCAACGGCTGGCAATATGATGGCGTATTTAACGGTAAAAAAATTATTTTAACATTTTTTAACTCCACTTTTGGGTGCGATGCAGCATTATCCGAAAATAAAAGTACATGTCGGATTTGCCTTTGCATTTTTCGGTCAAATTTCATCAACCAATCCGACATTATATTCCTTGTCACCAGTGCATTTTCTTTTTCTTCATTCATAGCGGAGCAAAGTAAAATAGTGAGTCTCTCCTTGGACGCTTTCCCGCCAGCACATGTTTCGCCTTTTAAAGAAAACGTTTTATTTGGCAAGGCGCGGAAAAAGCGTCCCGTTTCATCGGCGTTATAAATGTCTCTCGGTGCGTAGTTTTTGATAATAGCACATAATTTCGTCCGCCAATCAGTTACCTGAATCAAGTCTACAGCCGCTGCCTCGCTACAGATGGATTTGAAAGAGATATTATGACGTTGACAGAACTTCTCCAACCATCCATTTGATCCTTTAAAACCATCAACTTCTAGATTCTTCACAATTTCTTGTGCTTTTTGCTTTATTATTGCACCGGATATTGGAATGTTTTTAAAGCGTACTTTACAAAACCAGTCGTAGACAATTTGGTCTATGGCAGCATCCTCAGTTTTCGTAAATTTCTTTTTATGTTTCATGTTCCCGGTCTCGGCGAATCGCTTGTTAATATACACAGAATTTTTCGGCTAATATTCTAACACTAAATTTCTTTTTTTCCGCGTACTGGATTATTTCAACTTTTTCTTGAAGACTCAAAAACTGTCTTTTATTTGACATATTGATCCTACCAGATTAACATGAAAACTGAGATATTCTATTGATGAAGACTACATTTTATAAAAATAAGGTGATCTATTTATTATACAATTCACCGCAATTTACCTACAAGCCAGACAGCATAAGCCAGGCTATTGCGAAACTAGTGCTATTAACAATAGGTAGGCGCCGCGCCGCTTATTGCATAATGTGCAATAAAAATACTGGCATTAAATGTGAGTTTCTCAAAAATTATCTGAACATCTGTCCGTTCTGAGGAGGTAAATTTTACTGTTTTTATTAAAAAATTTCCAAATTTTACTGTCCGTGTCCGTTGTTGAGAGTGTCCGTTTTCAAGAGAGTTTAATACACAGGGATACATATACTGACGGTCGGTGACTTCAAAATTGTCCGCTCAGGAGAGGTGTCCATTATTCGGATGTGTCCGTTAAGAGAAGTTTCACTGTACCAAGTTTAATACCCCATCTACTATAGAAAAAGGATATATTTAAGAATGGATTGTTACGATAAATTTTGTTGCTATTATTCTGCCTACAGCCCCTTAATAATATTTCCATAATAAATACACATTCCTGCACATATTTTATATATATTAAAAATAATTTAAATACAAAATAATATAAATGGAGGTGTCAGGGCAATTGCCTAGTAAGGTAAAAGGTTTGAAACACAATGAACGGGCTTTAATTTTATGGTAAAAAAATCAGTAATTTTTTTTTACCTGAAACTTGCCTCGTTGTGAATCTTCCATTTTATTAGAAATAGTGAAGTGTGACTCAATTTAGTTCCGGACGTACTTCATTTAGTAACACGTACAGACTGTCTTTTGATATATTTTTATTACGCGTCATCTAATATGATTCGTCACATTATTTTACCAGTTTCTACATATGGACGACACTTAATGTACAATAAATTTAATAAGTACTCTTTAACCCTGATTTTCTAAAAATTTCATTAGACCCGCCATTTTGTTCCATCATGTTCAATTCGTACCAGTTTATTTTTTTCTCACATCTAATTTTTGTAATTCGAAGTCAATTGAATAAAAAGGTTTTTTACTTTGATTTAAAAAAAATTATTTGGTCACCATTTTATTCTGCCATCCTGAATTCGTGCCACAGACCGGTTTATCTCTATATCACATTAGTTCTTTCACAATATTTGAAATCAGTCTAATAAGTAGTTTTATGGAGATTTTTTCAAACATTTGTACTAAAATGTTATCACTTCATTCCTATGTAACACATGAAGTAAATTGCAGGAATAATTTTTTAGTAAAATCTTCTTTAACTTTTCTCTAATCGCCATTTTGTTCCACCATATTGGTTTCTTAGCAAAATGTTATATCATCCCTAGATGAAAGTAGTTTTTAGCTATGCCGCAAATTGACAAGAAAACCTATAGACAGACCCACCGACGGAATTGACAAAACATGTTCTTTTTGGCATTTAGGACATCTACAAGATCTATAAAAAGCTTGGAGGGTGTTTTTCTTACTATCGCAACACATTTTTTTGGCTGCCATGTTGTTTAGCTATCTTAGATATTCACCACAATTTTAACAATTCTTCTCGATATCACACTTAATTGTTGTACAACCTTTGAAATCAATCTAAACAGTTTTTCAGGCTGGTTTTAAAAAATTTTAATGAGCCGCTATTTTGTTTCGAGGGAAGTAAAAAATCGTTTTCTGTAAAATATGACTATTGGTGCTTACTTTGATTTGTCAAGAAGTTCTCGATATATTAACTCCTCAAAATAGGCTAGGAATATCTTTAAATTTTTAGTTATTTTATGTTTAAAATAGATTGTTACTGTTTTGTTACTACTTGTTACTCTGTTATTTAGCAGAGTACACCGTGTGGAAATAAAGTGTAGACACATCAATTTATCGGAAAGAAACAATATTTGGAAAAAAAATTATTTTAACATTTTTTAACTCCAGTTTTGGATGCATCATTATCCAAAATAAAAGTACATTTCGGATTTGCCTTTGCATTTTTCGGTCAAATTTCATCAACCAATCCGACATTATATTCCTTGTCACCAGTGCATTTTCTTTTTCTCCATTCATAGCGGAGCAGTAAAATAGTGAGTCTCTCCTTGGACGCTTTCCCGCCAGCACATGTTTCGCCTTTTAAAGAAAACGCCAATCAGTTACCTGAATCAAGTCTACAGCCGCTGCCTCGCTACAGATGGATTTGAAAGAGATATTATGACGTTGACAGAACTTCTCCAACCATCCATTTGATCCTTTAAAAACAACAACTTCTAGATTCTTCACAATTTCTTGTGCGTTTTGCTTTGTTATTGTACCGGATATTGGAATGTTTTTAAAGCGTACTTTACAAAACCAGTCGTAGATAATTTGGTCTATGGCAGCACCCTCAGTTTTCGTAAATTTCTTCTCTTTTATGTTGTCGGTCTAGGCGAATCGCTTGTTAAGATCGCTCTTGTTTCTTAAAATATCACTAATTTGAGATTTTCCTACACAGAATTTTTCGGCTAAATTTGTTTTTTTTTCGCGTACTGGATTATTTCAACTTTTTCTTGAAGACTCAAAAACTTTCTTTTGTTTGAAGACATATTGATCGCACCAGACTAACATCAAAACTGAGATATTCTATTGATGAAGACTACATTTTATAAAAATAAGGTGATCTATTTATTATACAATTCACCGCAATTTACCTACAAGCCAGACAGCATAAGCCAGCCTATTGTTAAACTAGTGGTATTAACAATAGGTAGGCGGCGCGCGCGCGTTTATTAGCATAGATCTAAATATTGCCTATAATGTGCAATAAAAATACCGGCATTAAATGTGAGTTTTTCAAAAATTATCTGAACATCTGTCTGTTTTTATTAAAAATTTTCCAAACTTTATTGTCCGTGTCCGTTGTTGAGAGTGTCCGTTGTCAAAAGGGTTTAATACATAGGAATACATATACTGACGGTCGGTGACTTCAAAATTGTTCGTTCAGCAGAGGTGTCCATTGTTCGGATGTGTCCGTTAAGAAAAGTTTCACTGTACCAAGTTTAATACCCCATTTACTATAGAAAAAGGATATATTTAAGAATGGATTGTTACGCTAAATTTTGTTGCTATTATTCTGCCTACACCCCCTAAATAATATTTCCATAATAAATACACATTTCTACACATATTTTATATATATTAAAAATAATTTAAATACAAAATAATATAAATGGAGGTGTCAGGGTAATTGCCTACTAAGGCAAAAGGTTTGAAACACAATGAACGGGCTTTAATTTTATGACAAAAAAATCGGTAATTTTATTTACCCGAAACTTGCCTCCTTGTGAATCTTCCATTTTGTTAGAAATAGTAAAGTGTGACTCAATTTAGTTCCGCACGTACTCCATTTAGTAACACATACATACTGTCTTTTAATATATTTTTATTGAGCGTCATCTAATATGTTTCGTCGCATTATTTTACTAGTTTCTACATATGGACCACACTTAATGTACAATAAATTTAAAAAGTACTCTTTAACCCTCATTTTCTAAAAATTTCATTAGACCCGCCATTTTGTTTCATCATGTTCAATTCGTACCAGTTTATCTCTTTCTCACATCTAATTTTTGTAATTCGAAGTCAATTGAATAAAAAGGTTTTTTACGTTGATTTAAAAAAAATTATTTGGTCACCATTTTATTCTATCATCCTGAATTCGTGTCACAATCCGGTTTCTCTCTATATCACACTTAGTTCTTTCACAATATTTGAAATCAGTCTAATAAGTTTTTAGCAATGCCGCAAATTGACAGCCAAACCTATAGACAGACCGACCGACGGAATTGACAAAACATGTTTTTTTTGGCATTTAGGACACCTACAAGATCTATAAAAAGCTTGGAGGGTGCTTTTCTTACTATCACAACACATTTTTTTGGCTGCCATGTTGTTTAGCTATCTTAGATATGCACCACAATTTTAACAATTTTTCTCGATATCAAACTTAATTCTTATACAACGTTTGAAATCAATCTAAACAGTTTTTCAGGCTGGTTTTAAAAAATTTTAATGATCCGCTATTTTGTTTCGAGGGAAGCAAAAAATCGTTTTCTGTAAAATATGACTATTGGTGCTTACTTTGATTTGTCAAGAATTTCTCGATATATTAACTCCTCAAAATAGGCTAGGAATATCTTTAAATTTTTAGTTATTTTATGTTTAAAATAGAATGTTACTGTTTTGTTACTACTTCTTACTCTGTTATTTAGCAGTGTACACAGTGTGGAAATAAAGTGTAGACACCTCAATTTATCGGAAAGAAATAATATTTAAAAAAAAAACAACAGCAAGTTGACTTAGTTTTTAAATTTCCCATATTTTAGTAACACTAATTTGTTTCTGTGTTGACATCTGTCAAAGTAATGACATATGTTTACATTTTTTCAAATGGCGACATGGGCCAGGTGTCTCTCTCCAATCTCTTTTGAGAGGTATTTTCACCCTCAGTGCGTACACTAAATTTGATATCGTTCCCTCAACTCGTTTCAAGATGGCAGCTCTTAACATTTAGTAATGTATTAAAATGAATATGTTGTTTTCCATTCTTTCAAATTTATAATATTGCAGAATGTTTAATTTTTTGCGAGGAAAGAGTCCTAAATATGGTAGACTGCAGGTTAATATGATTTTGCCATGCTTTTGTATTTTTCTTTGAACGCTTAAAATTGTTTAAAATGCTAGCTTTCGACTACCTGGAAATATCCTAATATACTTGAAATTCCTATTGTTACGAATAAACATTTTCAACTTAGAACCTGCAATATACACTGAGGTTTATTTATATGGTTACCAGCATGTCATCATTGGCAATGGTGTCGGTTTTGAAGTATCTAATTTTTTTCACTTCCTAAATGTTGTCATCATTGAAATACTTATGACGTATGTCTGGGGCGATCGCGTAGGGCATCTCGATGAATTAGATGAACTTTTCAACGCTACCTACCCAGAACGCCAAACAATTTCTAAATCAATAGTAAAAAAAGTTTTAAAAAAATTCCAAGAACATGGATTTACTGCCAAAAATTGACGATGTTCTAAAACTCGATATTTTCCTAACGTATAATGAGGATAAATTCTTCAAGCCGGCAAGTAGAAATAAATTCAAATATTAGCCACACTTCTAATGAAAATATTCTGGCGAGGTAAAATATCATCCTTATAACATTAAACTAATTCGTGACCCCAGTGAAGACGACTTCGATCGTAGAATCCAATTTTGTAAAATCATGCAGGAGCGTTGCAACTTGGACCCGCTTCTTAGTTCCATATTTGGTTTGCAAATGCAGATATCGGTCTACAGATAATCCCCGTTGGACTTAAATTGCCCAATATACTGAAAAAGTCAACGTATGGGCTGGCATATTTAGGAACACTATTATTTGTCCTTATTTTTTTCACACACATCTGACTTGGGCTATTTGTCTGTTTTTTTTTGCACTTAATCCCCGCCTTATCTCAACCTTATCCTGGCCATGAGCCTAATAAACCAACTGAACACATGCGGTTTTAAACAAGAGTGGGCATCACCTCATTACACGTCAGCTACTAGGGAATATTTCAAAGAAATATAAGGGATTGGACGACGTGGCCAAATTGAATGGCTTCAAAGTCACCTGACTTCACCCCCTTACATTTTTTCCTGTGGGAAAAGTAAAGTTTACTTTAATGGACCCCCTACGACTAAAGTTTTAAGTGAACGAATAAGGGCAGAAATTCCAGATGTCTTTGTTACGAACTTTTAACAGAAATTCATTCATTAGGATTGGGATACTGCCAAATAATCTAGAGTTACCAATTTCAGCAATTTTTGAATTAGATATTTGTCGAAGTGTTTTACTGTTTTATAATTTGTTAATAAAGATTACTTGTTACCTAAGACCGAATTTTACGATATTTTATAGGTTCGAAGAAAAACACAAACACATATCAACCTGCAGTCTGACATATACCTATATTACTATTTCCTCGTAGAAAAATTTTAAAAATCTGCACAATTATAAATTAGAAAGTATGAAAAACAAAATATTTATTTTAATGCACTTCTAAATTTAAACAGCTGTTGATGTACGTACTCAAGGTAAAAAATACCTTTTAAAAGAGGTTTTATAAGACCCATTTTGAAAAAATGTTGACATATGTTATCCCTTTGACAGATGTCAACATATGAACAAATGAGTGTTACTTAAATATGGGAAATTTAAAAACTAACTCGATGTGCTTTTTGCTTTTTTTAATATTATTTCTTGCCGGTATATTTTGAGGTTTTCAGACCTTATTGCCGCACTGTATAAAATACAATGTATTCAATTATGTCAAATAAAATATCTTCTTCTTCTCTTAAATTGCAGTGATAAAAAAATTAAATTTTACTTTCTATTCGTCCGACAAATTAAGAATTCCATTGGAGTTAGATCCGGTGGGGGCTTCTCTTTCCCGTAGCCAAAGTCGCAATTTTGTTCCGTCATGTTCCATTCGTATCAGTTTATCTCTTTATCACATCTAATTTTGGGTAATTCGAAGTCACTTGAATAAAAAAACTTTTTAAAGTTGATTTTTTAAAAAAATTATTTGCTCACTATTTTGTTCTACCTTCTTGAATTCGTAAGACAATTCCGGCTTATCACACTTAATTCTTTCCCAATATTTGAAATCGTTCTAATAAGTAGTTTCCATGCTGATTTTTGAAATATTTTGCTATCTTGGTTTTGTACAAAAATGTTATCAGTTTATTCCTATGTAGCACATGTAAATTTAAGATAAATTTCTTGAATAATTTTTTAGTAACAATTTCTTATAATTTTCTCTAGTATTTCGCCGTATTGGTTTCTTACGAGAACGTTACCAGGTCAACCCCATATTAAAGTAGCTTTTAGCTATACCTCAAACTGATAGGCAGATCGACAGACAGACCGACAAATTTGAAAAAACATGATTTTTTTGACACTTATCGACGCCTGGAAGATCTGTAAAAACCATAAAGAGTGATGTTTTTTTTCAAGTTAAGACAACATTTTAGTTAACTGCCATTTTATTCCGCCATCTTGAATTTGCACCACAATTTTACCAGTTTATCTGGATATTACTCCTAATTCTTGTACAACCTTTGAAATCAATCTAAGAAGTTTTTCAGGCTGATTTTTAAATATTTTATTGAGCCGCCATTTTGTTTCGTGGGAAGTAAAAATCGTTTTCTGTAAAATATGACTATTGATGCTTACTTTGATTTATCAAGAAGCTCTGGATATATTTTACCTCTCAAAATAGACTAAGGAATATTTTGAAATTTTTAGTAAGAATACTATTCAAATAAAACCTGTATTTAAAATTTTTTAAACTTATTTATGAGAATATGAAGAAAACAGTGTATTCAGTTATATTAAATAAGATAGCTGTTTTCACTTTAAAGTGCGATGACAACAAATTAAATTTTACTTTCTTTCATCATCATCATCAAACAGCCTGTATCGTCCACTGCTGAACATAGGCCTCTCTCATTAGCTTCCATCCATCTCGATCTCGATATGTCGTCTGTCCAACGGGTTGGGGGACGCCCTCTGTTTTTGAACGCGTCCTGTCTAGGACGCCATTCCATGATTTTCTTGGTCCATTTTTCGTTAGACATTCTGGCTACGTGTCTAGCCCAATTCCACTTAAGATGAGTTATTCGCCTAACTGCGTCTGACACTCTTGTTCTTCGGCGTATTTGCTCATTTGATACTCTGTCTCTCAACGTGATTCCCAGAAGGGAGCGTTCCATGGCTCGTTGAGCCACTCGAACCTTATTTATTGACCTTTTCGTTAGTGTCAGGGTCTCTCCGCCATACGTCATTACCGGTAGGATGCATTGGTTACAACACCCTACGCTTCAAGCATACAGGGATATCAGTCTTGAAGACTTGTTTTAGTTTTCCAAAAGCAGCCCACACCAATCCAATTCTTCTTTCAATATCTCTGCCGATTCTTATTTCATGCCCCAGGTAATTGTAGAATGTGACTTGGGAAATTTGGTTTCCGTTTACCAAGATATTTCGGCTAGCAACTAGATTTGTCATGAATTGCGTTTTGGAAGTGCTGATTTTGAGGCCAACCCTGTGTGAAGCCGTTATGAGTTCCCTGAGCTGTATTTCTGCCTTATACACACTGTCCGAGATCAATACGATATCGTCGGCGAAACGTAGGTGGGTGAGGTATTCCCTGTTAATATTAATGCCTGTGCCATCCAGTTCGATGTTCTTGAACATATATTCTACTAGAGTGGTAAATAATTTTGGCGAGATTGTATCACCTTGACGGACCCCACGTGCTACTCTAAATTTGTCCGTTCCTTCATGCAGTCTGACACTCGCTGTTCCATTCTCGTAAATGTGTTGTATTACGGCGGAATATCTGTAGTCTATTCGACAGTCGGTAAGTGCTTTGAGCATTTCGGTGTGCTTTATGGAGTCGAATGCTTTCTCGTAATCGACGAAAACAAGCAGGAGTGGTCTATTGTATTCCACAGATTTCTCAATTAAGGGTTTAATAACCATCAAGTGATCGTTAGTGCCGTACCCGGATGGAAAACCAGCCTGCTCCACGGGCTGGTAGAAGTCTAGCTTGGGTGTTAGCTGCCTGGTGAGAATCTTCGTGAACAGTTTGTAAAGATGGGGAAGTAAGCTAATGAGTCTATAGTTCTTCAGGTCTGCGATGTTTTCCTTTTTGTGCATGATAACGCTAACTGCGTTATTCCATGCCTCAGGTGTTGTAGATTCTACAAGACATTTGTTAAATAGCCTCATTATGGCTTCCAGAAGACATTCCTCACCCTCCTTCACTGTTTCAATAACCAGGTCATCTCCTCCTGGCGCTTTGTTGTTTTTTATTTCTGCCATAGACTTAACAATTTCTTCTCTGGTGATCTCTGGCATTTCTTCTGATCCTTGATTTATGATTCGAGGAATACCTTTATTACGTTTTGGTTGATCGTCGCTATGATATAGTTTTGAGTAGAAGTCTTCTACGACCTTTAGAATCTCCTCTCTGTCCCTGACTACTTGCCCACTTGAGTTTTCAAGTTTAGTTATCTCGGTCCTACCAATTGCGAGCTTATTCTTCAATACTTTACTTTCTATACGTTCTACAAATTAACAAAAACTAAAAAGAAATATTCGTACAAAATTAACAAAAATAATTAATAATATTATTAGCAATATTTTGACTTCGTTAAAATTAAATTATTAATTACTTTTTGGTCAAGTTCATTCCAAGCTGCTTAATCTGCAAAACAAAAGTCACGAAAGTTTTTGAAAAAAGTTTTACTGACGCAAGCATCCCATACATGTTCAATCGGATTTAGATTGGGCGGGTTAGAGGACCACTGAAGAACGATAATGTAATGTTCTTCTAAAGCATTCTTAGCAACACGCGAGCGATGAGGAGGAACATTATTGTGTTGCAGCATGTCATTCAGACACATTTTGGGAAGATAAGGGACAATTGTGCGTAACAATACTTTGTGTGTATAATTTTTGCCCGTCCAGTAAAACGGGGTCAGTTTTTCCACCAATTCGTATACCTACCGAAACATCTCTAATTTATTTCCATCCTCCCTCCATACACGAAATTTTCGAGAATGGCGATGAGTTAGAAATCTGTGACTAATCAGTAAAAATCTTTTGCATTCCCAACTGACAAATTCTCAAAAAGTTAGCCATGCTCCACCTTTCTATAAACGATTTCGATAGAAATATCGAAGTATTCTACCTGCGAGGGCTTCTGAACTAACTACGAGGCAGTTGAGATATCTCCAAATTTGTAAAATCAAAATCTCACTCTCTCACTCTCTGGCTCTCGCTCTCTCTCGCTCTCTCATCTCATCTAAATTAAACTCTAATTTCTCTATTGTCTCACACTACACTAAATTATAGTTATTATTGGTTTAAACTCAAAAACAGCCCAAACAATTAAATAGCAACAGTGTTTTTAATATCCTTTATTAAGAAATTAATGATAAACTAAGTTCCATATGGGTTGACACTACAAATGAGGTGACAAATTTTAAATTTCTTATACAAAAAACTAGGCGTTATTTATTAAAAAACCGATATAAAGGTCGAATGGTATCATTTAACTGACTAGAAAATTAAATTTGTCATGTCTGTCAGCTCCAAAAAATGCGTAATCGTTTCCTATTCAGTGGGGAAATTCCGGATGTCCACCACCACAAATGCATACTCGCATTTTTAGCTAGTCCATAATTAAAACCATGCCGCTGATGATAACAGGAATCAAACTCAATTAACGCTACAAACCTGACTAATCCCGTTACGAAAGCGCGCGTTGCATAGTTAATGCACACACAGTATTGTGTTTTCAAGTTTTACTAGCAGATGAAAAAAGTTGCATAAATTTACCTTTACACCATGTGCAAATTAAGCGCTTTCAATCACGGGAGAGAGCCGAATATATTACATCGACAATACGGTTATAACTATGCGGCTACGTAGAATAATACTTACCATAATTAACACTTTAAAACGAAGTGGTGCGTATGTTGAATTTAGGGTAATAATTTGTTATACTGTACCGTATTCCAGTCACTGGACGGTAAAGCTTTAGGAAAATTGGAAGGCCGGACATTTTTAAACAAACTGCTCTCCAAAAGGATCGACCGTTCAAATTTTTGTCCCTTGTTTAAAATTAATTTAACTGTTTTAAAAATAACTTTTTAAAAATCCACACCAACTTTCTTTGTTTTCGGCAGCGAATTTTAAAATCCTGTCTCTTTTACACTACATGGCAAAAAATATATTTTCAAAAAGTTTTATATTTCTGCGGAATGAGCACTAAAGCAATAAAAGTAAAAAGTTTAAGTGTTTTGACAAAAACAAATTTAGGCAGTACAATATAGGTCTGTGAAGCTAATGAAACAACTATTCCACTGGTTAATATCATGACCGGCATTAAACGACACTGTTGATTCCTGATTTTCGTTAAGAGAAATAATGTTAATGAATTTTTTTTTCACGTTACACCAACGTCAAGACAAGGATACCATAACCCCTGTCTGGAACATGCTTTGCAGTGCCGTAGACGCAATGATCCATGTCAATTAAACGATAATAGCGACTAGTAGCGATGGGAACTATCGAATGAAATGGACTATTGAATAATTAGCAATCATTCATAATCAACTATGGAATGATTTTATTCGTATATAATACCACAAGAGAGAACATTTGGTCGGCAATATTTTTCGATTGTTTATGAAAGTTTGTTGCTTGGTAATTTTGCGAATGACATTTTTGTAACAAAACCATGAACCGTCATGAGCGAAATTACCAAAAAGCAACAAATATACAAAAGGAAAATTTTACTTCGCGTGGTATTCGACATGACTATTTCAGGAGAAAAATGTCTTACCATATATAATATCAAATAAAACAGTGCAATCAAAAGAAATAAAATACAATTTTTAATATCGATGAAAATAATTTTACTAAATATTTACAATATTGGAAGTGCAGTTATTATAATAGGTATTTGTTTGACAATCCTTTATTCCAGCTAATGTCGGTGAAGTTTGTAAGCCCAAGTAGCACTTTTAGTCATGAATACGTCATTGCTATCATAAGTATTTTTATTGAAGTAATCGGAACTTGGTGTCACCACGTTCGGTTTTAAACTGAGACTACGTAGTCATTACAAAAATAGGGAACAATTTTAAGGTAACTATGTCGTGAATAACATGTAACTGGGACTTTGTCTATTACGTAGATAGTTCGGAATTGTGCAGTTCTATTTAAGTAGCCGAATAGTAATAATTCACCCTATTCGCCACTTCCTTATTTCTGTCTTTATTTAATCCGTTTTAAAAATATGTATCATTCGTTTTAATACAAGCAAAACAGTTATGGCGACTACAAACACTCAAATTGGGAATATGGTGTAGAGCGTATAGAATACGTTATTGGTATTTGAAGTAGGATACATGCGCTTCACTTGATTTTCTGGCTATGCTAAAGACTTAAAATTAAAACGCAACCAATTTCTCTGATGAATATGCTGATGATAGTCGTAAAAAAACTACGCGCCTTAAAAATTCGTTAATTTTCAATACATTTTGGTCAAATATATTGGCCAATTTAATCTCAAAAATGTAATTTTGGACTTTGGTTTAAAAAGTAATTACCATTAAATATCTTATTATAAAGAGCTATTCTTTTTGTAACGTAATGTTCAATTTGTATGCATTTTTAATCTTTATACTCACAAAATAAACATCATAGCTAAGTATTTATAGGTTAGATGAAATTAAACAAAGGCATTCTATTGGACTTTTACTTTCAGGTTGGCTGCATTTCTTTACTAAGAAAATTACGTAACATCAAGTGTCTACGATTGCTCCCATACGCTTTTATAGTTTTGGATTCATTAAATACGCAACTGTCAGTTATACCCAATTACTTTGAAGTCTACTAGTTATCCACAAAGTTCCCATTAATCCCATACTATATATTATTACCAAGCGGTTACGATTTGCGAACATTCCGCAGGTTCTTTAATAAAATTTAATGCGTTGTGTCGTAGCATGCGGAGAGGTGCAGTACTTGAGTCACTACTATAATTCTGCCATCTATCATAACCATAAACCTTTGTTTCGTTTTTATTTTTTGTTTCCTTAAAATACAGCTTTAGGTGGTTTTGTTCAGGTACCGCATAACCAAGTTGTGATATTTTTAATTTTCTATAAAATGTGGCTTAGTGTAACGAAAGCTACTTTTTTGTTCTTATTGTATGTGAAGCCATTGTGAACTTTTTTAACTTGTTACTCGTAGACGATAACACAACACATACACAACTAATTAATAGCTGTAGACCGAATTACAATTTATAAGGACAACATTGGCGACAATAGAAGCCCACTCGCCAAACTGATGCAAAATTTCTAAGGGTTTAAATGGGGGCACCCATATTGTCATTAGTTTTTCGCAAAAAAGGCTAAATTAATTAACTTTTGTATCGACAGCCTCTGACGGCGTCAGTTGTAAATGTAGGGTTATGTTAATGTTTTACTTTAATAATCTATTCGAACTATCTAGTACAAACTTACTATTTAATTTAGATTTTTAACAACTAACAATGTTTGTGCAAGCGGTTAACGAGAGTTGTCTGCCAAATGAATTTACTAATGTAATATGTACTGAAGAAGGCCTACAAAATAAAGTTTCTTTTAGAGCTTCTACCTCAAATTAAGGTGCTGAATGAAGTAAAACATACACTAAGACATGAAACAACATTTACAGCAAAATAAAACCAAAATATAATAATGTGCAATATTTAATAAGTTTTCTTGGAGTAAACCTAAACTTAAAACATTTACGGTCATAGTCATTTACACATTCATCACAAATACTTTATAATTACAAGCAAAAAACAGTTGAACCAGGCTTAAATAAGTTTCTCTATATGGCCAATGACAAAGAACTTCTTGTTTGAATCAATATTCATTTTAATAATCACAAAAACGAATAAAATGAGACACTAAAACAACAAGCCTCATAAGAAACCCACGTAGGAGAAAAGTAAACAAAGCGATTTCAGCAGCAATACGGCCGAACCAATCAAAAATTGGTTACTCTATTGTTGCCACTATCCTTATTAAATTACCGACCGAATCTCGTACCAGCGCCCCCTATCTCCGGAACCTCAAGTACAAGAGGTAATAGTTTACTTGTAGTAAATAATTACTGTAATTCTTACTTCTAAATTGCAACAGAAGAATAACGACTGGCAATAGCCAGTTTAAAGTAGCAGTAAGCGATAACTTTTTCTACTCTGCAACGACTCGTTTTACTTTATAGTAATACGTTATAGGAGTACATTTGAACGTAATAGAGTAGTCTCTGCAAAGTTCAAGAAGGTATTGATACTTAAAAGTTGTAATTTAATGAACAGATTAGAAACAGTAATGACCTTGGATTCAATTCCTTAAGTAGTTGCTTGGCACTAGTCATATAATAGTGCTACAACCTTTTATGCTGATAGCACATATGGTAAAACGCTCCGTGTTTAACTCGCTATTCTCGCGGACATACAGTTATATTTAAAACAATTTTTATACCATCGAAAAAGTGTTAGTTCTATTAACGTAATTCGAATGTAATATATAAAAAAAAAACATGGTTAGCATATGTAAAACGTGTGATACAAATATCAATCGAAGCCATCCCGGTATACAATGTAGTGGTTTTTGTGCAAATTTTTATCATTCCAACATGGACTTGCGAGGACTGTCGATCGAACGCGCCCAGTAGCTCCTCGATGTACGGCTTTAGTTGAGCAGAAAATGCTGATTCTACTAATTCTCTGGCAGCCGTACATGAGGAGTTCAAACTTCTTAGAGAATCGGTGACTTTCTGTAGTGATAAAGTATCCGATTTCGAGGAAACAATAAAGAAACTTGCTGATTACATGAAACTCACTGACAAATTGAAAATGGAGAACGAAAAACTTAAATCAGAAGTAAATTCCCTTTTCACTAAAATTAACGGTATGGAGCAAATGAGCAGGAGCAATAACATTGAAATAAGTGGAGTACCCGAACATAATAATGAAAATTTGGTCAAAGTTGTTCAAAACATTAGCTGTTTTATTGGGTACGCTGTGGAAGATAAAATGATCGACTTCGTACACAGGGTTCCCACACAAAATGCTGAGAACCAACCTGAGAACATTATTGTTAGGCTTACTTGCAGACGCTTCAGAGAGGACATAATTGCAGCAGCCAAGGTAAAAGTTCGTGATAGTCCCAAAAAGCGACTCATTCTGGATAATACTTCTGCACCGATTTACCTAAATGAACATTTAACACAAACGAATAAAGCTTTATTTAAGGAGGCTCGTGCTGTTGCTCGACAAAAACAGTTTAAATTTGTATGGGTACGCAATGGTAACATCTTCTTACGTAAGGATGACCGCTCCAAAGTTATCCTCGTGAAGAACATGGAAGTATTGAAGAATTTTTAGTGCTGCCACATATGCCAGACAGTAAACAGCATATGTCTTGATATTCTGCAATGTTCTCGTATACTGACAGAACCCTAACTGCTTTTTATCAAAACGTTAGGGGAATTAGAACTAAACTATCTGATTTCCGTTTGAATGTGTGCTCTAATAACTTTGATGTTGTGTTCATAACGGAATCCTGGTTAAACAGCTCTGTTCTTGATCAAGAGGTGATTAATCTAAACACTTATAATATTTTTCGTCGAGACCGCGAAACTTCTGGATCACAGAAAAGCGAATGGTGGTGGTGTCTTCATAGTCACACGCAATATTCTTCGTGCTTCCTTGGTACGTGAGTTTCATAGTGAGGCTGAAGATATTTGGGTAAAATTAAAAGTGAGTGATGATGAAAGTGTTTATTTGTGCTGCGTCTACCTGTCTCCGGGTGATGACATAGCTAAGGTATCTTGCCCTGGCATAAACTGGGCCTTTACTACCGATAGCTATTTAGTACCCTCGAATGCGGATGTAAAATCTGCTGATCTCGTTGATTTGCTTTCCTTTTTCGGAGTGGTCCAGTTCAACTATTTAAGAAATAGACTAGCAAAAACATTAGATTTAATACTGTCAAACGACTATAACACAGTTACATCTATTTAATCAATCGCTCAATGAGGGCCATTTTCCTACTGTATGGAAAAGGGCCATTGTTATGCCCAACCTTAAGTCTGGTGATAGGAATAACATAAAAAATTATAGGCCGATCTATAAACTGTGTACATTTGCAAAGGTATTTGAAAAGTTAGTCTATAAACATTTTACCTAGTTAAAAACATAATCAATATCCAGCAGCACCGATTTTTTGAAAATAGGTCGATTGACTCTAACCTCATTAGTTACTCGCAATTCATCTTAAATAGTTTGGATAACCGTCGATTCAATCTACACAGACTTTAGCAAACCATTCGATAAAATTAACCATGAAATTCTTATAAATAAATTGTCCGATATCGGTGTAGATAGCATAATCCTCAAATGGTTCAGATCTTATTTATCGATCGGTAGGACTCCGTTGCGGTTGCGGGATCCTCGTCTGATTCATTTATCTTGACATCTGGGGTACCCCAAGGGAGTCATCTGGGACCCTTACTCTTTATCATTTATATAAATAATATCAGTAAATGCTTTAAATTTTCGAATTATTTATTTTATGCGGATGACCTGAAGATTTATAAAGTAATACAAGATAGCGTCGATTGTCAGCAATTGCAGTCAGATCTCGCTAGGATTGAACAATATTGTTCTACAAGTAGTCTATATTTAAACACTGAAAAATGTTTTACAATTAGTTTTACCCGTAATCACCAAAAAGTGGTTTTCAATTATAGTTTGAATTCAAACCAGCTTCGTAGAGAGGGCCAAGCAAGAGACCTAGGCGTTATCTTCGATGATAAGATGCTTTTTGATAAACAAATTGACAATATTGTTAATAATGCGTTTAGAATGTTGGGATACATAAACAGGCAATCGAAAGCGTTTTAAAATAATAGTTCTTTTCTGACCCTCTATCATGCTTATGTTTTTAGTCGACTGAATTTCGCATCCTCTGTTTGGAATCCCATGTATGATGTCTATATTCAAAGAATGGAGCGCGTACAGAACAAGTTTTTAAAATCTTTGGCATTTAGGAACAACATGGCCACAGATTACAATTATTTACGTAAAGAATTTAAACTGTTAAGCCTGGTAGATCGCAGGCTTACAAATGATATCGTTTTTCTGAAAAAAATTATTTGTTGCCATGTCGATTCAACTGATCTTTTATCCCAAATTCCAATAGCAGTTCCTCAAAGAAATCTAAGAAACACTCGTTCGTTTGTACCTCCTATGGCTCACACTAATAGCTGTGCAAACTCTCCTATATTTAGAATGTTAAACTTTGCAAATGTTCACTGCGATAACATTGAATTGTTCTGTATGTCCTCCAAAGATATTAAAAAAGCTTTAAAGGCCGATTTTCTAAATGGGTATTAAGACATAAGTTTTTTTTCCAGTATTGATTATATAGTACTATATGTTAAGTAATAGGTTATATGTAGCTGTGTAGTTTTAGGTGTATGTTAACGATTAAATTAACATGTAAATAGTGGACACAATTTTGTGGGCTAGACCTGTATGTGTCCCAAAGAGAAATAAATAAAAAATAAAAATTAAAGAAATAAAAAAATTACTTTACATGGAAAATTACTATAAACTATTATTCACAGTACCAAATACATATACAATACTTAAAAACTCTTGAAGAGTAGTAGTAGAAACAGTTGTAGCTACTTTAGTGCTAGCTGGGAAGTTGAAAAGTGAATCTGTGGCTCAGAAGGTAGTGCAACGTTGATCTCATCTCTCGGTAACTGAGTTTGTGGCGACGAAGGTGGTGTAGGGTCGACGTCATTTTCTCTTAAATTTTGTACCAAGTTTTTGTGGTGTTCTGAGTCAAGTTATAGGTAGGGTTTGATTGCATGAACACTAAAATGACCCGTCATTTTTATTATTATTTGATGTTCATTAATACCTCTTTTGCAAGTGCAGATATTGCGACAGATCGATGTGTATGATTGCTTACCTTAAATTTCCTTTAAATTAAAAAATTGGTTTCCAGACAACTTCTTTGTGCAAAGACTTTTGTCCATTTTGCCAAGGTGTTTACGGCCAAAGGCAAGTTTTTTATCAACCACTTCCTGCTGGATACGGACTTTGCTCCTTTTTGTGTTGTTTTAGAAAAACTCGTGTTATATTCGATTCACCCAGTAAATTCTCCTTCCATATCCAATTCTTTCTCGAAGTAAAACACTTTACAGTTTGCCGTTTCATTTCCTCTCGAAGCAAGTTCGAAATGAACATAGATGGAAATTTTTTTTTGTAAGCCATCTGGGTTATCTACATCATAGCTACCTGCCATCGAAAGTAATTCCTCAATGGTAAAAGCCTTTGAGCTTACTTTCCTTTTTTCTTGGGAATCTTGGAGTATTTTCGCTTAATGTCTCGGGCCAATCTTGCTGCTTTAAAGCGAATATCCGTAAAAGGATCAATTTTAATTCAAACTCTTTTAAATAGTTTTCTTGAATAATTTGTGCGGTAGTGGTCCATATTGATTTTATGCTTGATTCTTTGTAATCCTCACCGTTTTGTTTTCTCATATTGAAGCAGTAATCCACCAGAATGTTTGCTACTTCTTCGGAAAACTGTTCCCAAACGGATTTTTTAGGTTTTACGGTATTGATCGGTATATTGTTAGCAACAATATTTTCTATATTTTTTTAACGATTCTTTTTAGAATCTGGATAAACCTGTGTCCAAACTCATTTTGAAGAATTGAAATGCTTAATTTGCACACTGTCAAAAGCCCGTCTTTTTATTTGTTTGGATTGTAATAAATAGGGTAATTAAATTGGAAACCAAGGATATTTGACCTAAGTGACACTGGTCAAAATGACAAGATCAATTTTTTACTTTAACGCTGGAAAACCATCTTAACATAGAACGGAAGCTTTCACGGCTTTGGTCAATTAAGTAATCATGGTTCTTGGGATTAGACCATGTCAAATTGGAATTAACTTAGTGTTCAGATCTCGTGGAGTAAAGATCCCTGAAGATGCCTCGTGCAATCGAAGGCAATACGTCGGATATTAATTCCAATTTGACACGGTCTAATCCCAGGAAACATGTTTACTTAAAAGACCATCTTGTCGATTTTGTCCAGATAGGGAGAATTTTGTCCAGGTATGAGTTTTGGCAGTAGAAAACAGGCCGTTGCTATGTCATTTTGCCATTGTAAAACAATAGAGTGAAATAATCGAATAAATTCATTCGTTTACTTGATTTTAATTTATAGATTACAGGACAAGTTTATATACAATCATATTCAAGCTACATAGCTCTCTACGCACATATAATTAACAAATAACAGTTTTGTTTTTTTACATATAGTTAGTTACCCTATTTGAAGTTTCCTATTATTTTTAGCTTATAAATAAATGGATTATATATTTTTTATTTTCGATTCTACCAACTGATATTTTGTTCAAGGTATAACTGTATATATAGAAACAAGTTATAATGAGTTATACAAAGCTTACTGGTTAGTTTATCATTTAGTTTCTCTAAAGATATTGTAGTAAACTTGACATAAGCGTATATAATCCGCGCACGTGACAACTTTCCCTGAAGTCAGGCATCTGAAGCGACATCGTGGGCGTGTTTTTATATTCGATCGTGGACCCACCAGAGGCACCATAATTCCACCAAAGTGTTTTTATATTTAAGCTGGTTGATTTCTGACGCTACCAGTCATTGTTTTTATATTCATAAACTGTTTGTGGTGGGTCCTCTATAAATTCAAAGTTTCCACCTGCTTTGGGATATGGTTTATTTGATGATGATTAAGGAAGTAGGAAAAATGTCAAAACAAAGGCAATTTATCCACAAATTATTAATATGTTTTTTAATTCTCTGTGAGTTGTAACCAATTTCTTTTATAAAAATGGAAATTATAAGTGTGAATAAGTTTATAAATCCTATTTGCAAAAAAGCTGTAATGGTAAGAAAGAAATTGCCAAGAAGATAGGTAAATATGGGTAAAAACTGAGTTCTGTCGACCTATATGGCAAATATAGAAATGTATTATCAACCTATAGAATTAAAGAAGAAAAATAATAAAAATTACACACAGTATTCCACCAGACTTTTTTTAAATCCAATGTTCCGTGGACCCAACACTGGTAGAATTTTGAATGACGTCATCCCACTACATCTCCAATCCAGTACACAAAAGTGGGGAATATAAAAACGCACCCCGTGTTGGTCTTAGCCGTCGACTCCGCCATGCTACGTAAACAAAGTTAAAATTATCTTTGTAAAGGTGGGTTGAAAAAACAATAAATTTAGATACTTTACAATACCTACCTTCCAGAAAAACGAACTCTAGTGTCTATTGATTATTACTAAAACAAGTTTTAACTTATCCTTTGTTTCTAAGAATATACCTTAAATTTAAAGGAATTACAGTTTGTTTTTAGAAATATTTAATATTTTTTTTAATCGCGACAAACAGAAAATCATTGCGGATGTATCACATTTATTGAATTATTCTTTTTAAAATTCAATATTTGTCATATATATTATTGTTCACTATCATACTTCCTCCAAATCAAATATTTCGATAGTGCCCACCGCTAGCGATTAGCGCCTTTGGTGCTTTAAGTAGTTTCGTTAGTGTTTTCTTAAATTTGTAAATATTGCTTTACCTTTGTTTTCAGATCAAGCCCAATAGTGTTCTGATCGGCTTAAGCTTGAAGGAGCTCATTAGTGTTTTGGTAGTGATTTTTAGTGCTTTGAGTAATTTCGTTAGTGCTTGCTTAATTTTGGAAATATTGGCTTATTTGTTATTGTTTTAAGGTTAAATTTAGTTTTATTAGGACTTCAACGGGTTTTGTTGCTGCTTTCTTATAAAGTAAAAATAGTTTGATACACTCTTTGACAACAGATAAGCAAACATTTCCAAATAAAATGTAATGATATACTGTAGTGTGTTACAGTTTGTCAGTTTAATATATTGCTCGAGTTAAGTTTATCGAAGTAAACTTATTGAGTCTTTAACAATTTAAATATTTTATTGTTCCTACAAAACTTTATTATGTGTATTAAATTTTGTAGATCCAGTTAAGCATGCGGTTGTGCGTAAATACGTTAATTATTGTATTTATTTTAGTTATCATATTATTTAAGCATTTTTTTGCCGCCAAGGGCTACATTAATTCTAACATTTCCATGTTTTAATTTATCTAGTTATTTTAGTTTTCTACGATACTCCCTCGTTTTCTGCATACTGCTCCAGCCAATAGGCGATGTATCTTGTTGCAGCGGGGTCTAGACTTCCTTTATTCCTTTTTAGGCAAATGAAAAGGCGTGTTTCTATTTGCCGATCGGTACAGTCCGATATGCAAAGATGAGTAATGGAAACGCTTCAATTAGATACCGCTCGGCCTAGCCGACTGTTGTTTTGAAGCGACAGGTTGAGCACTTTTTTTTTTATGAAAGAATGGTCGCAGGAAAACACTATTGCTCAACAAAGGCGGCAGGAGCAATAATCTCATCGTCGTCCTCTTCAACATATTGCTGAATAAACTAAAGAAAATAAATAGACGATTTTTATCGAGGGAATAACCCCTCCAGATACAAGAGTTTCGGCTTCTCGACATCACCAAGAATGCCAAAAAGCTGATCAGCTTTTGACATATCGGACTGTACCGATCGGCAAAAGCCGACAAATGGAAACGCGCCTTTATAGTATATTCTTGTCGCAAGAGTACGGGGTGGCATGATGGTACTGAGTTCATTGGAAAATACTCGGTATGCATTTCACTGATTAATAATTCAAAGAGATATCATACAAATTATTATTGTTAATTTAAATGACCGATAACGATGATTAAATTTTATTGGTTAAGATTGGTTTGTTTAATTTTAATATAGCTCTGATTAATTGTCCTAAATTGATTTATCTAGTATATTTAAAGCAAAGCTACAGATTTTTTTTATCAAATAAATATCAGTGAAGACATACATTCACTTTCAGTTTTTAAACTGGGTCGTCCGCTAAAAAATATGCGTTGATCCTAAACCATGTTAAAAAAAGGGAACATTTTTTTAAATTGCTTGTATCTCAACTAAAACGTATTGGTTTCACGAGAAGCGAGCCATTTTGTATTTAGACATTTGAGCAAGTTGGTAGCCATTTTGACGGGTTAAACGTATAGTAAATCTGTTAGTTTATATCAGAGTTACATCTATCGGGTAATAAATTTTAATTTCTATTTAAATAATTAATTATTTTGGTTCATTTAATTTAATTGAAACTGTAATTTTTTTTTATTACGAGACCACGCCGTGTTATGCTGTTCTGACGACTGTTTTTTTTTCTTTTCTTTACAGCTCTTCATCGACTTTCTATTAACTTACGATTTTCTTGTCACTACGATTTTTCTTGTCTCTTCGATTTTCTTGTTACTTGGGTCGTGGGTTGTCCACCTCGTTGCGCCAGCTACTGATAGCTAAGGTGAGAAATTTCCAATTTTTGGTGATTATTTAAAATTTTATATAACTTTAAATATACGTACATTTAGTAACCATTTATCGTAGAAGTCTTTATTGGCCAATTAGAGTACGTAGTTTTTAGTGACCGAAAATTGCAAATAATTTAAAATTTGTTTTCTTTAACCATTCATTTTTTTGTATTTTTTTTTTTAATTTCCACTCAACTTTTTTTTTGAATAACCTTATCATTTATAATTAAAGATTTTACATTTTCGTAATAAATAAAGCTTAATTGTTATTATTTATTCCAAAGAGATAAAATCTTTAAAACTAATTTCAGGAGCAGGACTCGACTTATAATAACAAGGTAGCATAGTCTTTACCTTTTATGTTGCGGATGGCGCTCTAATAAAAACTTGTATTAGCTCCGTGTCCGTGAGGAGTGTCTGCTGAGAGGACTATAGAGTTCATTTAATTTTCGAGAAGAACAGAACAAATAAATAAACTGACAAAAAAAATGCCTGTAAACTCATGCCAGAGCCGCCAAAAGACCTGTCGTGCTTAGTCCCTTTATTAAAATGATAGCCTAGTTTGGTTATGTCCGAATTATAGACCCGTACGTCACAAAAGTAAAGTAAAAAAACACTAACGAAACTAATCAAAGAACTCAAACTAATTAAGGAAAGATATCTAGTTTGGGCCGATCAGAAAAACTTTTGGACCTGACTTTGAAATAAGATAAGCGAATATGTTAGAAACCGTTAACGATATTATTGTGATATCCTAAGGAACACTAAAAAAACGAAGGACACCTAATTTCGGTTAGTCAGAAAAATATTAGCGGCGACTTTGAAACAAGTTATGCGAAATTACTTTCCCAAAATAGGAAAGCAATAATTAGACTATCTTAAGCACTAAAAAGCACTAATGGAGAACTAATAAACGACGCCTATTTTGAGCTGATTAAAAACACTTTGGGGGCTGATCTTGTAATAAAATAGGAGGATATTTACAGAAATAAGGAAGCCCTAATAAAACTTATCATAGCACTTAAAAGCATTAACTGAAGCACTAAAATTACTAACTAACGGCGCCTAGTTTGGACCGATCAAAAAAAGTTTTGTATTGACCTTAAAATATAAAATAATAATATTTGTGAAACTAAGAAAGCACCTATAAAAACAAATGAAGAACTAAGAAGCAATAATAAAACCCTATACAACGAGACCAAATTTGAGTAAATAGGAAATATTTTGCCAGCTAACTTTACGGACCTTTTTAATGTGTTAGTTACCAAGGTCATATCAGTATCTATAAGTATTTTTGTTAGTTTTCTATTTACATGGTTTTGACAGGAGATGACTTATTAAATACAAAATTTAGCTTTTCATCGCCGTAGCTTTATCGTTCGGAATTAAAATTTTTAAACTAAGTTACGTCAACAAAAATAATACATATTTAATAAGCACTTTTGTAAAGTATGGCAAATTAATTATTGACTGAACAGTATGTGTTTGCATTTTTATTTATTTATTTATTTACTCTACCCCACAGGGCAATAGTCCCTATAAGTGGGCAGGACACACAGCAAATATTAAGTTATACAGAAGAAAATAATATATATCCAGCAGTATCAATAAATTATCAAATATCTAACATATTTAATTTTTTGTTTAATTGTAACGGATAATATCCAAATAATTCTTCAAACGAGTGTGAAGTGAACACATATTGTGCAGTGGTGAGAATTTTAAAACGTTCGTTCTATGCTTTGGTAGATAAACTAATGACAGATGCAGAAATTTTAATATTTACTAATTTGTACAGAAACGTGAGCAGAAAATATTGTCTTCTTTTCTCAAGAGTTTCCCATTTAAATGTTGAACGTAGACTTTGCCGGGAAGTATCAAAAGATGGGTGAGATCCATCAAATTTAAAACTTAGGAATCTTAAAAACGTATCCTGTACCCTCTCCAATTTGTCAATATGCACTTGGTAATTAGAGTGTCATATTGATAAAGCATACCTACTACGAATTACAGAATAAAAAAGCTATACTCTCGACTAGATCGTATAAGAAATCCCTAATTCCGATAAGACTTGGCAACAGTTGATAAATAAATAAAAACATGCTATCAAATATGATTCTAAAATGTTCAACATGTGTCAGAGCAACACCGTCCATACGATACTCATAACGCTTAGGAATTCTACTTCTACTGAATGATACAACATTATATTTATCGATGTTAAGGGGCAGTTTGTTTTTTACACCCTTGAAGTGTTACAAGATCAAGGCTCGACTTTCGGCAATCATCAAGACAGTCAATTGCGGGTAATATTTTTAAGTCGTCAGCCTAAAGTAAACGATTATTATTAATACCCATAACGATGTCATTTATAAAGATGTTAAAAAATAAGGAACCCAGGACAGACCCGTGGAGAACACTCGACGTAGCAATAAGTGTCTGAAATACGACCACGATACTATAAAAATTGAGACCGATTTAAAAGGTAATTGCAAAAATTTAACCAAGTCTCCCGAAAAGCCAAAACTGGATAGTTTAGTAAGTAGAATACCATGATCAAGACGATTGAATGCTTTAGAAAAATCCGTAGAAATAACGTCAACCTGAGTATTACAATCCAGGCTCTCAAAAGTGTAATGTTTAATAGTAAATAGATTGGTTACAGTCGACCAACCAGATACAAAACCGTGCTGTTGATCAATTAGAAGAGCAGTTACGTAAAAAGATGTGGGTGAATGACAAATTCTAACACTTTGCTAAAAATGTATATTATAGCAAATATCATCCTCTTTACCGATTGGGCAGATTTCTGACTCTTTCCATATATCTGGAAAAGTGCAGTTTTGTACACATAAGTTAAAAATAACTCATAAAGGTTTGGCAAAAGTACTTGCGCATTCTCACACTATAAATAAAGGGATAAGATCAGGCCCAGAGGTAAATTTAACTTTTAGTTTTTTACATGCAGTTTTAGTGGCTTCGAGCAATATGTTAAAGAATTAAATTAAAATGTTACTAATGTTTGATTCATACGTGAGCGCATAATTAGTAGATGTTATAAAAGATTCCTTAAACATATTTGCAAACGAATTAACAATGTCCAAGGGGTTGTTCAATTTGGAATTTAGATAAGACATTGTAGAAGGCAAAGTTTCGCAAGATGTTCCAGAATTTATCTCAAAAAATTGAGAACGTCAAGTTGAAATCAGTAAGCCGAATACGTTTTATTTTTCAGCCATTATTTGTTAAGTCCACGTCAACTGCTTGGTGAAATGAGCGGCGCGGCGTTCTTATGGAATCATTGTCTGGTAAAAATAGCAAACCCTAGTTATTACATTCTTGACCACTACATTTAAAGAACAAAAAAGTCTAAATCCTGTGTATTATATTTATCACACATCAAAAATACAAGGGCAATTTTGAACACGGCTTAGGAAATTAAAATAAATTTGAATAACAAGGTCTTGAAAATTTAAAGTTTTTTTTAAGGGAAGCAAATCCTAATTTTGCTAGCAAGTGATCCTGAGGATAGCCTTGATGCGGATTTACACTGTTAGTAAAAAACTTGCATATTTTTAAAACTTGCTCTCTATTTTTTTTTTGCCCATACTATTGCACCGTATTCTAATATAGGCCGAACATAAGAACTTATTAAAAGTATATTAAGTTGTTTGTTGGTCGATAAAGAAAACCAAGGAAGTAATATATCCACTAAAAACTACATGAAAATGTTTTATAAAAATTAGATAGAAAAATAATAATAACAATAATAATAAATGCCCTTATTTGTACGTTTTTAGAATTTACAAAATATTATAATAATACCAGCTAATAATATCTTCGTACAAAAGAGCGAGATTCAGTTCGCCAAATACAGATATCTGACGACTGTTCACCTAACCCGAAAAAGGAAATGAATAATAACAAGGAGGGAAAATGAAAATAACCTTATAACTAGGAAGAGACTTATATGCTAATTGCTCTATACGATGTTATAGAACACAATATTATATATAATACACATAGAGTAACCCTTCTAAATATTTAATTTGTGATGTATAAACTATAGAATTTTGTATGCATTTATATATATCTTTCTAATAATATTTTTATAAGTATTTTGCATGTGATAACTTAACGAGGATATAAAAAAAAGTTTGACGATGGAATACCGCTAACCAAACATTATTACAGTAGCAAAAGACGCGCAAGTGCGAACAAAAGTTACAAAATAACCACTCCTAGAACAGAATCATGAATATGAAACTGAGAAAGATGGGTCAATATTAGAGGCTGACACTGCCTAGCTACTTTCCTCCATTGGAAATGATAGATACATTTGCGTGTTGTATGCGTAAAAAATATACTTGGCAGACAAGAACGCATCAGGAAACCGAGTTGAACAAGAGCGGTCCTAAAATGGACCCTCATTATAGCAAATATTTCTTCCAACCAAAAACTCGGCAATAAGCTTGATGGCTCGGTTGTAGAGACCAACGTACTGGAATACAGAGCTTATATCATGGATGGGCGTATCAAACGCATTACTAAAATCCAGCAACATCAACAACGTTAATCTACCTTTATCCCAAGCCCCCAAGATGTCATCAGTTATCGCTAACGGGGCGGTTCTACAGCTGTGACCTTCTTTGAAACCAAGCTGATCTACAGAAATTACCTTGTTGGTCGGTAAAAATGCATTTAATTGATTATGCAATACTCTTACCAATATTTTGGATAACGTTGGCAAAATACTTATCGGTCGTAGCTGCCCAAGTAAATCCATCGAAGAAGTCTTTGGAAGCCGGACTACCAAAATCCCTTTCCGGGCATACGGAAAAACGGAGTTGCCAACACAGTAATTTACAACATGAGCCAGATAAGACAAAAGAAAAGGGACACATAGGTTTAGAGTGACGATATTGATACCCTCATCGCCAGTCGCTATGGTTCCTATACCTGAAATTGTCCTCAAAATATCCGTCTCTGTTAATGACATATATGGCGCTAAAGTGTTACATTTTTGTAGTTATAGCGACTTATTTGAAAATTCGTCGTTGTCTTTACACCATAATAAGAGTCGCCAACTTTATTCAGCCAAAAGCTGAATTTTGCCGTTTCGAATGCTGATTAGACCAATTTGGCAAATATGAATATAATGGCTTCCAATGGAGAAATAGTTAAACTCGTCGGAAAGTAAAAACAATTAAATAATCCCTCATGTCCTTAGCGCCCTCTAATATCACCATTAGATACATCTCTAAAGTTAGCTTTGCTTTAATAGTAAAGACAATGTACCTTCAAGAAATAACTTCTTTCAAAACCACGTTTCCTTTATTCTGCCTGTTAAGTGTTATGTTACTTTCTTTATTTTCTTTTGCCAATCGGAGATTTATAGCATTTAAATAAAAACAAATAAATCTTCTGCAACAGTCATTGTAAAGTGAAAACTTCTTTTCAACCCGACTTAACAAAAAGTAAATGTCGCTTTAATTTGCTCGGTTAGAACTTGTAACCCCTGGACGCCAGTGAACTTTGTTTACTTGTCCCTTTAGCTAAAATGTTTACTTTCTATAGAAACTCATTAAAGTCATCACGTTTTACATTCAGACTGTTTTCGAATGAGACCCAGATTACGTCGTTAAGGGATTACCTTTAAATAATCAGCAGGGGTTCAATTTACTTGAGTCAACATGTATAAATTAACGGAGTTTATGACTTTTTATATTTCATTTTAAAACATATTTCATTTTAAAACATGTTTCCTGCAATAAATAGTGTGATTTCTAAGAGGAGTTCTTACGAAGAATTAGAAAAACTACTGAAAATCTAACTGTTGAATATGCTGAGATCTTATCCCAACTAATTATTTTACTATTTGATTTTTCCTTAAAAATATGTTTATGCGTATTTAGATTTTTACTTAGCACTATGTTTCCTTAGTTTATATTTATACAAATGAGAAGAAGAAAACTGCCTATGTGCACGTAGATATAAAATGGCAAAGTAGAAATTTTGTATTTCGTGCAAATATTTATTATATAAAATCATAGCAAAGCGCATTCGGCTTTCGCCATCTTCAGTGTTACTACTAATTTAAACCAACGAATGGTAAAAAGTTAAATTTTGATCAATTTGATAAAACCGAAGTTAGTTTGGAAGTATAAATGTGTAAAAAACATACATAAAATTTAACAAACATATGGAAAACAACGAAAAAATTTTTATAATTTGCTTCACTGTTTCGATGTAAAAGGTAGCAGACATGGACATGAACAACAAAATAAACAAACATTTTTCGGAGTGCCACGCCCAATTTTATGATGTTAATTATCCATAGCTTTGGAGCATTTTTTAATACTTAGGGGAAATAATAAGAATTTATAAGATTTTAAATATATTTTTTTGTTCTTAAAAACAGTTATGTACCTATATCTTAAAGTTAATTTCGATTTAAGTTGGTAGTCTGTAGAATCGTCCATTTGGATAGAAAAAAAAACACTCTTATTTCGCGATCTATATGTTCGTCGATATATTCCGAAATACCTATCAACTCGTTTTGAATTGTCTTTGAATTTGCAGAAAAAATAGGAGATATCTTTTTGTAGTATTCCTGAATGTCTACATTGCTATTAAAGCAAATTCCCACGATTGTCCGAAGAATCAGCTTCAATGTGCCCCCGAAATACCATTTCTTATTTACCCAAAAAAACAGTCGCACGAATAAGTAACTGCATAAACCTTCTATTTAGAAGAACATTATCACTAAAAATGTTTATAAACTTGAATTTTCCCTCAAAGCGTCTTCAATTGTCCTGAGGCCTTTCTTTAAATTTGCCTCTCGTCACATGCCCAAAATTATTGAATCTCTCTTTATTCCATATGCTTGATTTTACACCTACAGTTAAACAGGGCATACAAAAGAGTTTGTTTAAATAAATACTTCCACTCATCCACGTATAATCCGAATACCACTGATTTCGAAACCTACGAAAGAAAACTCTGTCTTTTGACTTCCCTTGTTTTTCTATTTTAAGGACAGGCTTAGATCCTTATTTAAAGTTTCTTTTGTCGTCGGTTTTCCACCGGAAAAATGGTGTTTCCAGTAAAACGCAGACCGGATCGTACAACGGAAAGATTTCTTTACTTTTATACACGACACGATGCAAAACTGCTTCCGCCTCAGATGATACGAACGCACTAATTCACATTACTTCTATAATAAGCGTATAAGCACCTTTAGCCTGCAGCAGCTTTTTGTCCCGCTCCCAATCTCTATTTGACTTATGGATATTCATCATTGCGTTGCCATAGCCACCGCCGTAAAGAAATCTAAGCGTGAAAGCCGGCGTGCGGGGGGAGTCTGAAGCGGAATTTTTTACTGTTGATTGTAATTCCTCAACGGCTCGCTCTTATGTACAGGTATTCAGCGCGCTACCTTTTTAAGTCATTATTATTTTTTGAGTATATAAGGCACTAGTTTTGATAGAAAATTATGGTATAATTAAGTAAATAATGTGAATTTATATAAAACATACTATATTTTTATAATAGAAATGTAGATTATAAAATACTTAATATTTAAAAAAAAATATTTTTAAGTAAATTGATTGGAAAATGTACCGCCACTGGTGCTAAGCTAGATCGCCTAGAGGGTTGGAAAACAACCCCCTTTTAAGGTTTCAATCTATTTAAATTTTGTTATGCGACATAGATTTTTAAATATTTATTTTATTGTTCTTTTCCTGTGCGTCTCTGACAAGTAAGTAGATGAAAAAAATTGATACTTATATTTATTACAGTCAAACTTTTCCTTTTTATTAAAAAAACTATCCAAATCTGAAGTCAACTTATTTTCAAAAAAAAAACAAATTATTTTTCGTTAAATTTTATTAAAATTATGCAATAAAATAATTAAAAATTTCCTTTTTCATCTAAAGAGTATAGTAAATTATAAAAAATTTTTCGTTGTTTTAATATGTTTGGAAAATTTCATATATGTTTTCATACATTTATTTTATATTTATAGAGAAAGCTATTTTCTCTTAGCCTTCTTCAGGTAGTCCTGAAGATAGCGAAAGCCAAAGACGATTTGCTATGATTTTATTTAATAAATATTTGCACGGGTTTCTACTTTCCCAATTAAAAATACAAATGGCTAATTGATAATCAAAACTAATTGCTTATCTTAGCTTTTCATCTGCATTCACTGTCACCCACTTTCGGATTAACTAGCAGTCTGACCTTGTATGGTGTATATTAATTTATTAGCACAGCTCAACAAGTGCTCTGAGAACCCAATAATTAAAAATTATAATTACATATTTTAATAAGTCGTCGCAGCCAAGTCCATTTACTGCAATTATGGTTATTAATAAATATAACAAAATTTGTGCTAGTAAGGATTATAATTTTTTAAAGTTGGATTTTCTAAACTTACATAGACCAAGATGAAATATGTCGATTGTTGCGTCTTCCACACGTATGTTATTAACTGTGTTTATACACCTTATTAAAGAGGAATTATAAAAGTAGTTAGTAGTTATCTGGGGTGGTTGTAATAAATTCCGATGGTGTCTTGCGTAAGGATTACAATTCATTCTAATATGGTTTAAACATGGGATTAAATTATTTAGAATTTTATATACAAAAATCAACCAAAACCCTGTAAAGGTAGAATTATTTTCGTAATTATTAAAGTTTCTAAATCTATGGAATTGCTAATTCAGGTTATTAATATTAACTAACTTTTTATGAACAGCTTCAAGGTTATCAACGTATTTTTCATAATAAGAGTTCCACACTGTAGACCAGTATCCGAGAACCGGTCTTATAGAAGAGTTACCTAAATAACAAAATAGTAGACTGAGGATTTGGAGGAATTTTGGTTATCCTAATAACGAAACCAAGGTTTCGGAACGCTCTTTGACATACAGTTAGTGTGATTTTCGAAGCTAAGTTGCTATCCAAAATTACGCCCAAATCCCTGATCTCACTCTTAAGGTACAAATACTGTTAAAAAAAAGCATGTATGGGGAGCTTACTTGTCTAGAAAAAAGTATTTTCTAACATTCATTAAAGTTAAGAAAAAAATCGACTTGCATTACTGTAGTGAGAAAATTTATCAAGGTCATGCTAAAGAGTATCGTAGCCTGAGAATTCATCAATAATCTTATATATTTTTAGCTCATTAGCAAAAAGTAAGACCTGCTTCATAAAACTTATCGTTTTTTCTTTTGCATCTATAGGACAAATTTTGACACCATACATTTCAAGAATTCGATATTGCAATTTGTTTTAATTTTACACGACTACCCTTATGCACACTTTCAACTAGTCTTCATCTCATAATGTGCGAGATCCTAAGTTTTTGGTTATTGTCGCAGTAAAAAAGATTTAGAATAAAAAATTTGACTGGAAATTAGACGAAGTCAAAACTTAAAAAGTCGAGAAAGACATTGGTCGAGCCACACCGTTGGTCAGCAAAGCAGGCACGAGGTAGTGTGGAATAAGGCGCTAGCGTGCAACGTTGAGAACCATTCAAAGCATACATAGACAATATGGACTTATTATAGATGAATATGATCATTTTATAATACTATAAATAGTAAGTCATAGTATGAGCACTGTATTTATTTTATTAATTCTATTCGATCCGATAGGAATACCTAATAATGTTAATCTAACAAAACTAGTTCTACCTTTTCTTATTTCTTAAGCATGTGGCTCGAATCTAAGATCCTATTCAACGCAACCATATTATATAGCAAATGAACAACGTATTATTAAGTTTTCAGTACTCTGATTTTAGATACCAAAGCCCCAGATAGTCGAGGAGACAGCACCATATTTTTAGCCGAACCTCAGAAAAACTATATAACAAGTGTCTCTGATATAGAGCTCAACCAAAATCTTGAGTTTGTACAGTAGTAATTGCAACTCGGGGTTATTAAATATTGGGTAAAATGAGTTTTTGGTAGTTTATATAACATTCTTCATTTCCGGTTCAGTCAGAAATAACCAAAAAGGCAGAGCGACACCCTGAGTATGAACCACCCTTACTTGTCATTTTTTTGACATGTGACAGAAAAGAGTAAATTTTAATTTAAAATCTAGAGTGCCATGAACTATCTAAATTCTTTAAATTTTCGATAAGGAAAAATATAATTTAACATATGTATTTAATATTCTAACTTTAATGAGGGCTTCAAGGTTAAATACAAACTCAGTGCGCCATTGGGTTTAAAAAATTACTCCGTTTTTTATTTAAGAGATGGTATTTATAACGCCTATTTTTAAGTAATAGTTTAGCAAGAATCTAAATATTAACTTTAAAAAAACTGAAAAAAAGTCATCTGTCTGAACGGGGAGAAATTAAAACGCCGGGATTTAAATACGTTTGTGTGTGTTGTTTGTCAAGAACGAGAAAGGCAATTGTTTTTATTGTTTTCCTAGTCACTTCTCGAAATATATAGATTTTCTGAACTCTTTTGTCATTAAAGATAAATAACACTATTATGAATTTACGCATTTGAATATCAGAAAGTATTTGCCTCTGTGATGCAAAATTTAAGATTAATTTTTGAATATTAAGCATTTCGTCGTTATTTTGATTTTATATATCGATGAACGAATAAATAATCGGACCATAGCCGAAGATGATTGAGCCAATTTTTTGTGTTTCTTTTTTGTCGAAACTTGTAATTTTGTATATAGTTATGTGTTAAATATAAAAATACGTTTTTGGTTAGCCCAGGTTATGTCTTTTTTATTTGATGTAAGATTTTGTATCTTCCCGACAGTAAAAATTAACCGCTACCAATTTTTGTTTAAGATCGAGGGTTGTTGTTGTGTTAGGGGTTTGACTACAAACATTTTAACATAGAATAGTATGAACGATTTTAAACAAAATATTCTTATAAACCAGGTAAATTCGAATGGGTTTTCGGGATATTTAAATTTAAAATGTTGAATTTTCGAGAAGGTTTCAACTAAATCCAAGACAACATAGCAACATTTCTATTTGCTTGGACATCAATGTAATGACAAACTCATCATCTGTGTTTTGTGAACAAAAAAGTATAAAAAAACCTGTAAGTTTGAAAACGATTAAATTATTTTATTTTCATTATTTTTTTGGAATGTATGAACTAATTTTTTAATAAATTGTGGTTGGTTAGCATAATATCGGCGTGTATAAAAAAATAGTAAAAACCTGTTATTAAAACTTTTTAGATTATTTATTTGTATAGTTTTTAACTGCTCAACCCTAATTAAGTTTATTAATTTCCAAAAATTAATAAAGAATATGAACTTATCGAGCATATTAAATTATGGCACTAGGTAGGTAATTCACACAATAAAAATAGTATTTTTAAAACTTCAAGTAAATGCTGAAAATGACTACCACCACTATTTAAACACGCACGAATACGGCGACCGAAAGAATATTAGGTCTTTGTCTAATTTCTTCCGGTGTAGCAAAAATACGTTTTCGAAGGTCATCTTCCTTTTCATTTCAACATTATTAGACACTAATATTTTCAGGTGGCTCCAAAAACAGGGGGGTTTAGGTCTAGTGATTTCGGAGCCCACTTTTTAGATTCTGGGGCATTTCGACCTATCCACATATTATCAAACGTGTTATTCAGATCTTGTAGCACATTTCTATGAATGTGGGCAGGAGCTCTATCATGAAGAAACCAAGCACCTGAGCTTAAGGAATATCTTCTAAAAGAGTAGGCAAGTTACTAGTTAAAAATTGGAGGTATGCCACTCCTGTTCAACGCCTTGGTAGTTCAAAAGGTTCGATTAACTGATTGTGGATTATCAAGCCCAAATATGTATTGAAAACCGGCGTTGAAATCGGCCTTGTTGAATTGTATGCGGATTTTCTTGAGCCTAGGTATGAGTATTATGACAATTTAAAATTCCATCTCTCGTAAAACAACATTCATCGGTTGCCAGTATGTTTAAAGTAAAATTTTTGTTTTCTTGGTTTTTTCGGAGAAATTCTCTAAAGTCAAAGCCTGTACTCGCTGCACATGATAAGGGTACAGAAGGTTTTCACGAAGGTTACGATGAATGGTCCAATTAGAAAATTCAACTTGTCGCGAGATTTCCCGAGTGCTCAAACCAAGGTTTGCCTCCACTAGGGCTAAAATATGTTCCCGGTTTTTAGGTGTTATTTGCCTTTAGGGCCCCCGATTAGTTTGACGGACGTTTACACTTAACCGGCACAAATGTTCTGTCATTAGGACATCTCCTGTTAGGATATCTTTCCTGATATGTTTGGGACGCCAAATGAACATTCTGTCGACACTGTATATAAATAAGTAACATATCTGCATATTCAATATTCGTATAAATTGTTAAAGAGTTTTGAAATCCTAACTATGACTTAAAACGGTATGAAATTGCTTCACACGGCAAAAAATTAAGGTGAAAAAACCAAAAAACCAAAGTCAACTGCAACTGATATGTTTGCGAATTGTTATGTTCGTTGAAGCCTGCTCGTATCTCTACGGTGGCCAGTGATGCCGTTTTCAAATAAGCGTTCTATGGTAAAATAAAACAATTTATTCGTTTTTTATTTTTTATATTTAGTTATTTTACAAAGAAAAAATGCGTGGGCATTTTGTAGAAAATCATATAATTATTTGTTTTGCATAATAAAATTAATAAATGTGTTAACGATGTGCTTAAAAATTAATAAAACAAAATACAATTTTAAGGCCGTTTTTCTCAAAAATGGTAAGGAATTGACCCTATGTTATTTAAGCATTTTTTAATCAAAATGGTCCATGCTATCACGTGTTAAAATATTTGTGTTCAAACCCCTAACACGTTGTATTACAGCTATTTGAGTAAAACTATTTAAAATATCATAGCAGTACCTTGCTTTTTTTATTTGTTACTCTACCATTCATCAAAACATTAAATATTAATTAAACATAATTATACCTAAAAATGCACTTTGAAATTTTATATATCTTAGTGAGCTAAAAATTCAGATTGCTTATTTAACAATAGTTTTTCTTTGTGGTCGTCTAAAATATATCAGTTTGTTACTTTTGACAAAATTTCACTTAATGCCCTATTCAAAATATACAAAATATACCTGTATATTTTTAACATATGTATAACATCTGTTTTCATATGTATGGCAAATATCAAAGTTATAAGTAATTTTAATACTAACATTCTCCAAAATATTTCCTAACTTCGTTCTAGTTCACGTCACTTATATTGCAAACATATTTTTTTGTAGTCCAACCAATTAGGATAAAAAGAAAATAATTCACCTCTAAAAAATAATTTGTGATAAAAAAAGGTGAAAATATATAAAATTATTATCCATCTATAAGAATTTCAAAAAGCACTGTTTTAAAATATTGAGTTTCATAGATGCTTCTCTTATTCATATGCGACAGTCAATGTTTATTTTAGGATTCTTAATTAATAAACTTCAAATTATTTATACTAATTAGTTCTAAAAACTGTAGGTTTTATTACGCTTGAAGAATTACCTCTTTATACCATACTTCTGATTTTTAGTTTAAAAGTTGACCGAACACCGCTCTGTATAATTTAGTTGTCGCCCGTTATATACAAGAACATAAAAAGGATTAAGTCCCACAATGACACGTTTATATTACAGTCCATACAAAATCCTCCAAGTTGAATTAAATTTGACTTGCGACCTGAAAGTTTTCTTTTATGTGTAATAAAATGTATAAAGACCGGTCTTATTGCCTTTACTCACTGTTTATGGAGGCTAAAGATCTTAGAGGAAACAACAGTTACGAAACACGCTGAGTAAATAAAACAATAATACTCCCGACTGGCGGAGATAAAATTAAACATTAACATGGAAATCATTGGCTTAGGGAAGACAATTGAAGGGTTAGAGTGCGTAAAATGAGTCCATTATTATCCAGTTCCGCTTTTACAATTTTCTGTGTTTAGTTGAAATGTTTTGGGACGCAACAAATATAATCAATTAATAGTTACATAATATGTTTCTTTCTCTATTTCCCCTTCCTAACTCTTTTGTTAATCATATATAAGGTGATACAAAAGAGAGTAAATATGTTTAATATCTATTTATAAGACATAGAAAAAAATGTTAAATTTGAAGGCAACGGGGATTTGTATGTGGATTTAGAGTAATTGCTCTCGTAGGCATACCACACTGGAACAGATTTCTCTCAAAATTAAGTAGATGTGAGGCCTGCTCAGTTTCAAGAATACTCGCATATACATTTTGATAGAATGGACATGTAAAAACAATATATTTATGATGGGGGATATAGCTTGTTTGTCCTTAATGCCATATGAAAATAGTGCAGCCATTTTACAAAATAAACGACCGGAATATATCGAACAAAGCAAGCGCAGTCCAGAAATGACAATTACATGCTTAATAGATTATTTTGGAATTGACAATGAGCGATGAAATGTAAACAAATAATATTTTCCTATGCTATTTTATTTTAAAAACGAAATCGATTTTTCCGTGGTTTTGATTTTATAGAATGGTGTGTTTAGTGAATCTGCCTCGTGAACGAAAAATTTCAGAAGCGGAAGCTGGAAATATAAAATGAGAAATATTTTTAATCTTCCATTACAGTTTTTTTAATATAATATGATATGCCAAAAGAACAATTTATGTGACTACTCGCCTAAACTCTAAAAAAGTCTGCATTAAGTAGTAATTTTAAATTTGGACATCGTTCCCGTCTTCGGTCATTTAGATGTACTAGTATGAGATGCTATAAATTTTCGCATGTATTAGTTTTAGATATAAATTAAAATATAATCTAAGTTATTGTAATTTTTGTTATTAATTTAGGTTACGTATTGTAATTAGTATTCCAGGGTGGGATAAAGCAGTCAGGCTGAGCCCCGCCTTAATAAACTCGATTTATTATTTTTTTTTCTCAAGTTTTTCCTAGATTGGCATACAGATCGGCTTATGTGGCAAGACCTACAACCTGAATCTACGATTTCAGAAAAACCCTCACAATATGGATCGCATGCATTCATCGGTAAGTAGTGTTTGGTATACCCAGTTGTTTAACCCCATCTTTAAGTTTTTTAGATATTAGTCTCATAGAACACAACAAGTGGAATGACCTTGAAACTCTGGAACCCCACATCACACATACAATAACAAAATCTCGAAAGTCTCGTCAACCCTGATCTCGTGGTAGTGATACACGTTGCTTTGATGATCTGGTTTTTAGGAGAACTTTAAGTCTGGACATTAAATTCATTAGTAAGTATTTCTTTAATTTACTTGTGTTCTATTTTATTTGATTGTAAGAGTCCCAGGTATTTATGTTATGGGGATCATTGTCCATAGCGCTTATAGTAGTTCCGTCGTCGGTACTTTAATTTTACTCCTTGTATTATCACTGATGGAAATTTGATTGTTCCCAATGTCATACCTATATCAATGCTTATTGTATGGACAAGCCTGAGTATTGTTTCTAGTTGATTTTTGTTTAAGGCATATATTTTGAGGTCATCCATATAAAAGAGATGGCTGATCATTTGACTTTGATTTTCATGTTTGACATTGAATCCGTATTTGGTATTCTTAATAGCATTGAAGAGTGTATTCAAGGCAAAGCAGAACCACAGCATACTAAATTAGTCACCCTGAAATTTATTAATATTAGTATTACTAATGTTATTATTATTTGATTCAATAATAATTAGATATATTACGTTTCATTATAAAAAATTATTGATTAACATAGAACGAAAGCGTTCACGGCTGTGGTCAATTATCCGAGATCTGATACAAATTCAGTGTTCCGTTCTCGTGAAGTAAATATCCCTGAAGATGCCTCCTGCAATCGAAGGCGAAACGTCAAAAATGGTTCCATTTTGACTCGGTTTAATGCCAAGAACCATGATTTCTTAAATATTGATTGCCTACCAATACTAAGTTAAATTTTTGTATTCCAGATATGAGTTGTTCTGAATCTTTTCAAGCCTTAATTTGTAGCAGTTGCCGATATTTGTGGATACAAATTAAATTTTGATAACATGGACTGAGTCTGCGCACATTTAAAATTCCGGAAACATTTTACAGATGCTTCACTTTTCGGCCATTACTATTTTTATCCTCACTCATAATCATATGGCAAAAACTAAAAGAGAGGATTATTCTTACGATTCAAAAATTCGGGCCTTTTCGCAATAAACATTTTTTGGCCTAAATGGTCCTGCGTGATATCGAGGAAAATCCCATATGAAAGGTATAATCTTTTTATAACAAAAAGTGAAATATACTAAAATTTATATGTACTGTTATTTGTTATGCGAATTATTGTCATAATGTTTGTTTCAAAAGAATATTTATTTCTAAATACTTCGATTAATTAATTTAATCATTTATTCCTAACAAACTGAAAAATTTACTACAAGGAATACAAAAATATACTTAAAAAAATCAAGATTACACACTAATATAAAAAAAATAAATTAAATTATACAGCGATTACAGTGTGAAAGATCAAAATTATACAATGATAAAATATTTAAAACCAACTAAAAATATTGATTAAACTGATATAATACAAATAAATTTTATTTTCTCAAAAGGGTGTTAGGGGTTTTTCTACAAATATTTTACAAGGTGATAGCATGGATTATTTTGATTAAAAAATGTTTAAATAACATAGGGTCAGTTCTTTACCTTTTCTGAGAAAAACGGCCTTAAAGTTGTATTTTGTTATATTAATTTTTAAGCACATCGTTAACACATTTAATAATTTTATTACGTAAAACAATTAATTATATGATTTTTTACAAAATGCCTACACATTTTTTCTTAGTAAAATATCTGAACGATTTAAATTTAAGAAATAAAAAACGGACACATTGTTTTATGTTACCATAGAATGTTTATCTGAAAACGGCAACATTGCCTACCGCAGAGAAACGAGCAGGCTTTAACGAACTTAACAATTCGCATACATATCAAGTGCAGTTGTCTTGTTTTTTGGTTCTTTCGCCTTAATTTTTTGCCGTATGAGGAGGCAATTACATAAGGTTTTAATACGTAGTCGGGATTTAAAACTCTTTAAAAATGTATACGAATATTGAATATGCAGACATGTTACTTATTTATGGAGAGTGTAGACAGAATGCTCATTTGGCGTCCCAAATATGTCGGGAAAGATATCCTTACAAGAGGTGTCCTAATGACAAAACATGGGTGGCGGTTCTACAAAGAGTTCGCCATACGTGAAGTGGAAACGTCCGTCAAACTAATGGGGGCCTGAAAGAGAAATAACACCCGAAAACGAAAAACATATTTTAGCCCTAGTGGAGGCAAACCCTGGTTTGAGCACTCGGGAAATCTCACGACAAGTTGGATTTTCTAATTGGACCATTCATCGTACCTTTCGTGAAAACTTTCTGTATCCTTATCATGTGCAGCGAGTACAGGCTTTGACTTTAGAAAACTAACCCCGAAGAAGAGAATTGTGCCGGTGGTTTCTACGAACAAAACCAAGAACACGAAAATTTTACTTGAAACATACTAACAATCTATGAATGTTGTTTTACGGGAGAATTTTAAATATAACACTCATTCCTAGGCTCAAGAAAATCCAATCCAATCATTAAATATTTGGGCTGGAATAATCCACAATCGGTTAATCGGGCGTTTTGAGCTACCAAGGCGTTTAACAGGAGCATATCTTTAATTTTTAACTAATGACTTGCACACTCTTTTAGAAGATATTCCTTTAGCTCAGCGAGCCAGTGACTGGGTTCTTCATGATGAAGCTCTTGCCCATATTCGTAGGAATGTGTTTCAACATCTGGATAATACTTTTGATAATAGGTAGATAAGTCGAAATGCACCAGAACCTAGAAAATGGCCTCCGAGATCACCAGACCTAAACCCCCTTGATTTTTATTTTTGGAGCCACATGAAAACATTAGTGTATAATAGGGTTGAAATTGAAAATGAAAATGACCTGAGAAACCGTATTTTTGCTGCAGCGGAACAAATTAAACAGAGACCTAACGTTTTTTAATCTGTTCAAGAAAATTGGCTTCGCCGTATTCGTGCGTGTTTAAATAGTGGCGGTAGTCAATTTCAGCATTTAAGTTTTTAAAATACTTTTTTTAGTGTGTGAATTGCCTACTTAGTGCTATAAATTAATATGCTTGGTAAGTTCATATTCTTTATTAATTTTTGGAAACTAATAAACTTAATTAGGGTTGCATAGTTAAAAACTATACCAATAAATAATCTAAAAAGTTTTAATATTATGATTTTACTATTTTTTATACCCGCCGATATTGCTAATAAACCACAATTTATTACAACAACAATTAGCTCATATATTCCGAAAAAAAAAACATAATCAAAATAAAATAATTGAATCGTTTTCAAACCTACAGGTTTTTTTATACTTCTTTGTTGACAAAACACAGGTGATGAGATTGTCATCACATTGATCCAAGCAAATAGCAATGTTGCTATGTTATCTCGGAAATAGTTGAAACCTTCTGTAAAATTAAAAATTTAAAATTAAATATCTCGAAAACCCTTTCGAATTTACCGATGGTTTATAAGAGTCTTTTGTTTAAAATCGTTCGTACTATCCTATGTTAAAATATTTGTAGTCAAACACGTAACACCTTGTATATTTCCTAAGAGATAGTTTAAATGTTCGTGAATTTTTGCCACTTTATAGTAGTAGGCATTTTATTATAGATGTTGATTCCATTACTCTTATAGATTTCTTACCAAATATACTTTTCATTGGGACAGTTCTTAAATTTTTACATAATTGTATATTATGTTTATGTAGGGAGCTACTAATAACTTTGTATTAGAATTTTTTTGATTTTGCTATTTATATTCTGCACTAATACATATTTTTATTTTTATATGCATTTTCATTGTTCAGATATCCTTTAAGAATGTATAATTTTTTTTTTGATTTCAAATATTTTGTAATTTTTTATCGGAATATAAACAACTTAACAAAAATATCCCTATGTGGAAACTAGATATTGATTTTTTAAACAAATTAGGGATAAATTAATATGTATGTCTATTATATATGCCTAACATTTACAACGACCCCTTTTTCTAGGTAATCTGTACTATGTAGATTCGAATTACCTAAGAGCTATATATACATTTCCTTTATTTAATTAAAGCTTTTGAAATATTATGAGCTTGCTTTTTTTGTCCTTCAATTAACGAAAATGTTTTAGTTTTATACTAATTACACTGCAGTGGATGAAATGTCCTAGAAAATGGGATTAGTCATTCTAAGTTGCATGTCGCTTATTACACTAACGGATATAATGTGATACGAATATTTTAGTTCCCCTTGTTCAAATGTGGTTGGGGATATCGCGTGACCCAACAATTTCTGTCAAAATAAATATATTCGTCGCCATCTGTCAGAGAAATAACGTGTATTAACTAGAGGCGATATTAGTTTTTCCATGGGGCACGGGGAGTGGCGTTTAGTTTTGCCTTAATTGGTTCTAAATCATACGGGTTGATATAAGTCCATATACGATTGCTTACTTAATTACTGAACGTTGAACTTAAGTTACAAATAAAATATAAACAAATATTTTCCATAAATGCTTCAACAACATGCAACAACATTGTCTAGAAAAGACTGATTTGCAATTAATATACTACGATCTTATATGCTATTTTCTGACTAACTTTATTATTTTAAAAAATTCAGGCTTTGCTTTTAGAGCCAAATTTGCCAATTCCGGATAACAGAAGGGACATGTAAGAGGCTGGCAGTTTTCTAGTTTTAAAAAGATCAATTCGAAATTTGAGACATTTCTATAATCCGTAAGAGGCAAATTTTTTATGAAAGAATAAATAAAAGTGACCCCTACTTCTTTATTTTAAATAGTACCTTGTATAGTTTTATAATTGTATCGTATTCAACATAAAATCATCAACGATATATCATAAGTCAACTTTTGTTTTCCACATTGCTGCTTTATACATTTATATATTTTATATTTATACAACTTGAAAAATCGTTTGGACTACTTAGAAAAATGTTTAATTCTTTTATTCCTCTTTTAATTGAAAGAATATTTTACTCCAATATTTTTAATGATATCTTGTATATGTATTATATATATATATATATATATATATATATATATATATATATATATATATATATATATATATATATATATATATATATATATATATAATAGCTATTTTGGAGTCATTTTGAAAATAAAAGTTTTTATATGATACATCTTTGAAGAAGTAAGGCGAAAGTGACTACAAAAAATATACAAGGTGCCATTAAAAATATTGGAGTAAAAGTTAAAAATTCTTTCGATTCTTCTTCTCGATTTTTAAATCGAAATGTTGTAAAAAATGAAAAAATACGTTTATTTTGGATTGTTTAAAATACGGTTTTTTTAAATAACCGTTATTACCTTAAGTAAGTTCTTGTATAAAGCTGCAATACTCCAAAAATTGTCTGTCCCGTCGCCATTTCGAAAACAAGAGTTATATGTGATATATCGCTTAAAAGCAAATTTTAGCTTAAATATGATAGCCAATAAATATATGAAAAGTTCTATTTCAGATAAAAAAGTAGGGGTTATTTCCGATAAAAGCGGAAGTAAATTTCTGATTATTTTTTTATTTGCCTCTTATAAAGTTATAGAAATACTTGTTTACAATGTCTGCTTAATTTATTTTCCCAAAGAATAAAATACATGACAATAAAGCTACATTTACATTCAATTTCAGCTCGAATTTGTTATGAAATTGGCTTGTTTGCCAAATGGCAACGGTGTGGTGTCATTTACATTAACCAAAATTCGAAGTGCACTTTAAAGTTGACTTCAGATTGAAGCAAGGAGTTTGCCTATGGAGAGCAGAAATTCAATAAATGTAAAATTTTTATGTTAGTTTACAAAATTCTTAATACTTTTACACATCCAAGTATTTAAAAAATATAAATGTTTTTTTATCGTTTTAGTGAAGAAAAACCCTTAATCGAATATTTTTGGGTTAATTCTGAAGGTATAGCCAAGGCTAGAGTTGACAAAACTCCTAAAACCATAACCAAAGAGCATAAAAAAGTTACTAAACAATCTTCTTGCTCAAATTCAGTGTATTTTATATTAATATTACAAAATCTTATCAGCTGTTCAGGAATATCATTTCCAATTTAAATGCACATTTACGACTTTGTAGTGATTGTAAATGTATCTTTATTTCTCCAACACGGTAGCTTCAACAGATGTTAAATCTTAAATAAAAGTGTAACACAGACTTTAGACATTAAATACCTGAAACCGTTTTGCGGATATTATACAGGTAAAATATTCGGAATTTTCCGTTATAGCCTAATAAAGATTTAACAATTGGGAACTATTTACGTCTAATTGGTCGTTTAATAATGTGTCGTTATTTTTATGTTTGCTTATTTCCATACTTTCTAGTGAATTAAGTTTTTTTACTTTTTGTTCTACAAAATGCAAAATGTTATGCAAAATTTTAAAGTTCTCATCGAAAGTATGGTTGTCTTGAATTAAATTTTTAGAGTAATTATAATCTTTATGCTTTCTATAACTAAATTTATGCTCATTAATTCTTTTTTAAACGTTCTGCCTGTTTGTCCAATATAAAATTTTGAACATGTTCCACCCTTTAACTTGTAAACACCCGATGTATCGTGTTGTTTGGTTTTCGCCTTATTGGTTTTTGATATAACAGTTGCACCCTTATTTTTAAAAAACTAAGCCACATTTGATGTTATTTTTCCTGTGTACGTAAAAGTATGAAATTAAGTTTTTTTTTCAACTTATTAGTAAGATAAAATGAAATAGAAAACATTTTATTATTATTAGTATAATCTAACTGTAGTGCTTTTTTACTTTTATGTCTATGAAATTTTCAAGAACCGTTATTCCCCGCTATTTGTTTTATTATATTTAACTCTTTAGTATAACTTTCATTGCTTAGAAGTATGCTGATCAGTCTATGAAGAAAACTATTATAAGCTGATACTGTATGTGCAAAAGGATGATTGGAAATACGGTAATATCTGTATGAGATGGCTTATCGAAAATTTGAAATGTTTGTTTATTATTCTTAATAGTTATTGTTACATCTAAGAAATTAATTTCTTTATTATTTTCTAATTCAACTGTAAAATTTATCAAAATACAAGAGTTCTAACCACACTACACCACAACTTGTTACGTTCTGGACGCGCGTTTCATCAACTGTTCATGATGCTAACTTGGTCAGAGAAACGTGCCTCCAGAACGTAACAAGTTGTGGTGTAGTGTAGTTAGAACTGTTGTATTTTGATCTATCGTCCACCACAGGATGAAGTTAGGACTGTAAAATTTATATTTTTTGTGTAAGTTATTTATATAATTTAAAATTATTTTAATTATCTGTCAGTACTAGCAAAGCATGCCAATATATCATCAACATACCTATTCAAATAAATTACATTTTAATATAAATATCTCGGCTACAATAGGACTTAAAGGATTTACCTTTATTAAAACTTCCTTACTTATATACACAGTCAATTGATATTTTTAAAATTTGGTTCTAAAAGCACAACCTCTATTTTTTAAAATTAATAAAGGCAACACAGTACTACTTAGATCTTAAATAAAAACTTTTAAATTAAAATTCGTTGCTGCAGGGTTCTGAAATATACGTACATTGTCTTTAGGTATGCCAAGTTTTTAACTAATCTTAATATTTTCTGTTGCACATCCTGTATATTTTTTACTTAGTGCAGACCCTACAGATTATAAAAAATAAAACCTTAGGACTTTCTAGCAAGAAAACCCGACATAAAACGGCTAATAAACTTAATATGAAAGAAAAATCAAATTTTCAAAAAAAACATGCAGTAAAAAATATTAAAAATTAAAAAAACGTTTCAATTTTTTTTTAATAATTTCACCAAGGATTAACCTGATATATCAATTAGAACCTAAAATCTTTTTTGTAAATTTTCTGACCAATTAAAATATTGAAAAATTTGGTTTAACACACCTTATAAATAAATTTTTAACTTAGGTAAGTTTTACACTTGAAATGGGTAATATGCAATAAAATTTAAAGACAGAGCTGAAAGCCGCAACTCAGTATGTTGTCTCGTCTTAAAAACCTTCGAATTTAAACTTTATGCCAAAGAAAATTATTTATATTAAATATATTAAACACATTTCTAGACCAGTGGCGGCTCGTGGTGAATTATATTGGGAAATCAATAACAAATTTAAAAATAGGCAAAATAAATAAAAATAAATATCTCTTATCATTAAATTGAGCTTTAAATTCTCTTGAAGTTCAAAATTTATAAGCCCACGAAAAACCCCTGGATTTTCAGATAAAGCCGTTTCATCATGGCCACGTAGTACCAGCTCGAATGCCCCACAAAATTTTACACAATCTATAATTTTGTTTAAAATATAACGATTTTTGGATACAGTTTCATTAAAATCTCTAAGGGATTTTCTGTAAGCTGTGTCTAGCTGAGTGCGAATATCAACACTTCCGACCGTAGCATAGTTCACCGAACATTTCATGTGATCTGCAGAAAACGCATGTTTTTTTATTTTTTCTAATAAGTATTTTAAGTCTTCCTTAACACCGGTTTTGCATCATAATAAATCCGACGAGTCCTTAGAAAGCAACAAACAAAAATCACAGTAAAATGACTTAAAGACTTCACACATATCCAGTTAGCTAAATCGTACATACTTTTGCGGAAGTTTTGATGAACCTCTTTATTTTTGTCTTTACTAGTTTGTTGTATACTGAGTTCTGGCAAATTGCCACCACTTACCTTGAATTCGGTTATTTTCACAAAATTAACTTCGCTAGCACTCTTTATTTGTTTAATTTTTTGTACTACGACCATTTTATTTCATCTACATTCACAACTTAAACATAGACCATCTTGAAATTGGTTATTTTTGCAAAATTAAGTTCGTAAGCACTTTTTAGTTGTTTATTTTTCTGCATTAATCACTACCAACATTTTATGTCCTGTATATTTCCAACTCACACATGGATCATAAAAATAAAAGAATATATATTACAAAAAACAATATATAAATCTATTTTCATCGATTAAAAACATCCGAAACAATATCGAGTTACAATATCGGCCGCGCGATCTCTGAACAATTGAACGATCGATCGAATTATGAGAAGAAACCGGCTCATGACCCAAATCGCGATTTCATATTCCATTTGCTATCACGTTCGGCTGCCGCTCGGTAGCTGCGAAATCTTCGGGTACTTTCGTCAAGCTTTAAGGTAATCAGGGTAATTCGGACTATCCAGCCTAGCTTAGTATAGCGTATTTTATTATGCCTAAGGAACGCAACGAGACCATTCGAACCGATTTGTGTCCCTTATACTTTTAAATCACTTATAATGGCCTCTTTATTTTTATCAATACCCGACATTACTATCGAGCTAAATTTAGCGTTCTTGTCCGCAAATGATTGCTATGCAATTTCAGTTTTCTAGGAAAAGATCGTTTACACAAAGCTGCCTACAAATTATGTTACCTGATATAAACCCTGAGTTTTAAAGGCATAATTATAGGCCTCAAAAAGGTGCATCCCTTTTAAAAAATACACGGCAACGATTTGCAAAATGGTACCTAGCTGTTTTCACAAAGTATAAATTAAGCGGTATTTGTCTGTATCATTGTTTAAAAATAAGGAACATATCTTTCAAATTTTTTCAAACAAATTCTTATATAAAAAAAATTCCGCATACTTCGTGAAAAAACTTAAGGCAATCCATTTGGGTCCCAAACACATTTTAGTCAATTTTAATGTAGAATTACTAAACACGAATGGTCCTGTTAGCGATTGAATTTTCATTTTATAAGTGATTATGGAACATAATAATCTTGACACCATCCCTAATTGAAGGTTTTATTATATTAACTTACTTCATTTTTAAAGTAAGTTTTTATAAGCAAACCTCGTGGCAGCTATAGAATCTCCTCTATCATCTGTGGTAGCGAAAATATTTAAGGAAGTCTGATGATAATACTTTAAATCTGCTCCACTAAAACCAAAACATTGGTTCGGATATGTAGAGGATACATTTGTGGTTTAGCCTGATAAAGAGAAAAAATCTCCTCATTTTCTGGAAATTCAATTAAATTACCCTTCTTTTAAATAAGGTGGTGCAAAGGAGGAAAAATAGTACATTTGGATATTCTGTACATAGAAATACGCGTTCAATTAGAAGATGCAATACACATAAGTTGACTAGACAACGCTTGCAATTCGAAAAAGATGTGGCACTTTTCAAACAGAAGTAGTATATACAAATCCTTGTACCTGTGAAAAAGTGTATGTGGGAGAAACAAGACGCTCAATATTCCCTAGACTTGGGGAAGAAGAACGACGCATGACAAATTGTCCCATCTGCTAAAGCTGAACACCAATATACCACTGAAGGACATATTATAAATTTAATAAGCCGAAGTACTAAAATCGGTTCTAGGATCCTATAAGTAAACGGAAAATTAAAAAATGTATTGCAATATTTATATACATAAAAACTTCAATAGAGATGAGGAGTACAGATGTTAACACAGGATCACGGATTCGTAAGAATTCGGGTAAAAAAGCCATCCTGAACCTCTTCGAGTTAATATTCAGATCTCGTGGAATAAAGCACCCTGAAGCTACCTTGTGTGTTCAATGGCAAAACGTTTGATTGTTATTTAAACTAAAAGAAGTCGAATTCTAAGAACCATGATTTCTTGATCGTAGCATAATAATTTATTACTCGCTTACTAGCAGTTGGTAACACCAGCCAAATGAAATGTGAGTGAATGACAAAGATAATCTTTTAATTATTTATATATACACAAATATTATCATAAAACTAATATTAGCTACAGTGGATGAGAACATATTAGGTTCTCCTGAAATAAACCTAACCACGACAAGAAATTCTAGGTCCTAGAACAAATTAGTAAATCCTTAAATAGCATAATTCCTAATTTCAAGCCTAAACCTAAGTTAAATGTTTGAGTTCTCTAATAAAATAAATAAGTAGCTTGCATATAAAATTTTGCCAAAATCACGGCACTAATTCATTAATACAGGTTTCCAAAAAATTAAAATGATTAGTAAATTTAATTATTAAAAACTCGGAAAACCATATAAAACACGTTATTTTTATAATATCCTGCTATTTGCCCTTAGCCTCCCTCCCCCACTCTGTATTTCACGTATTGACACAAAACATGATTTGTGCCAATAATAAAATTTTTTGACAGTTTCTGCACTCATAAAACGAGTTACCACTTTGGCACTACCTTGAATACGTCCTGAAAAAATTAGCCAAATTGGTCGAACCATCACGGAGTAAGGGGGTTGAACTTTTGAATATTAAATGCAGTCCTATATTCAATTTTACGTTCTTTTGAAGCCCTTTAAAGCGCAAAAATTTCTGCCAAAACCGGGGCCTCCACGTCGACCCGTTTTTGAATAAGGGGGGAAAGAAGGAAGCGAGAAACATTGTGAAAAAAAAGTAAATGTCATCTTTCTTTCATTATTATTAATTAAAAACTGTTTTTAACAACTCGTTATCGTGGCTTGAAAAGAATTCAACAACACATCGTGTTAGTTTATGTCGTTCGGTGTGTACTAATGATTATGCCTTTTACCTTTATACAATTTCTATATTTCTACATAATAATTTTCACTTCCTTTCATATCTTTCATCAATGGGCCAGCAAGGCTATGCAATGAAGCTTTTCCAGATAGACCAGCTTGTGTAAGTTTTCTTGAAAGTGTTATTTCCACATTTGTAACAGCTGTTAGTATTAAAGATGCTCCTCGATTTGGTCGTCTTTCTATTAAATCTGAAGACCTTAGTTCAAGTTCTAGGAAACTGAATCAATCACTTCGAGTAGCGTTTGTACAACAAAAGTTCACGAAATTATAAAGAAACCTAAATTTCACCCCTACAAAGTTCATGTTGTACAAGAACTTAATAGAAATATCACATATTGCAAATTATAATTTTTCGAAGAAATGTTACATTTAAAAGAAATGCAACCAAATCACGTATATTGAACATGTTTAGTGATGAAGCAAATTCTACTGAATGGTCCAGTCAAAAGACATAAATTGTAATTACTGGAGCGATCAAAAACCTTACTGGTTTTTGATCTCCTCAGAAACTTTTCTTATGGGCTGGAATTTTGGCAAGAAAAGTAATTGGTCCATTTTCTACGAATTAAACTCTCACCGACCCTTATGCTTTCAATTGTTGAAAGAATTTATTTTACCTGTATTTTTATCAACTATGAAAGATGGCAATATTGACTATAATCCAGTTTTCCAACAGAATAGAGCGCCTCAGCACTTTTGTATACCCATCAGAGAGTATTTTCATAATGAACCTCTCGGGCGCTGGATTCGACGTCATGAAGCTGTTGAATAGTCACCATGTTCGCCGGACCTTTTTCTTTACAGTAACTTTAAACAGCAAGTTTTTTTTACAAAACCCAATAATTTTCAAGAATCAAAACAAAAACTAACTTCATTATGACTCCTGAAATGCTGCCAAAAAATAAAAGGGAATTTGAAAGTAGACTTTATTATTGCCAAAATGTTGTCTTTGACCATTTTCAACATCTTTTAAAATAAATTTAAATTAACAGTTTTAAATCTACGACTGGAATTCTTATTTCAGTATTACATATTAAAAAAATCGGTAAATTTCTTTTACCCAGAACTTCCTTCGGTATGAATCTTACCTCATATTAAAAAGTAGAAACAGTGAAGTGTGAATCTTTTTTCAAATATTTTAATTGGGCGCCATTTTGTTGCACCATGATTTAAATATATTGAACAAGTAGTATTTACACTGACTTTATTTAGACCGCCATTTTGATGTAAAAATTTAATTGAATTTTACGTTAATGTTTTTATAAATTTAATTCGTCTGCCATTTTATTCTGCCATATTGAATTTACCAGTGTATCTCTATATCACAGTTAATGCTTGCAAAAATTTGAAATCAATCTAATAAGTAGTTTTTTCAGGCTGATTTTTTTTTATATTTTATTAGGCCGCCATTTTGTTTTGCCCTCTTGAATTCGAACCATAATATTTCAAGTTCAGTTACACTTGATTTTTATGCAAAATTTGAGGCACATTGGATAATTAGTTTTTTATTAATATTTTTTCCCTTTGCTGCCATTTGGTTCTGCTATATTGGATTTTTACCAAAATGTTACCAGGCCAGGTTTCAATCGGGTAAGTAGTTTTTTAGCTAGGCTGCGGACCGATGGAATTGAGAAAACATATTTTCCAAGATTTAGAGACCCCGAAACATGAAGATCTGTAAAAAACTCGGAAAGTGATTTTTCACGGTTACAATACTTTCTTTTTACTAATAGTGAATATGTATATTATTACTGCTTAAAATAATTACTTAGAGTTTTCTATTTATCGCATTCATAAACCCGCCCTGTTTCTTCAAACGATTTTTATACACAGTTTAATTCTAAAATCAATCTGCGTCAGTTTTGCCCCATCTAGATTTTGTCCCTTATGCTTTGAAATCACTTATTATGGCCACTTGATTTTTGTCAATACCCAATATTATTATCCAAATAAATTTAGCTTACTTGTCTCCAGATGATTGCTATGTAAGTCTGCATGCTTTTCAATTTTCTAGGAAACCGATCGTTTATACAAAGCTATATACAATTTACTTTACCTGATATAAACACGGATGTCTAAAAGCTTAATTATATACTCCAAAAAGGTACATCCCTCTTGAAAAATTCACGGCTAGGCGCTGGCAAAATGCTATGTTGTTGTCACAAATTTAAAGCGATATTTGTCCGTAATATTATGTTCCCAGGGTATTATTATGAGGGTTTATCTAACAATACGTAGGTCGTTAGTGGTTTAAAGTATACATTTTTAACACTCTGGCTTATCTAAATCCTAGAAATTATAAAGTTTGATAAAAACCAATTATATTTTAAATATTTGTGATAAAAATATATTATAAAAAAGAATTTGCCCAAAAACAAAAAATAAGAAAAAGTAGACTGTTCAAATAAGATTTTAGAAACATAATTGTGGGGTATAATAGGCACAGCGTAACTTGTGTTATAGTTAAGCTGTATAATAGGTATAAGTTATCATAATCTATTTTTCATTGAAGATGAAGTTGATAGCACAGCTCATAATAGTTAAGCTGTGTTGATAGCATAGGCCAAGGGTTCTGTCCTAGAAGAGTCGTAAACTATAGGTGGGCTAGTTTACCTGTTAGGACCCACTATGAAAAATGAACAAAGGCATATCAAAAATGCATCCTGGTAGTGTAGCAACCAAGGTGTTTTGTTTATTCGATTTGCTACTATGCATATTAAACTTTAATATAATGAAGGTATTTTACAAAATATAACCAAGATATTTAATTTCTTAATGCTAAATGAAGATTGTTGTCACATGTGGCCACGTCGAGTCTTCTTATATCTTATTTTAGATGTAAATATCTTATTGGATTTTGTAAACAGATACGGACTATTATAAATTTTTGGAAAGCTTATCTCATGTAGATTTTATATCAACTAAAAGTTTTTAATTTTATAGAAAAATATCTGCATGCATTTTTAGAAAAGGAAGTGAGGAGAAAAAACTTACAATTTAAATTTGACGAACCTTTTAGCAGCTATCTATGTTTTCCTACGCCCTTTTTCTCGTAAAAACATACATTTAGTTAATGTATGCTAACACAGATTATGCAGTTATTCACTTCCATAATTAAAAGAAAACTTACTTGGAAAAGTAGAAGAAGAAAAGAAAGAAGCTAGGCTTAAGATTGTTAACAGATTTTGAGTGTTTTTATTTATTTCTTATAAAAGGAAATATATTAAAATTCAACGTCGGTCAACTTGTAATATAAAAAAGACAGAGGCCTATTATTATTATTGCTCAATACAGTTGCCTTTAATCTACAGCATCATTGCTGTAACAACAAAACTTAATTTGGCAAGACCAGTCCTAATCCTCTAGATATTAGAATGACCAGCAATTAATTATCTACTCTAAGCTTTGAGAATTAACTTTCTTGAGAGGTACACGCAATTTGGCTAAAGTGATTTTGTGGACGATCCACTTACATAGTTCTTTATGCATAAGTTGGCGCTTGTAGTACGAAATGCAAGGGTCTAATTAGACTATTCTAGATTTAGTTTTGTAACAGTGGTTTGAGTCTTTCCCAAAACCACTTTAAACAACTGGGGTTCCAAGTGTCGTGGTGGACCATATAAACTTCTAAATAAATTACCACAGCTAAGTATTTTGTACATTATATTACGAACTAAAATTTCTCAAAGAAAGATTTTATGCATTCTGAAAGTTCAGTGTGTTTCAGATCATATGACTGACACTCAGTCATTTTACAATCTTAATAAATGACAATTTTTAAATGCAGTTTAGATCGATAGTTAGTTCAAGTAAGTTTGCACAAGTATGAAAAAATGCTTTGCCTAAAATATTTTGGCCTTTTATTTTTATTCGATTTTGAACGCCTTTGACGTCAGAGGTTTATACATCGAGTGTATTTGACATGTTAAATTTTACCGAAGATTTTATTCTATAGAATTTGTTTTGGCAAACATAGTACTTCCCCATATACAGGGTGCTAATTCATGTCTGGTAAATAGTTCATAAGGAGATTTCTAGCACTATTTTAAGACAGAAAGTTTCTATAAACATATCCTATATTGCTTAGTTTTTTTTTATTATAATGAATAATAAAAATTATGTATTTTTAAGTTTTTTTATCTACTTGGTGTATTTTCAAAGATATCTGATTTAAATTTTTTTCGCATTAAATGAAATTAATGCTATAAAATAATCGCAAAAAATTGTAAACATTTATGCAGGTTTCAACCCAAGTGTTAAACTAGTGCGATCTAAGGGAAATATAAAAGAAGTAGAGGATGTCCCATTTTTAGAAAGAGTAATGAAAATTCTGAAGGAGCCTCAGAATTATATTTCCAAAGGTAAGTAAGCTATTATGACTATGAAAATCTGTATTATGATTATAAGTGTTTGCTTGTTAGATATCCAAAAAGAAGGCAACTGTTTTTTGAGATATTTGCTCGTTTAAAACCAAATTTAGTTGAGCACGGAGAACAATGGAGGGATTCCTCCCCATCCTTCCTCAAACCGGCGGGCCTTGCCTGGTTTATAGATGGCTCTCTAATGAAGGAGGGATCTGGGGCGGGAATTTATGGGGAGAGTCCCAGTGCAAGAATTAGTCTTGCTCTTGGACGGTATACGACTGTATATCAGGCTGAGATTACAGCAATCTTGGACTGCGTACAGGAAAACCTTTCCAGAGGATACCACGACAAGCATATCTATATATGCTGTGATAGTCAAGCCGCGATTAAAGCTCTGTCCTCGAACAGGGTCAATTCGCTGCTAACACTTGAATGCAGGAGAGCCCTAGAGAGGCTGTGTGAGTCCATCCTGACCATCAGGGCATTGGGGGTAATGAAGAGGCGGATCAGCTGGCTCGGGAAGGTAGCAACACTGCTTTCACTGGGCCGGAACCTGCTCTTGGAATTGCTCCTTCAGCTGTCAAGGCTAGGATTAAGAATCGCACTGTCGAAGAATTCCGTGCTGAATGGCACGAGCTTCTAGGACTCAGACAGTCTAAGGTCTTCATATCAGGCCCTTATAGCCGTTCTGAGTCTAATAGACTTCTAAATCTAAACAGAAGTCAACTTAGAACTATTACCGGGGTCATAACTGGACACTGGCTAGTGAAATATTACCTGCATAAGATTGGACTCGACAACGATTCATACTGCAGGTTTTGTGCTGAGGTAGATGAAACTACCGAGCATCTAGTCTGTCAATGTGACGCTTTAGTCAACGCCCGACTGCTTTGCTTAGGTGACACCTATGTGGAACTCGAGCTTGTGGGACGTGCGCGACCTGAAAGGGTCTTTTCCTTTCTAAAAAGGAGTGGGCTCTTGGCCTGACACGCCTACTTGGGGGGATAGCACAATGGGTCCCAGTGAGCCTTAGTGCTGCCCTTGTCGGGCTCCCCATCTATGTCTATGAGCACGGATCATTTGTTCACCCGCGTCCTAAAACATACAACAAAGAGAACAGGGAAAGAAAAGAGATAGATGTTTTGGGATATATAGAAGCAACACCTTCGTCCTCATGTAGAAAAATTGAGAAGGAAATTGGTGTATCAAAAACTGACGGTCAGAGGATCTTGAAGAAATATAAGTATCATCGATACAAATTTAATATAGTGCGACATTTGCCTCACGGCGATGCCGAGCGCTGGGCACTGTTTTGCCAGTGGTATTTGCAACAAATCGATGCTAACGATTTATTTGGCAGACTTGTTATCTGGTCAGACGAATGCTTTTTTTCAAGAGCAAGAATTTTTAATCGTCACAATACCAGGAACTGGTATAGTGAAAATCAGCATTGAAGGGGCACAACAAGGACGCTTTGGAGTTGAGGTGTCATGTTTTATTTTGGGTAGACATATAGTTTATAGGATTTTTGAAAAAGGTCTTAACAGCACGTAGATACCTAGAGATCCTTGAGGAAGTTATTCCAGAACTGCTCGAAAATATTACATTAGCTGAATATAATGCTGTTTACCTACAAGAAGATGGTGCCCCAAGTTACAAATCTAGGCTCTTAAGGGAACTTCCTTTCATTGATAGATAGGTACCAACGGACCTGTTAGATGACTTTCACGATCTATTGTGTTTGTTATATTGTTTCTTTATGCTGTACAACTGTTGTTACAAACTCACTGTTATTAAAAAATGTATTTATTTCTTCGTTAGCAATATGTAACTTTCAATTGTTTGTTATTGTTATTCATGGCCTGCTAGTAATTTATGCATTTAATTTTAGAAAATTGTCATTTATTTGCGTGTTTCTGAGGAACAGTATTAGAAAGAGTTTTCACATTTTCGATAAGTTATCTGATAGTTAAGATACGAGGGGTAGCGGCATCTTTAGTTTTACGAAAAAGTAGCACACACATACACACACACACACAGTTCTATCTATAAAAATAAGGGAGATACTCTGCAAAAGTACTCAAAATAAGATACCCTGTTAGGTTAGGTTAGGTTAAAAGTGAGTGGATCAAACCGACCCCTCACTGCGACTCTGTGGTCTATTGTGGCTCACACCTATGTTGACACTTCCCCAAGCACACCAAGACACCCTGTCCTCTTGGGCCACTATGCATTTTAAAATTATAAGCACGCTATATGGCAGCCTAACTAAATTGTATGCCTAAAGTTTTAATAAATTCAGTTTGCTTCAATATCTCATTACTAAAACCATACAATTAGGGTTATTTACATATAACACAACCTAACTAAAATAATATAAAAATCTCTATAGTATTTCTTTTTAATGTTTGTACTATTTAGTTGTTTATTAAGACAAATTTGAAAGTGAAGAAAATTGTATTTTCGCCGTCACCGCATCCTCCTGGCTAGACAAAATGCCATCTTTACACTTTACAGTGTTCCTTTTAAAACATGACAACGAAACAAACACGATATTCAGAATGTAATAATATGAGTTGTATTGTTTCATTCTTAATGAAATGTTATGAATGTTGTAATTTAATATAAGTAACCTAATTACAAATATGGAACCCGCCGAGCTATAGAAGATAACTAAAGTAAAATGAAGTTGAATTACTAATTGATAGTAAAGACCTTTTTACGATAAAAGACACAAGCAAAAAGCCCTTTCAATAATTCCCTAAACTAAAGTTTTAATAGGAAATAAAAAAGTTATACTGCGAAATGGCAAATAATGTCTTCTATTTTTCGGTGCTCATTTCGTTAACTGAGAAGTGCTGATGTTCTTTCTTGGCTCAACCCAAGAGACGTTTCTCGCAGACGAGCCTTTTTGTTTCGCTGTACTTTAATACAATTTCCGGGAATGAATAGGAGGTTGGACAGAGAGGCAACAAAAGAAAATTGATTCTCGATGTCGTAACTGTGAAATTCGGAACTGCAAATGCTGGAGTTTTTTATATAATATTCAACGAAAAAAAACCGTTCAGAATCAATTCGAAAGATTATTAAAAAGATTAACTTTAATTTTTGACTCCCAATCAGCATGGATTTGTTGAATATTAATGGATTCAAACACATTTTAAATATGTATGTATATAGGGTAATGTTTATAAGAGTACGAAGCGAATAAACTAGCACAATAACTTAGTTCTATACCCAAAAACATTTTTCTATGTGTCATAGGTAAAAGTGACTATAAGAAAACATTTGGTAAATCACTTTCAGAGTATAATTTCATATAAACATACTCTATTTGATTTTTTTGTGACTCGGACAATGCGTATTCTTATACATATATTTGTATAAGAGTATACGTACTTTACAGCTGAAGAGTACGCAGAGTAATGTATGAAGAAATAATTCCAAATATCAGGAAATTGAGCACAGACGGTTATCAAAAAAATTTTATTATTTAATGAATCATAACAAAAATTATAAGAAACGCTAATATTAAGGATAAAATATTAACAAAATCAACTCAAATCCCTTATAAAATAAAACAATTTTTTTTCCTTAAAAATAGTAAAAAATTTTAACATGTCATAAGTAATTTTAGAGGAGCTTTTATTTATTCCAATTGCGAAGGTGACAACGAGTCACTACTAAATGCAAAACGTCCCTCTTCGCATTTGGAACAAATAAAACTTCCTGTAACATAAGTGTTACAAGAATCGTGCCACCAGAGGTTACAGACTCTGAGTTTAATTCTCCGCACTTAGGACATCATCATCTACATTGGTTGATTTTCTTTTTTTTCTGCTGCTTATTTAAAGTTTTAGAAGGTGTATCAGACAGGATTTCTGATTTTTCAGCTTTGGATCTGCGATTAGATTTTTTCTTTATCTTCGGCAAGTGTAAAATGTCTGAAGCAGTTAATGATTGATTCGAAACGAAACTTGGAAACTGGTGCTTGGTATTACTACTACGTCTTCGCACACCAGATGATAGTGTTACATGTTCTGGAGCTGCTGAGACAGATTCTTCATTTCAATGTTCTTCAGAAGTAACTCAATTACGTTATCCAGCTCCTTATTATGTTCTGCATCCTCCTCCGCATCAGTTTCTGGGTGGGGATCCATAGACACATCGCTCACAAAAGATGAGGCAAAATCAGTTTCTTCAAACCCATCAAAATTGGAAGGATATATGCCTGCAGCCTAGAATGAGTTTAAGCCTTTTCAATGTTAGCAATGCTGGCGTAGGCAGCACTAAATAATCGGGCCACTTGCATTGGCGTAACGACCTTACCTGGAGTAGTGATCATCCAGCTGTCACATTGTCTGCTGTATGCACTTTTTAAATGGCCATGGAAACCAATATCAAGAGGTTGCATTATGGTAGTAACGACAACTGATCAATGTAAATTTCCCTTTAATATCAAACAGCTTCTACATCACGATGCGAGCTGTGGTTAATAAAATCAGAAGATCTGGATTCTCCTCACTAGGATTGGCATAATTTTTGATATGCACCAGCCACTGACAAAATAATTATGTGTTGATGAATCCAGTATCAGATATCATTTTACAAGTACCAGTTGGAGCTCTACTTTTATTATCTCTCTGGGAAATGTCCTCGCTTGGGGGATGTATGTACCCGCCGCACTCATACAGCAAAGAGCCCTTACGAGCTGTCCACGGTCAGCACTAACTACTTTTCCTACCAGTTTTTTCCCTTAATAGTTAATATTTTTGGTAGTTTATTGGGTACTGTGGATAAACCAGTCTCATCCATATTGTTAATGGATCTTGATGTGTATTGTCGTTTTTGGTACAGAGTTCTAAAATTTCGTAAAACCTATTCACTTGGATCTCATTAGACCATGATTCATCTGCCATTTTGGTTTTGTTAAATCTATGTTGTAATTAGTAAATTTATATGCAGCAAATTGCAATTTCTTTTTTATAAGGGCGTGAAACATTTTGTCGAAGTCACGTATTTGCTCTGCTAACCTCGCCTTTCATTTCGATAGGAGTATCGCTGGTAAATCGTCCCAATAACTTTGGAACCGTTCCACATTTTAAACGTTTTCTTAACGTCGCTTCATTTATCCTTATTTCTCTCGCTATACTCCTTTTACTAATCCCTGCTGCGACCTTTAGCTGAATATCTTGCAAGTTCTCTGCTGTAAATATAACTTTTCGTTCACTTTATCTTTTGTATCGACTAATGGTATCATACGAAACTTAGAAAAATAACATTACAAATTATGATCTGTGGTCAAATGTATAAGAGTACGCACTCCGTAATCTTGCGCGACAGCAAGTGCGAACTTTTAGACATACACGTACAAAAGTAATAAAAACCTTATTTGTGTTAAAGATAACTAAGTTTTCACTAATTTTTGATTATTATAATAAAGTTTAATCCCACAGAATCAATTAAAAAACGTTTAAAATATTGTATTGCCTGTACTTACTTCTCAAAACCCCAAAATCTAAGTACGTGAAACTACAGCACAATCCAGTAAATTCATTTGATCGCCATATTGCAACATCTGTGTCGATAATATAGATTACTACTTTAGACTACAGAAATGATTAGAAGAGTAACTTGCACATAAAAAGTAAAGAAGGTGGCTCGGGATATTTTAAAAAATGAGTTCGTACTCTTATACACATTTACCCTAATGATGTTTTATTAACGAACTGGATATTTAAAATTTATAAGAAATATAAAATATAAACTAAATATATAATCTAAAACAGTTAATTATTTTATAATTTTGAAAATATCAACTTAGTTACAAACCAGGAGTATGTATAAAATATTTCCTTACTTATCTTTAACTACTCAAACTAATTAAACAATAAAAATATCAACGCATTCCAAACTTTATTTGTCGGGGTACACATTTTGGTTATTCTTGATATAATCCCATAATTCGTTCTTCAACTTAAAATATTTAATTAGTACTTCCTTGATAATTTCTTGCATTGATTCGAATGAGTAAAAAAATTATAATATTCACCACGCTTTTTGATTTTAAATATTTTAAGTGCAGTTTTTTTATTAAAAATAAGTTTATTTGAATACCAGGAAGCAAATTCAGGTTTCCTAGTTCTAACCATTGTAAAAAGAAAGTGGATGCCTGAGATCTATAGATTATAATTTTCATAAAACATAGGTGACCGAGGTGGTATGCAAAGGATACCACACAGCATTACCCACAATTTCTCTGAATACCAAGGATGATCTTACTACAATTATAATCAAGAATAAAAATGCAGATATAAGTTCCTTAGAAAGATTTCCTAGTACCAGCTCTGTTGAACAAATCAATACTGTAAAGTTCTTATGGGAAATCCTTATAAAGCAAATATGTAACAAAATGAATTCATCATCATTTCTGTTCAGAAAACTGAGAACACTTCTGGCAGTTTTATCGCTTGTTTCTTTATACTGTGGTCAGGTTTTGTTTCCTTCAAGCGGCACACGGCTTTATCTGTTGCGGGTAATGTTGGCAAGTGTAGGTGTGGCATTCTTATAGGTATCTATAGGGCGAGTAAACAAACTTTTTATTAGATAGCTTTTTCAAACTTTATCATTGACAATAGCTTTTGCTTCATTAAGTATGAAAAATGGCCTATTAGAAAATAATCACGTGACTCGTGTTAGCTGTCAATATTTATGAAAATAAATTGCTTGCCTTTTAGTTTTAAATATGTATATCCACATTTGGCCCGAAATTTTAATATTAATGTTTATAACTTCCTGTTTTCTACAATTCTATATTCTATAAAATTCTATAAAACAATAATTTTGAAAGTTGAAAAAAATCTCCTTCTTGAGAAACCTTCAGTATATTAATTTCTTTTATCCAAGTATTCCATAAAAACTGTCCTTTTCTGAGGAAAATAAAAATCACTTCTTAAAAGTATGTTAAGCCTGATGCAAAGTTGACGTGATTTTAGGAATTTTAGGTATAGATTACTTAAATTACATTTTTTTGATAGTGAATACGTCTCATAGTACAAAAAAATAAAAATAACAATGAGCTGATTTCAGAGTGTAATCGAACTTTTAAATTATTTGAAACTCCTAATAATTTGCTTTTGGAAAAATTTTAAACTTACCAATTGGAATTCTCTATCATAATTTGGTATACTTATGTAAAACCAAAAAATGAACAAGTTTTCTATTAATACTTTTATATATTTAAGTAAATAAAGTCTTTTTCTGCGATTTCTATTAAAAAACGTCAATTCTGACAGGTAAAACGAGTCATGTGATCATTCCCGAATAAGTAATGATGAAGTAAATGCTATGCTAAATTTTGACAGTGTCCCAATAAAAAATATCCCATATGATGCGAACATTTCCAAGGAATATATCATACTTCAGTAACAAAAAACAATTTATTTATTTTCATTTGATGTTTGACATCAACATTTTTTGTAGAAATATCTGAATTAAGTCTTTTTCGTTTTTATTATATGTAAGTCTAGAAACAAATACAGGGTGTTTGGTACATGAATACAAAGTTTTAAGGAGAAGGTAAGTGAGGTAATTCCGGATCTATGTGACCATACATACCTCGATACAGAGTGTTGCGGATTTTGAGTTATTGTTAAGTGTGTGATTTTTAGGAAAATTCAAGTTTTTTACTGCCTAATCCGCAAATTAAGAAAAATATCAAAAGATCTTTCAAGTATTTCAATTTGACTAGTTGACTTACACTCTAAAGAAGCAAAATTTTGCAAAAGAGAAATAGTGATGCTTCAACTCAAAGTTAACAAAAAAAAGAAATGCCATTTAGAGTCATTTACTTCGAAATTTTTCTACTGAAATATCCGTTCAAACGGTTTTAAAGATATCCTTTGCCTAGGTGTACATTTATTGAAAATAATTATTAATTCAAGGAATATAATTTTCTAAAACACCGCACCAGCTGAAAAATACGAATGGTTCTAAAAATATCTCTGTTGTATATCCTTTCTAATGGTATACCAAGTTGTAACAAAATTATAGTTCATTGCCTTAAAAACAAAATTAACAAGGCAATTAATGAAGTGAAATAAAATAACGATAAATATTTTATGTGAGCTATGGCTAACTAAAACGAATCTAACTAAACTTAATAATAATTAATTCATTTCATTGAGTGAGAACCTCTATTTCAAATATATTTACGTGCCCTCTTTCGCACTTGGATAGTGGTGACGCCCAACTTAATTTGTTCCTTTATTCTGGCACTTTCTTCGTTAATTCTTCTTACAAGATGGTCACGGTCGACTATTTCAACTTCATACACCAGCTCTTTCATTCGTCCCCAGAAAATCAAGTCTGGAGACCTCGCTGGCCACAATATTGGCCCATTTCTTCCTATCCAACGATTAGGAAATGTTTTGTTCAATAATTTTCTAACAGTAACTATGTAATGGGCAGGACATCCGTCGTTTTGAAATATTAGCGAGCCTCTTACGTCTAGAGGTATGTCTTTTAAGATATCTGGTCAACTATTCCGCAAAAACTTTAAATAACTGTCGCCAATTTAAATTGTCTGGAAGATAGTACGGACCAAAGAAAGTTTTGCCAATTGCCTCACTCCATATATTCACACTGAACTTGCGTTGAAAAGAAATTTGTATATTCATATGCGGGTGTTCCTCAGCATCAGCCCAGTAATGTAAATTGTGAAAATTAATTATTCCTTCTCGAGAGAACTTCGACTCGTCTGTCCACAAAATACTTTTAAGGAAAAGTGTATCTTCAATATCGGAATTTAACACGAAAAGACAAAAATCCATTCTTCGTATAGTGTCACCTTTTTCGAGTCCTTAAAACTTCCTTAAAACAATCTAAACTTTCCACGAGACAAATTCAGCTGACGAGCTACTTTTCGAATGCTGGCGGTAGGATCTGCTTCAAAAACCGCAATAATTTGCTCATCTTCTTCCGGACCATATTGGTGAATATGTGAATGTGTTCCTTATGATGAAAGTTACCTGTTTCACTTAGGCATCGATATGTGTTGATAAACCACTTTATGTTGGGAACTCTTTTTGTTGGAAATCGTTCCCGATATATTCGTTGAGCCGCGGCAGCATGTCCGTCAGCTTTTCTGTACATTAAGATAATATCGGTATATTCGGCATTTGAAAAAGAAGTCGTTAAAGAAACAATTAAAAAACACTGAGCTGATAAATCTACATCGATTTGCAGCTAATATTATTGTGACAACTCAGCAGCAAGCAACTAGTTAATGATAGTTATGGCGTAATCCCAACTAAAACAAAATAAGCATAGCCACCTATAAAAAAATCAAAATTATATATAACATTTGTACAGCTGTGTAATATTATATTCCTCTTGTCTGCTCATAGTAATATGTATAATTATTTTATAGCTTTGATAGACGATTGGAAAGAGCGTAAGATAATGATATTTTTAAAACTGTTTAAACGGATATTTCATTAGAAAAATTTCGAAGTAACTGATTCTAAATATGGAAATGACTAGTTTATTTTTTAGTTGAGTTTGAGTTGAAGCATAACTATTTCTGTTTTGCAAAAATATGTAGGAAAATTTTCCTTGAGTAACCTTCTTTAGAGTGTAAGTCAACTAATTAATTTTAGATTAAGCTGTGAAAGTAGTAAAAAGTAAAAAACATGAATTTTCCTAAAAATCACAAACTTAACAATAACTCAAAATCCGCAACACTTTTTATAGAGGTAAATATGGTCATATAGGTCAAAAATTACCTCACCTACCTTCCCCTAAAAACTTTGTATCCATGTACCAAACACCTTGTATTATTAATATTATTAATAAAATTAAATTGTTTAATTTTTAAGGACCCATGTTGAACAAATAAAAATAGTTCAAAGGCCTGGTCAAATAAAAAATAAATAAAGACATTGCCGGATTCCTCGTGATTTTCTTAAGATGAAAAGTTGCACGGCCGTTACTTAAGAACATATATATATATATATATATATATATATATATATATATATATATATATATATATATATATATATATATATATATATATATATATATATATATATATATATATATATATATATATATATATATATACTGTGGAAGATTGGCGCGAGAACCTTCCTGCATAAAGCCCGTTGTTCAATTTCCGCTTAACTTTGCAGTTTCATAAACCACCTAAGGCTTAAGGCCAAGGATGAATTGAAATTGGATCTGTTTACCTTCAGCTTACAGTTTGATGTTTCAAGTTGTTTAAAACTTTGTAGTAATTTTATAAACTGCATCCTGAAACTATAGTAGTTGGTAATAGGTACGTTCCGATTTCCTAAGCAACAAATTGTATTTAGCTTCTCATTTGTATTGTAATAATTGCACGATTATTACAAATATATTATTCAGAGAGCTGTTATATTTTAATGCCTCAAAACTAATAAAGTGGAATGTAGTTACATCATTATTTTTATTTATGAGTGGTTTATTTTTGGTTTACAGGTGGTGGACCATTTCGGTAATGCAGAGAATCTTTTTTGTTTTATTACAAATTCACTTTTTATATCAAACCAAAAAAAAAAACGAACTTTGTTTATATTCCGATATTTTTTAAAAGTAACCTCTAGGGTCGCCTAAGTTTTGGCCTTGTCTGTGTATAGCCCCTTATCTAATAAACTTCTGTAATATCGGAACGCGAACCTGGTAAATTGACACTGGTCATTAACTGCTATTATTCGGTAAACACCCCGCCACATGTTGTCTTTTATGATAATTAGGTTTATTTCTGCACAGTAAAAACAAGATTTGGTACATTGTTGGTGTGAAGCCTCGTGGCTCAGTGGTACGGCTCTTGGTCTGCGTTGTGAAGCATGTGGAGTCGATGCGCGACTCGTACCAAAACTTTTTTTAGTTTTTTAACAAAACTTATAATTAATAAAAATTCAGAAAGGTTATGTTAGAATTAGTTAGGTCTACTGTAAAGAAAGTCCCGGTAACGCGCCAACAATACTTCGAATCTATAATAAAACAAGATTTTTTTAACAAAACCTGTTATGCGGATCTGTCCCGTTAGGGTTAGGTTAGCCCAAGTTCGTTAATAAATCCAACATTAATGATGATAAAGCCAAATATAATGTTTTTATTCAGCTGACTTCAAATTTTCCACAAAAATTAGATGTGATACAGAATACAACATCACTTCAAATTGATTTAGTGGTTTCCCGATTTTTGATTATAATTATTTGAAGGCTATGATGTCAAATATATTCTACTAGTGTTGTTTTCGTGAAAAAATCACCCTCCCAGGTTTCTACAGATCTTCAATTTTCAGGATCACTTACATTTTGTCGGGGCATCGCGTCGGTCTATCTGTCTGTCTGTCTATCTGCTGATTTGCTATATAGCTAAAAAATTAATTACGCTTTACTACTTATATATTAAACAGATTTTTCTTTTCAAAATATAAAATTTTATTTAGCAAATAGAGCTGAGTGCAGAATATAGGTGAAAGTAAGCAACAGTATAACTTCGTAGTTCATGTGTCTGTATAAAATCACTTACTTGGGTAAATCAGTAACCATTAATTTAAAAAATATATTTCCTACAAGTTTCATCTTTTCTAAATGATGTCATATTTTTTTTGTGTGGCAACTGACCATTAATTAGTTACTATCAAGATTATTTGTTTTAATAGCGGGTTATTTTTATTAGCCATATCTTTGAAAGAGCTCTTCTTTATATCTTAATATACATGACATATTAAATATGCGATAATTTTGCTTGAAATATTCATCGTCCTGAAATATTTCTTGCCCTTTTTAAATTTACAAATTATTTTATTTTTCATTATATTAAAAATAATATACTAAAAACCTTTTTAATAAGAGTCAAAATACGTATTTTAAACAAAGCAATTCAAATATGTTATTCAATTTTTTATATCAAAAGACGAACACTTATTCATAATTATCTATTTAATTGGAAAGACTTTTGCAATATTGTGAAACTTAATAAAATTTACGTGAAATGTTGATGAAAATGGCGAAAATAAGATAAATATAGCGAGATTTAATTATGAAGTATGTTTTTTTTTTAAATAATGCCCTTGGAATGCGTAAACTTCAAAAATATCATCAATGTGGACTCAAGGAACAATGAAAAAAAATTGATACGTAAAAATCGTCAGCTAAAGATTTTACGGTTCTAAAGTATTTATAATATATTATCGCACTCAAATCCCGCGGTAAACAACGTTCTTTTTTTTCACAATAAATATCCTTTCAAAGAGATATTTGGGTCTAAAATGTACGTTTATTTAAGAATATTCCATTCAAAACCTGTTTTCAAGAATTTCGTCGTTCTCATTTTGAACTCCTTAGAACCGTCTACAGGCCAAATCGTTAAACGTGAAACATAATGACTAGCACATCCTTATTTTAACTTGTTAGAATTTATTACAAATGTCAAACTTTGACACTTCTAAGATAAACGGAAGTGGCTACAATATGATCGATTTCAGAAAGTTAAGACAGCAAATCGTTTTGAACTAACCTTAACCATTTGGCAGATACATCCAAAATGATGCTTTTGGGAAGCCATTTTTCCCAAAAATAGCCGAATTTAGTTACTTATACAGAATGTCATATAAAATGTGTTAAGAATATAATAATATTAAGGGTTTCCTTGTTGAATCTGCAAAAAATCTGAATTCAAACAAAATATGGCAACTCCTAATGAGTAGCTAAAAGTCTGAATTTAACAAGATATGACAACCCCGGAAACGTATTAAAATGCAAAAATCTGCCATATTTAACAGACTTCAAAAAAGTAGGTGTTCTCAATACGACCCGATTTTTTTATGATTGTTCAGGCATATTGTCTAAACGGCTTGGACCATTTTGATGAGTCCTACACCAAATTCTAGGAGACGTTACTCTAGTAGTCCCTTATATCTTCATTTGTTGCCATTTTTTTTTGTAATAATAATATTCAAAAAAAACACAGGTATGAGGGCAATTAAGCCATCAAGTTTTATATTTAAATTTACATTTTTTTAAATACCCTTTTCCAACTAAAACATTGAGGTGTTTAATAGACATACAACCCCATTTGCGAAAAGGTGTCTCATTTGTTATCCCGACTCTACTAGAATGCCTGGAAGCGGGCATCGATGAGTCATCATAAGTAGTTTATTCCGCAATGAACTGCTGGAGTTGTGACGTCACGGCGGCCATCAGGCACTGTCATGTCAATGTTCACTTTTGGAAGTTTGTTTACCTTGATTAATCGTAAAATAAGTTCTTTTTTCCTGGTTTTTCAAGTGAATGTTTAGTTTTTGTTACATGCAAGTGTACTTTTCATTATAATTTCATGTGTATATTGGCGATTTCTAATAAATAAAGCTGGATTTTTACTTAAATAACCATATAGATATGTGTATTTTGCCTATGATTCCTTTTTTACTTTTTAGATTATTATATCAACGAAATCAGTTATCAAATTCTTAATAATAATTCAAGCTTTTGCAAAAAAGAAGAAACGCGGTAGATTCAAACCGTGTGGTTTTGATCGGGAACTTTCTATAATCAAAGGGAGTGCTCTTCCAAGTATAAGAGAGAGGGTGTTTAGAAGGTTGAGGTAAGCACTCTTTACACATTTTAGGCACATATTTATATTGCAAAAAACATTTAAAGTGTTAAAACAGTATTTTATTTTGAAACCATTGTTACTGATTTTGAATGACATTGAGGAATCTATGTGCAAATGCTTTGAGAGGTCAATTGTTGTGTCATATATGGCTTCGTTGCTAATATTTACATACCACTATATATCCGTAACAGATGGGGTAAAAACCATAGATGATTGTTTGGTAGAAAATGGTACAGGATAGCACTGAAATATGCCAGAAAACAGTAGGCCAATTGCCAAATGAAACCTGGTTAATCGCAAGGAAGAATCGTTTGACTTCCAGGAATGTTTGTTCTGTCCTGGATGATAAATAGAAATTCCCACCTTCATTATATAAATAACTCACAGGTAATATACATTTTATTTTTAATAATATTCGTTCAGTGGGTATATTAATTGGAAAGTTTGATTGAGCTTTAAAAAGTGTATTGTGTTTCAGTTACTAATTCTCTTCTATATATATATATCTAAATTATATGTTAAAAAGTTTATTTACAACAAACATCATGAAACAGATTAATTTTGTAAATATTGCAGCACGTCATTTAAATAAATTGCTTATCAGTAATGTCACTGCTATTATATTGAATGCAGTTACCAAGGGCGTCCATAATATGTATTTTGGAAAATGTCCTCTAATCGCTGAGCCACCTGCGTACGCCCTTGGAAGTTAATTTGAGCTAGGTCATATGGAATGACATTTTTGTAAAGTTACTAGTAAAAGCTGGATCGCAATTAACCATTTAAGCAGTCGAACTGAGAATTGTATACTTTATCAACTAAAAAATATTAAAAGGATGATTTATTCAAGTGTTTATAAAAATTTAAACTGGTTTTATTGTATAAAAATTTATGAATATTTTTTTGACAAAAATAGAACAATTATTAATTACTGCTTTTGACAATATCTGAATATTTCTGAATACGGCTATTTCCGATCTGACATTGAATGATGACTAATGAATATTTATCTGCTGCCTCAGTAAGAAATACTTTAGATGGCATAAAGACCCTACAGTGGGGACAAGACACAAAACTAATGAAAATATTTGAAAAAACTGAATTGCTACCGTTACTCCCATAACATTGATAAGCGTGGATTTATTGGAGGGAGTACTGATGGCCTAGGGGAGGAGTGTATATATATATATATATATATATATATATATATATATATATTTATATATATATATATATATATATTTATATGAGTTTCTGGACCAATTGATTTATATTCTTAGGAGATTTTCTTGGGTTTTTGGTCTGAAATATCTTTTAGAAAAATAAAACTTGTTTATTCTTCGGAAATCATTTTAATTTGTTTTTTTTTCTTTTTTTTCCCAAACGTTTCGGCAACATGCCTTCATCAGTGGATTTTAATACAGGTCACTAAAACTAACAAACAATGCTGTTTTGGATTCTTACTTATAAACATGTCTACTTTTTTTTTGTTTTGTGTAAGAGGATAAAAATGTTCTTTTATATACATATACATCCATACATAAGTACACCCCTGCACAGATATATACATATATACAGAAATTTAATAAACACGTATAACCTAATTAATATTACTTTTTTTTTTAATTTTTAAAACAAAACGTTCAAATTGGTTATATATAATTATACTATAACTCACCTAAGAAGGTAAATTTTTTTAATCCATTCACAAATGGGACATATACACTTAAAATGTGTTCTACATATATGTGACAATACAGTATATAAATACTTAAAACTACTGACTGACTGAAATTAAAATTCGTTTTGCTGCTGTTGCTCGTCATATATATTGTTTTTATTGGGTTAAAAAACAAGGTGTTTTATATTGTTATTATTTTGGTATGTGGAACGAGCGCATTTATTTTATATTTTTGTAATTAGTGTACCTATTATTATTTCATTTAAGATAAAATGTAGAAAATTGAACAATTTTTTTATTTTTGCAAATTGCCATTTAATTTTAAAAATTTAAATTTAGGTTTACGAGAAAATTGCAGAATATATGCAGTTATTTTATTACGTTGTAATATATTTGGTTTAAGTTTTTAATTTCCGTTTTGTCATTAATTGAATTTTCGTGTTTTTTAATGAACATCATTTCCAAGAATTCCCTTTTTTTTCTGATTTATTTCATTTTTTAAGATTTGTTTGTCCTTATAATTCAATTAATGGGATGTTTCATTCTCATGTTTTGTTAATGAAGTTTTATTTTTTTTATCACATTTATGCCCATTTAAGCGATTTTTGAGGTATTGTGTAGTCTGACCGATGTATACTCCAGGACAGTCTTTACAAGGTATTTTATATATGGTGTGTGTTTTTTGATTGGTTGGAGTTGGGGTTTTGAGAGAACTAAAAAATTTTTTTTGGAAGGTGTTGTAACTTTTGTGGCATACGGTTATATTATGTTTATCAAAAATAGTTTTTATATTTTCTGAAAGGCCTTGTACGTATGGGATTGATAGAAACTTATTTTTATCTGTATTTTTTTCAGTTGGTATAATTTGATTTGGGCTGTTTATTTTATGCGATCTAGAATTAAATATAGAGTTAATTAATTTTTTTGGAATTAATTTTTTTGGATAGCTATTTTGTATGTATATATATATATATATATATATATATATATATATATATATATATATATATATATATATATATATATATATATATATATATATATATATATATATATATATATATATATATATATATATGTATAATAGCCGAAATAGTTAAAAACTGCTAATTTTATAATTTATTTGTAAAAATGAATGTAAAAACACGCCGTAAACGAATTTACAGATAGCAGTTAACTACAAAAAATTACTACTAGTGATGACTCTTCGCAAGCTGTCAACGGCCCTTTCCAGTCTTTCTAGTAGAGACGGTGTTGAGTGGTCCAATAGCAAGCATATTAAAAAAAAATGTTAAAAATGGCGAAATGGCGGCCATTTTGTTGTTTTCTTTATGTTTATATATTGCTTATTCCGCGATGGTTTGACCAGTTTGGATGAAATTTTCAGGGGGCATTCAGGATATTACCGGAGTGGTCCCACAGGAAGCATATTAAAATGTTAAAATGGCAGCCATTTTGTTGTTTTTTATTGTTTGATTGATTACTCCGCGATGGTTTGGCCAATTTAGATAAAATTTACAGGGGATATTTAGGATATTGCCGGAGTGGTCTCATAGCAATTATATTAAAAAACCTATAGAATGGCGCCATTTTGTTTTTTGCTCCAAGATATATTGCAAGAAGGTTTTTAATATTCTACTCTTGCGTCTCGATTTTACTTGTTCACCATTATCTCAGGAAAAAATATTATGCAATGGACAATTTGTTAAACCTGATTTTTACAATAAAACACGTATAGATAAAACTAAAAAGGATGAAATAAACACTTTTACAAAAAAGTGAAATTGACTTCCAAAAAACGCACGAAAAGGTGAAAAATAATTCAAATTCAAAATTTTTTATTTGCCTTATAAGACATACAAACAATTGAAATACAGAATGTTAGAATATAAAAATATAAAAATTTAAATGTCATGTTAACAGGCAAACAGAGTCTGCATTTTGCGATTTTAATAATTGTTGCACAGACTCGTTTTCCTAGTCAATGTAATGCAGCCCTTAGAAAATTGAAAAATATCAACGACATTCATAATTTATAAATAATAATGAGCAAGTGTGAAAACAAAAACAAACCAAACAATATCAATATGTTATAGTTATATAGCGGACATCAGGAAGCTCAGAATGCAGGAAGCATGCGCGCCGGGATACTTGAGAGGATGTGACTAGTATTATATTTATTATTAGTTAAATTCTATTTTTTTTAAGAAATAAGCGAGTGCAGCAAACAAAAATATAATTAAAAAATATGTAAATATATAGGAATCAGCAGGAACAAGGAGGTGCTTGCCAATAACTAATTAAATATATAAGTAGTAATAGTATCCATAGATAATGCAAATTCATCGGATTCATTAGGTTTGCGAATGCAACAACATATTTTTCATATATGTCTTAAAGCTGCGTAACGGAAGTTGTTTAATATTATTTGATAAATTATTCCACATCTGAATTGTGACTAAATGATTTTTGAAATGCTGCTGATCTATGCTATGCTATCTATGCGATCCTAAAAGAATCTAAGTATCGAATACCATGGTTATGCTTCTGCGTTGTGAATATAGACGTTAAATATGGAGGTTGATTAGTGGTTAATATGCGAAAAATAAATAAGAGCATATGATAGTCGCGCCTTCTCGCTATTGACAGGATAGAATATCTATTGAGATACGGTGTAATATGGTTCCTAAATAGTATAGGTATTATGCGAAACGTAGACATGCATTTTGAAGTTTTTGTATGGAATGTTTAGTGTGCGCGCTTGGTGAGTTATGATAGACGACATCGCCATAGTCAAGTAATGATAACACAAGAGAATTACATAATGAATATTTTGTGCCACTAGGTAGATGGCGTTTAATTTGGGCCTCAAAATTCAGTTTGTTATCGATAAAGATACCCAAATTCTTAGTTACAGTTGCAATTGATACGGATACATAATCTATTTTAAGTTGGAAATTAGTTGAAACATTTTTCAAAAGATTTTTATTAGATTCAAAAAATATGACGGACAATTTGGAGGCATTCAACTTTAAGTTATGATTTTTAGTAAAAGTATTTAATTCGCTAAGATCTTAATTGAAGTTTGTTTGTAAAGTAAGTAAAGTATCTATAGTAAATGACTTGTAGTGTTGAGAATCGTCTGTGAATTGTTGAAGTTCGGAGTGTTTAATTATTCTTTCCATGTCCGCAACATACAAACAGAACAGCAAAGGCTCTAAGATGGATCCTTGTGGTACGCCTCTTTCAAGAGGAATATAACTGGACTGTCTCTATCCACTTTTTATGGCCACACTGTGAAATCTAACAACCCCATTGAATTGTCAAAAAATCAAAGTCTTAGCCAGTAGCATCCAATAGTCCAGAGTATCAAATTCTCAACTTTCAATGAGGTTGGGAAAACCTTAAAAAAATTAATTTCATTTCCTTACACGAAATTTACCTTTGAGGACACAGTTACAGATTTTTTCAGAGATGTTGCCCATTAAAAAAAACACTAATAAAAAGTTATATAAATGAGTTTTTATTACCAAACATACAAAAGAAACTATACCAAAGCCACGACAAAAAAGATTTAAAAAATGCGAAAAAATAAACGATAATATAACACATAAACTTAATAGTCTGTTGGCCCTCCACCAGCTCTAAAACATTGCTCAATTCTTCTTGGCATGCTTTCAATTAGGTGGTTTATATGGTGGTGTGCATTTTATTCCTCCACAGCGGTTTCAATGAGGTTGGGAAAACCTTAAAAAAATTAATTTCATTTCCTTACACGCCTTCCCGATATATCCCAAACATTTTCAACTGGATTTATGTCCGGCGGCCAGTCCAAACTTGATATTCCTTATATTTCTTTATATTCGATCACTGCTCTTGTTCTATACAGCACCCCGCCACATGCGAACAACCGGGACAAGGATATGTTCTATATAAATTTGACTAGTCCTCGTTCTGGGTATAGATATCAAGAGCGTTTTATTATACACATTATCTCGCCTAAAAACATGCTTATACATCCTTGATATGGTAGCACTTCTCTACAGTTGGCAGCCCTGGCTTCTCGTCCTAGAACTCGCCAAGCGTGAACCCGTCGGTCATCGGACATTAAAGCATTTCTGGTTTCATCGAAAAACATTACGTTTTTCCATTTATTGATGTTCCAATGGCAATGTTCGATACACCAAGTTAACCTTGTCCGTTTCTGCAATTGTGTAAATTTGAGAAGAGCAGGGGCCTTCTGTTTCTCAGGCCTATTTCATGTAGCCGTCTTCGAATTGTTTGAGTTGATATCTCGATGTGATACACTGTCCGAATTTGTTCCTTTATAACTGTTGATGCTGGTTGTTGTTGAATTCCTCCTTGCCAGTATTCTAATAAAACGGTCTTGATTTGCTGTGGTCTTGCGCTTTCGATGCCTTCGAAGTCTATTTTCAATTGAACCAGTCTCAATATATCTGGAATAAGTACGAGATATCACTCTGGTTAACCCTTGTTATTTCGGCCACATTCCTCTGACTTCTACCGCTCTCCACTAAACCTATGATACGTCCTCGGTTTAAAGCAGAAATTCTAGACATTTCTAACTTTTTGTAGTTAAGTTGACAATATCAAAAAATTCACCTTACAGGTCGATTAGGTTGTTTATTGTTATACCACTAGTTGTTTATTGACTTTTATATGGGCAAACACTGATTTTGTTCCGTGTGGGCAAATTTGGACATCATCATTTCATCCTATCTGTATTAAAACTGCAAGTGTTTAAACTTGTAGTGCTAAATGCCTTTCTAAAACCCGATTGACATTCCGGAATTACATCATATAAATTACAAAAATAATATTTAATTCCACCTTGAAAATTTGACTCCGTGAAGTCGGCGCAAAATTTATTCTATCATTCTAAATTTATTCTATAATATAATCATGTATTCAGTCAACGTTTCGATGTCTAATACTATGCGTATAAGGTCTTACTGTCTTTATTAGTTTGGCCAGGGGCGTGCGGTGAAATTTAAAGAAAGGGAAGCAATTTCCAGAAACTTACCTATATATAATGTAATTCGATTCTTCCATCATTTTTGCCAAATTCGTCAATGACGTCATCATAAAAACGTCGATGCTCCGACATATTTTGGAGAAGTTTATTTTCAATGGATAACAGCGATGTATGCGAAAGTCTCTCTTGCCCCGTTAAATTTCTCACGAAATTTTTTATACTTTTAAGTTAATTGCGTTCTACTGATGAACTTGTGGCAGGTATTGTCAATACTAATTCACACAATTTCGACCCTTCGGTGTAGGCATCTTCCAGTTCCTTGTCTTTTAAAAATTGCATTAATTCTTTAGCGTCAATTTTTGCGCTAATGCCATCAGTTTCGTAAATCACTTTTAGTTCAGATCGCAGTAACACTCGGTGGAAGGACTGGCCATAATGAAGAAGGTCAAAGTCATCTCTTTTTTGGCTTAACATGGACTAGAAATCATCCACTTTTTTTAGGCGAAAACCAATATCATTTGTTTTAGTTTGTAATATATTAAAAACATTGTCCGAGAATGGAAATATTTCTGAAAATATGTTCAACAAATAATTAAAATTAAAATCTTGTTTCAAACAGTCTAAAAACCCCCTCGAACTATTTATTGCTTCTGAGTCCCACGTTTCATTATTTTCTGGTTATATTTTCAAATAGTTCAATACTTTCACGATTTTCAGATACTGTTAACACAAGTCTTCCATTATAGTTCCACCTAGTAGGAGCTACTTTGGGCAATCGTTTGTGGACAATGGAGTCCAAGGCTTGTGTATGTTTTGTTGACTTATAAAAAAAGCAGCCATGCCACTTAAAGTAACGAAAAATACTTTACACTCTTTAATGTGATTGATGAACTGGGATAAAACTAAATTTAATTTATGAGCAAAACAATGGACAAACACAGCACGTGGGAGGAAAATTTCTCGAACTTTAGCTTGCAGACCCCCTGATTGTCCTGCTATCACTGCAGCTCCATCATAGCTTTGAACAACTAATTTTTTCTTTTCGGACACGTTTTTAAAACCTAAAAATCGTTCTTGAATACTTCCGTCAGTTTTAACGTAGCGTATTACTATAGATAATTGGCTAAAATTAGTGATATCAGTTGTTTCGTTCAGAACAATAGCAATGAACCGCGCCTCGCCAATTTTCTACTTATTTCTTTTTAGAAAAATGGTTGCATGAGCGGAAATTAAATCATTCTAGATTCGATTCGACGTTCCACGAAAAACGCTAGACTGCTCTAAATGATTTTTTAAGCAATCATCATATTTAGCCATTAAACTAAGTAAATCTTGAAAATATCCTCTATTTGAAGAAACCCTTGTTTCGTCATGACGTCTAAATCCCAAGTCGTACTGTCCGAGAAAACAAACAACATCGAAAGTCTTCTTAATATTTGCCTATTTTTATCGACTAATTTATTGTGTTGGCGGTGACTAATTTCCAACTGTTTATTAAGGACGTGTTCAATTCTGGTTTTGCCGAAGACTTTTTCATTTATGACGGCCTATAAATGCGCTACATAATGGTCTTTTTACAGCTTTATGGAAATTGTTTAAATCGGAAAAACCAGTTTTATTCCAGAGACCTTTTTCATTTTCAAAAAGTAAACACGGCCAACAAAATAATTTACTTATATTTTCACACCCTGTTAGCCATTTAAATTGTTCGTATTGTTTTTCCGGATAAAAATGTCTAATACAGTTTTCATTTTTCATAGGCGGTTTTGCCCTTCCTTTGGAAATTATTTAAAGCTTATCAGAGAAGTTTAATGTCGAAAATCCCTTTATTATTAAGACACACACCATACATTCACACACACTCTTCTTACTAAATTCTTTCTTTGCATATCCACGTCCATATCGCACCATACACGACGCGACGTACGTATCACACAACACACCGATAGCCGTTCAAACAAAGAACCTACTGCAACGATAGCTTCCGCCACCACTTAAAGCACGCGACTGAAATGCAAAAATTGCAAACAGCCGGTAGAAAGTTCAATAACCTCTGGCTCGATTCACAGGAAATTAAGCATACAGGACTCGGCTGCAGAGAAGCTAGCGGCCCGCATAGGTTCTATTCGATATTCTATTGTGTCTGGGTCGGAGTCAAGGCTGCATTTATTATGGGCTTGATAATTAAGACAATATTTTAGCATTTTTAATATAAACTAAATGAATGGTTTCCTATTTCAAAAATTACATTTTAGAAGATTTCCCAAAAAAAGAATTTTTTTTGGGAAAGCACTGCTTCTCTTGCTTCCATGGACTGCACGCCTCTGAGTTTGGCGTCGACTCCACGGAGTGAAACTTTCAAGGTGTAATAAAATATTATTTTGCACATTTTAGTGCATTTCTCTGCTGGTTTTTTTGTATACTTACTAAATGCTCAGGCTGAGCTACTATTATATTTTTTTATTTTATGTAAGGAATCAAATTATGTAGATTTTCTGGATACTTCGCTGCTTTCGCACCTGTTTTACAACAGTAAATGAATAAATAAGTTTGAGACTTTTATGTCTTTAAAACTTAAGTTAATACCTACATACAGAAATAATAATATTAGGTAAGTTTAAATAACTAACAAAACTAGAGAGTTTCACCTAAATATCTGAGCACGCTAACGTACTCAGAAATGAATTCCATACAGAAAATTGATTTTCAAACGAAACTGTCGCAAAATATACTATTATTTCTAAAATGTTATATATGTTTATCTTAATTATTAATTCAATAAAAGCTGACAAATTCGATAAAAAATACATTCATTCACAAAAGCTTAGCCAAAAATACACAAAACCGGAAAAACATAAAATGGGCATTTCAAATTTATTCAATATAACTAAATATTTAGATGGCTTTGATAAATATTTTTTAAACCTTAACAATGCGGTTCTTTGTTTGAATATACTGGGCAACTAATTATTTTTGCTACTCAATTCGAAGTTAACCATGTTCGGGAAATACAAAATATGACCTATTTAATTTCTATATATTGTGATGTGTGTGCTCAATTTAGGGCCTTTGTTTGCATTCAAATCGAGTTTAGCCACATTTAGAATTTGAAATCAGGGTCGGATTAATAATAGTTTTGAAATCGAACGATTGAAGTGAAAAATTGCAATTTAGTATAGTGGCTTGTAGTCCAAAAATAGCTTGATACCTCGGATTTTGAGTAAAAGCAAATCCTTTCTAGAGTGAATAGAAGGTTTCTATATTAGTAGATTTTTGATCTCGAATAGTCATGCTTACCCCCGCTCCTCCGCCTAGTGATGCCGCGAGTTGAGACGAGAGAAGATCTTCTTTCGTCTCGTCTCGTGACACGAGAGAGAAGTGCCTTCTCGTGTCGCCGAAAATATCCCGAGACGAGAGAGACCGTCTCTTTATGGACCAATACGAAAAATGAAAAAATATCATGCGATATTTTATTAAAATGTAATTGTAAAACTTGTGGCCCAAAATGCATATGCTTTTAAAAAAATTTAAAGTGCACTGGGCTATGTTTGTGTGTAGAATGTTGCAATCAGTTTAAGGTGTAAAATATGTAAGAGGTAGTACAGCTCTTTAATACTTTTTTTGTTATATTGTTTTAACGGTTACTTTAATTACCTTTAAAACTAAAAATTATTAAAATGTTTATTTATTTAATTTTATTACTTACTAATACGGTTCTGATTATTTTTTTAAGATATTTACCTGCTCACACACACAAAAAAATTATTAAATTATATTTTTAAAAAATGTATCCAATTACATTTTAGCCATTCCTTTTTTTACTCCGACGTACGTATTTTGTACACAACACACCGATAGCCGTTTAAACAGAGATAAAAAAAAATGTGATATACCAATCGCTAGAGTTCTAAAAAAAATGTTTTTATCTATTATTTTTTTTTTGTTTTTAAATAATTTTTGAAATTAAGACGGATCTGTTCAAAAATTTAATGTTGCCCATATCCATTCTATTGGATATTGCTATTGTGTGTCAGAGTCAATAAGTCACTATAAGTAATACCCTTACATTAAGACAATTTTTAACTTTTCTTGTAAAAACATTCACCTGATTTACAATAGGAATTCAATTTTGTGTCTAAAAGTTGGGTGGAGGTCTAAAGTATCCCTTTCAGTAATTATGTTGTTATAAACAATGACAAAGAATTTGTTATATATTTTTTTGTGCTTTGTCCCAAGTTAGGCTTAGTTAATGACATACATTAACTTGGGACAATAAAATATATTTAAAAAAAAATTAAGCATATTTTGTCAAAATGAAAATTTTTGAATTCCCTCAAAGAATTTTTGTTACGCGTAACTTTTTAAAAAAAAAAAATATTTTGATGCATATTCTATTTGTTTATTTAAACGTTATACATAACAAAATATTGCTTACAATTCTAAGCTAAACAAACTATTATAACAAAACAGTCGAAAATCAGGAACGTAAACTCTAAGCAACTTACTCTACCTTTAGTTGCTAACAAAAAAAGTTAAAAAAGGGGAACATACGTGTAAACATTTTAGTACTATGAAACAAACTTAAAAACGTGTAACAAACTTAAATATTCATTCATTGATTAAAAGAGAATTTGTTTCTATTCGACTAATAGGCATTAAAATGCGTGTAATCGTAAATTTTTGGACGAACATTCTGTCATCGATATCTCGAAATACGAATGTATCTTCAGATCGTCTATATTTTCTCAACTTTGGCAACAAATTCTTTGCAGCGTTCCCTTTTAGTACCTTCGTCGTACTTTAGAGAGACTGCAACAAAATCTACAATTTGTGGATCTCTTTTTTCATGGCTAATTTGAGTCTTTCTTTGAGGATAAGGTAAAATTTAAGTCTGAGTTAAAGGTTGTTCATCTCCTTGTTCAGTTTTTTTATTCTCTTCAGCCGTCTTTTTCATCTCTTTTTCAGCCTCACGTCATAGTTTAACTTTGTTTTTTTCTGGGTCATCTCGCATACTGGTTTCATCGTAGCTTATTATAGCCCCTGGAGGAATACCGTCAAGCGACTCTTTTAATTCATTGAAATACTCTTCGATTATTTCAATTCCTTCTGGGGCACGTCTAATATTATGGCTAAATTGTGTTTTTAATGTTTTTGTCGATTCAAAAAACATACCCACTTTTGTCCTGTTCTATTATGAAAAAATGACATTTGTCCCAAGTTTGGAAATTTATGCGTGTTTTTTCTTAAAAAAATATACTAAAAAGAATAAGTTTTTAAAGGTATCAAAAAACAACATAATGTTGTATAATCTATAAAGTCTAACATATTGAAAATTCACATAGATAGGTCAATTTTCCTCAAAATTGCGTGCCACTTTATTCACTTGAATATTAATAACGAAATCGAGGTTCACTTTTGACATCAAATGCATACGAAAATTATTAAACTGGCGCAACGACCCGCCTCTACAGTCGTTTGAACAGGTAAGGTCGGCATTTCAAGTATAAGCATTTGACTCTATAACGTGATGTAACGAACGTCAAGTTCGAGAATTGTTTTCCGAAAATTGTGCAATTTTTAGCAAAATATGACGTAAATCTGCTCAAAAAGTTTTTAAATAACGGAAACCTACTGGGGAAATGGAGGAAGCTCCTGGTTCGTATCCTGATATTGAGAAAATTATCTTTTTTAAAGTGCGTAATATAAACCAACTATATTAATCGCACAAAGTGAAGTTTACAGCTGACTCCAATCCTCCTTTCACTTTATCAGAACCAACCTTGAGTTACGTGGCCTTTTCTACCTGGGCGCAAGCTACTGTGGCTTTTGCAACTTATGCCTGAAACAATAGGCAATGAAAATATTCTGACTTTTGTTAACACCAAATAATAAAAATAAACTCAACAAACACTGTGAAGACTTCTTGGAAAGGTATACAAACTCTTTCCGACAGAATGGCTCTGGGAAAACCTCGAGAAATTCACTTAGTGCTAAATAGCTTAACAGGCTCTTTATTGGGGTCGCGGAGGATGAATTGCAGCAACTTAAGAGGATCATATTTTCTTTTTAGAACAACATAATAAAATAGAGTCAATATTTTCTTTCAGGGATATAGACTTTAAATAAGTGAGAGATATAGTAAACTTACTAAAGGATAAACCAAGTAAAGACTTATATGGTTCAATGTATCTACGGCTGAGCAGTTAAAAACTAACTAATATTAACTAAATCAATAAACTTTAGTATGAGAAATGGTATATTTCCTGCTCCCCTGAAAAACTGAGAAACAGTTCCACTATTTAAGAAAGGAGAGAAAAATAACTCGACTAACTATCGACCCATCTCCTTGATTCCCATTCGGGCAAATGTTTATAAGCTCAACCTAAAGGATCAACTTTACAGGTACTTTGAAGATAACAACCTACTTATCCTATTTCAGTTTGGCTTTAGACACTAGTGCCATAACTGATTTGTTGGAGTACCTTGTGGATGCCTTTGAGGGGGAATAATATGCCAGTGCTACATTGTGCGATCTCTCGACGGCTTCTGATTGTGTGTCCCATGAGATCTTGTTAGACAAATTGCGTCACTATAAGGTCGAAGAGTTGGGCATTCACTTGCTGGGAAATCTGGAGGGAAGGAGACAGTAGACCTTTTATAATGAACACCTATCAGAATAAGCTGGTTCCATACTGGGCCCTCTTTTATTTCTGATTAATATAAATGATCTGCAGGTTGCAGCACATTCGACTTATTGCTGATGGTATCACGATGGCGAGAAATAACTGTTTAATGTCAGCAGGATGTGCGGAGTCTGAGAGAATGGTTTGTGGCTTGCCCTGAATGCAAAGAAGACTGTTGAAATGATCTTTGGGCTACGAGAAATTACAGAAAATAATCCCGAAATGGCTAAGTTCCTGAGTGTGCACTTGGACCCGAAACTTATGTTCGAAAGACATTTGGAATTTGCTGTTAGGAGTTTACGTTTGTTTTGCAACCTAGTAAAGGTGCTTCCACTTCCGGTGCTGCTGGAAATATTCCATGCAACGTTTCAGTCATTAGCAAGTTATGCACTAGTGGCTCAGAAATATTCTTGTCATTTGTCAAAGATATTTGCATTTCAACATAAAGCTATCCGAATAATAACAAAGCAGGAATGCATCTATGAATACCTTATGGCAGGAACAGCAACCGTTACAGCATGAACAAAGTTTATCTTAATTATGACACAAGAGATGGAAGCAACAGAAGTATAGACTTTTCTACCATCTTCGATTCGTACAAAAATTTTACCAGTTTACTCTTAGGTGATACTTGATTTTTGCGCAAAATTTGCCGTAAATTGGATAACCAGTTCTTTAGTAACAATTTTTTAACATTTCACTAGGCCGCCTTTTTGTTCCGTCCTATTGGATTTTTACCAAAATGTTATCTGGTCATCTTCATATGATCTTTAAGTTTTGACCAGAATTTGAAGCCATTCTGGTGAGTAGTTTTTAACTATGTTGCGATAAGACATAATAACAGTCAGATCGACAGACAGACAGAACAACAGAATTAGGAAAACATGTTTTTCAGCATCTGGGGACCCAAAATTGTGATGATTTTTTCAAGATTACAATACTTACGTTTCGAAGGAAATAAAAATTCTACTAAACATGGAATAAAATTTATTTTATTTAAAAATGAAATATCATTAATTAAACTTATTTTCTTTTGTTTAACAGTAAGCTGTTATGCCTATTTGGCTTTCCTTTTAATAACTTTTTGAGGATTTTCAAAAGCATAATATTCTAACTGAAATTATGGAAGGATTATTACTATAAATTCTCCTTTTCTCTGGATTACCCAAGAATAACTGTGTACTAGCAAGAGTAGTCTTTTAACCTTCCAATATGGATGTGTATAAATGTATAACACAATATTGTAAGTTGGTTAATTCTATTAATTAGGATACTATTTTTTGCAATTAATTTGAAAAGAAATTTGTCAGCTAAAAATTTTCGTCTTAAATCTAATGGGCGTTCTAGTGTTTCAGCTTCAATTACGGGTATGGGAGTTCTGTTTAAAAAACCTACGCTTTGTCTAAGACAATTGTTTTTAATTTTTTAAAGTTTATTTGGGTTACTTTGAGTTGCAGATGCATGAAAAGCGCTAGAATAGTCCGTAACCGGTTATACAGAAAACTTGTAAATTCTTTATGTTATGTGTTTTTTATTTCCCTCGTAGAAGGGAATTATTGTAATCATAAAAATAATCACCTTCCGAGATTCTTTCAGATCTTATCGTTTCCTATGCCGAAAAACATTTTTCTCAATTCCGTTGGTCTGTCTGTCTGTTGGCCTGGCTTTTCGCGGCATAGCTAAAAACTACTTACCCAATTTATCTCAAATTTGGAACAAAAATTAAGGGTTATATAAGGATGACCTGTTAATATTTTGGCAAAAATACAATATGGCGAAACAACATGGCGACCTTGTAAATTCTTAAAAAAAAATACTAAAAAACTGCTAATACAATTTTTCTCAAATTTTCCACAAAAAATCAAGTATTATAAAAGAATAAATTGCTAAAATTTTGGTATAAATCCAAGACGGCGATACTTAATGGATTGAATATATTTTATCAATTCCGTCGGTCTGTCTGTCTGTCTTTCAGTTAGCAGCATAGCTTCAAATTTTAGTCAAAAATTAAGGGACATATAGGGATGACCTGGTAATATATTCGCAAAAATCCAATATGCGGAAACAAGATGGCGGGCTAGCGTTTAAAATAACTATTACTAAAAAACTAATTATCCAGTTTACCTCAAATTTTGCACAAAAATCAAGTATAACATAGGAAGAATCTGGAAACATTTTGGCATGAATCAAATATAGCAAAAGAAAATATAGCCTAATAGCAGTTTTGTTGCCAATTTAAAAACGAATGAATTGTTTTTTTTTTGTTCCTATGGAACCAATATAGTCGCTATAACTATGTGGTTAAAAGAATTCTCATTTTTCTATAAAAATCAAAAAATATATGATTTCTGGTCGTTGTGATGGGAAAACTCAAGATTCCCTTCCTTTGTCATCCCACCAACATGGGCGTAATTTTAGCTTGTTAAATGGAGTAGAAAGGGGATTCGCGGATTATTAAAAATAGCTTCTAAATAAATCCTTTTTCACCACATAATAATTTCTAACATTCTCTATTTTTCCTAAAACTTTTATTGGAAATGACTTGAATTAATCACCGAAAAGCTGAAGATAGATATTTAGTACCCTTATTAAAAAACACTTAGAATTGACCATAGAATCTAAAAATGTAATGGTGGTGATCAAAATGAAACGTTTAAAAATTCAACGTAGAAAAACTACGTATTCAATCGACTTTTTCGGACTTTTGCAGAAAAATTAAATGTAATTAAAGTAAGTAATTAAAAAGCTACGCCAAATTTTAGCTCAATATGATTCCAGTAAATTCTTGAAAAATGGATTACAAATTTTCAACCGGAAAGACAGCCATGTCCATGTTATCTTATGGTATAATAATATGGTACCATGGCATCATATTATTGTTTGTCACCGAAGTTACATAGTTATGCCAAATTTTAGATCAATCGGATGCCAGAAAGTGCCTGAAAAATGGATTACAAAATTTGAACCGGAAAGACAGGCATACGAAGAAAGTAAGTTAATAAAAGCTTCTAGAAAGCAAGACCTTAAATGGTAGTACGTATGTATCATATGAACATATCGAGGCTTGTAATATTATTGTTCTAGGTCCTTTCAAAAAAAAACCTTACGGACAAAGTGAATAAACAATTATTTATAAAAAGACGATTAATGTAAAATCATTAGGCAAAATAATTTTAAATATATTTATCTATATCTCGGAAAGTTTACAGCTAAAAACTGATTATCACATTTTGTATTGATTTTTTGAACATCAAAAAAATCACGATTTTTGCTTATTGTAAATTTGGTCCTGAGACACGCTCGAAGTTTTCAGATTTTCTTCTTCACAGATATCATTAGTAGAAAATTAACTAAAGTTTTCGATTAATTTATCTCGAAAACTGTTTTAATCAGAAAAATAGTCACAAAGACGATTTCTGCTCAGGACTACCTCTTCATAATTTTTTACATTCACGTAATTGCCCTGTCTACAATTGGCAAAAACGTAAAATGTTTGTCTTTTTACTTCCCTAGTAAAAGGGTGGTATTGTAATTGTAAATCACCCTTCGAGATTTTTTCAGATCTTTACAATTCCCTAGATGCTGGAAAATATGTTTTCTCAATTCCATCGGTATATTTGTCTGTCTGTCTATTGGCGGAAACCGAGTGGCTTGAAATCCTGGTCAAAAATCCAATATTACGAAACACAATTTTGGTATGAACTTAACAATTTATTTGAAAATTTAGCCTGAAAAAATTACTTAATGGATTGATTTCCAATTTTTTTTATTACACGCCGAAGAATGCATTTTCGCAATGATTTTACCTGGGACGCTTTCGCACCCAGTACCTTGGGACGAATGAGGGACTCGACTGCACCACTACCTACTAAACTCCTCCATGTTTGCCCAGCACGTCTGACTGGCCCCATCCGGATGAATATCTCCTCAGCCAGACGCCGGTATGATATTTGCACCTTTATCTGCTATCCACCTTTTTCTTCTTCACAATGTGGTTTATGAAAGTGTTTACGGCATTAAAATTTTTCTCTGATCTTAGCATTATGTCTATTAAATTTTCGGGGTTTATATTTAAGTCGACATATCTGCACATTGCCCCCTCTCTTCTTGCCATTTCGAGCATAGGAACATGATGTGTTCGACATTGCCTTCGTCCCTGTGTCGAATAGTAACTTGCTTCACCATGTTTCCTTGCCACCCACATGCCAATGTCGGGAATCAGCCTGTGAGTCCATCTACCTCTTTTTCGATCTATTCCACTCCTCCTGCCAGGTATTTACTGTGATTGCTCTTTCCTCTCTTCTTTTCAGCGGTGTTACGTCTTGAACCTGAAAAAGTCTCTCTCTTTCCCTGGCGTCAAGGTGGAATGGTACAAGGATCGAAATGACCAGGGCTGCAGCAGTCGACATGGTGCGGTATCCTGAGCATACCCTCAGAGCAATGATACGTTGAATCTTGTCCAAAGCTTTTCCGCATTTCTGGTTCTCGGTTGCAGGGGCCAGAGACAGAGCTGAGCAAAGCGATTTAAGCATATTTGAGGCTTTTTCATAGGCATACAGAACATGTACCGCCATCCTCATCGGTCGATCAATGGTCAGATCCAGGTAACCTAGTTTTTTAGTTGGAATGATTACTCGGTCGCCTAAGTAAAACCAGGTGTGGCTCACCTTCCATTTATAGCTAAGCAGTATTGCTTCTATTTTCTCTGGGACGATCTCGAGATGGTTTTCTTCCATCTATATTTTTATGGCTGCCAGGGCTACATCCATTTTTCTGACCATTTCCGCATCGGATTTAGTGGCTACAACAACTGTCAGGTCATCAATAATATTTGCACCTTCTGTCATCTGGACTCTCATAACGTTGTCCTAGAGGATGTTCAAATGGGTACGGACGGATTGATTTCCAATTGTGTGCCATAACTAATTGTGATATGAAAACTAGTAAAACTGTGATAGAATTCAGGATGGCGGAAGAAAATAGCGGCCAAATATGTTAATACAAATGTTGGTAATTGTAATAAAAATCACCTTTTCAAGTTTTAGATATATTAACGTTTTAGCGACCCTAGATACTAAAAAACATGTTTTATCAATTCCGTCAGTTTGTCTGCCTGACTATAAGTTTACGGCATAGCGTAAAAATTACTAACCAGATTGACTTTAAATTTTCGGCAAAAACTAAAAGTTATATGTGGATGATGGATACTTTGGTAAAAATCCAATGCGGGAACAAGATGGCGGCTTAGTGAAACGTAAAACAAATATTACTAAGGAACAGATTATCAAATGTTGCAAAAAAATCAAGTGGTACATAGAAATGAACTGGTAACAATGTGGTATAATCATAATAATAAGATAAGAAGATACTGTCATCAAGTCCTTGGACCATTATGATGTCTACAAGTACCTAGGAACAGAAGAACACGATGGAATACAACATAAAAAGATGATTAGTTATTAATTCCCTCGTGAGATTTTTTCAGATCTTTACGTTTAAGGGTCCCTAGATGCCGGGAAAACATGTTTTCTCAATTCCGTCTGTCTGTAGGTATGTCTGTCCGTCAGTCTGTCTGTTCGTGGCATAGCTAAAAAACTGCTTATCCGATTTCTTCAAATTTCAGCCTAAAATTAAATTAAAATTCACTGGCTAATATCCAGAAGCCAATGGCAAAAGCTCTGAGAATCGGTATAAGGAACGTACAGAAACTTGTGTAAAAAAAAACATAATTTACTTCCGAAGAAGATTAAGAAATGTACACGAAAAAATCCAAGGGCTAAAGACTTAAGTTACAATATAAAAATGGATAGTCATAATGCAATTTATGATTTATACACGTCAAAGACTAATATAATCCTTCAGAAACTTTTTAATATTATAGACTAAAAAATATCATTATCACTTAAAAAGTCCTTATTTTCTGAGTCGTCCTCAAATGGCGCAATGATCATTGCTATTTCGACATCTAGAACTCGTTCTCGATTTCACCAATCCCATATTAATTTCTTCGTATGTTCCACAGGTTTCTTCCAGTACTCCGGCGTAATATAATTTAATGAATCTTGCCAAACAATTTGTACTTCATCTGATTTAAGACCATCGTTCACGTGTTTTTCGTAATATGATTTTGCCCCAGCCCATATTAATTCTATTGCGTTAAACTGGCAATGGTACGGCGACAGTCGTAAAACCTCATGTCCATTTTCTCGTAATATTTCATCTACGGCACATATTGTTGTTTTTTTAATAGATTTTGCCATTAAAAGAAGTTCTAGTTTCAGCATATTGGTAAAGGATTTTGTTTTTGTTTTATTAGCTAGTCATAAATATCACTTTTCTTCCAGGATGAGGTAGGTTGTTTATTTAAGATTCTTGAATGAAAAGATGTATTGTCCAGAATGATTAAAGATGGAGCATATAAATTTGGAATCAGTTAACTTGCACATGGGAGAAATCCTGTTGAAGAACCTGCATGCAAAAAGATGAACCGTTTTCCCGTCCCACATCCCTTTTTTCTCTTGACACTTTTTACAGACTCGTCCTGCCAAGATTTGAAACCACTTCCATTAGAAAATATCCAAGTCTCGTCTAAAAATACCACTTTTCTAAATTTTGAATTAACATTTTTCGTGTATTTCTTTAAAAACTGGATACGCTGACTTGCTATATGTGGCAACTCGCATAAAAATCTTCGATTACAGTCCTTTTTATATCGAAAACCCATCATTTTTACGAACATCCATTTTTACATTGTCACTTAAGTCTTCTGTCTTTGGCTTTTTTCGTGTACATTTCTTAATCTTCTTCGGTAGTAAATTATGCTTTTTTTCATGCACAATTTTCCGCACAGTTCTTATTTCCAGAGCTTTTGCTACTGTCTCCTGGATATTGGCCGGTGAATTTTCATTTTCGTAATATTCTATTAGATTTAATACCATTTTTTTCACTTGTGGATGCAAAAAACCCCAAAATTGTGTTCTCATTTTGTTTTGACATCGCTCAAAGATTTTTGCAACTGCAAACATAACAACAAATAAAAATATCATAGGTGTATCTAATTCATCTTCCGGATTTTATGCTGAGGATAATAAATGATGATGAATATGATCCGCACGATAACACTGCTTTTGACTATATGTGGAGGCCCCATACTGACAAAAAAGGCTTGCCTGGACCGCCACAACACGATTGCCGGCCACCTGCACTGGAACATTTGTAGAGAGCATGGTATACAAGTACATAAAAAATGGTTCAAGAGCAACCCAGATCCAGTGATTGACAATTCTGACATCACCATCATATGGGACATTCAAGAACATACTGACCGAGCCATAGCAGCGAACAAGCCAGATATTATAGTCAAAAATAAGAAACAGAAGACCTGCATAGTGATCGATGTAGAAATACCCTTCGACTACAACATCATTCAAAACGAGGCTGAAAAACGCCTCAAATAGAAGGACCTCCAAATTGAAATCCAGTGACTGTGGGAAATGAAAACCGTCATCGTACCAGTAGTGATAGGAGCCACAGGACTTATATCTTACACCACCTGTGAACCCATTAAGCAGCGATCCGGAAACCAGAATTTGCTGACAATATAAAAGGCCGTTGTGTTAGGAACAGCCCGCAAAAGTACGTAAAGTGCTATAAATCAGGGGTATCAAGACCGCAGTCATGATAGAAATACCGTAGGTACACAAATAAATGAAATATTAATAATAATAATAATAATGCTGTGCCCGTGCTGACCTACAGTTTCGGAATTTTGAAATGGACTAACACGGAGCTAGAGGGACTACAGCTAACAACTCGCCTAATGATGACCAAGTACAAGTCACACCACCAAAGGTCATCAACACTCCGAATGACCTTACGACGAAGAGAAGGTGGAAGATCCCTTGTTGACTTGACCAATTCGCACTCCCGACTGCTGCAAAAATTGAGAGACTTCTTCTCACCAACAAGGCACCCACATCAGGACTCCACCGTATAGTGACCTTAAGTGACAATTCATACTCTCCTTTCAAACTCGCAAGTGACAATATCATCGTAAAGTTAATTTCAGACCCCGATAAACAAGAACAGTGGGCTCGAATGGCAATGCACGGCCGACATCACAATGACTTGAATCAGCCACACATAAATAAGAAAGCATCCAACAGGTGGCTGAAGGATGGACAACTATTCCCAGAGACAGAAGGATTTGGAATGGTAATACAGGATCAAGTCATTAACACTCGAAATTACACTAAATTCATCATGAAAGACCGGTCCGTTCAATCCGATAAGTGTCGAAAATGTAGGGAGAGATCAGAGACTCTACAGCACATAACATCTGGCTGCACATACCTACCAAACACGGACTACCTTCAGCAACATAACCAGGTGTGTAACATCAAACACCAGAAGCCAATAAACACCTTTGTGCCCTATTATAGATACCAACCAAGTTCAGTGCTTGAAAATAATGCCTTCAAACTGTACTACGACCGGGCAGTTATCATCGACAGACGGGTGGCGAATAATCGGCCTGATGTGGTACTGTTAAATAAGGAAACAAAGACAGCTTATTTGGTAGATGTCGCTGTACCCAACAATAACAACGTGTTTGATAAATATCAAAAGAAAAAAAAAGTATGCGGATTTGGCCATCGAGATACAGCAGATGTGGCGACAATAAGGTTTATGTCATACCGATCATCGTATCATCAACTGGACTAGTTCCAAAAACACTATAACAGAACCTTAAAACCATAAAATAGCATAGTAACACCTTCACCGACATCCAGAAGACAGTCCTCCTCAGTACTTGCCACATAGTGAGAAAATTCTTACAGGACAACACATAGAACTAATAGAAACCAGCCCACTCCTTTTGAAGCATGCATCCTGGACGGGCTTGGAAACCCAATATTTGTTGAGAAATTGAGTGTCAATTTCGATAATAATAATAAATAGGTAGGGTGGTTTACTTCGACTTAGTATATAAATATACATAATCGTCTTTTCAATTAACCTAACAGAAAATTTTGCCAACCCAAGCCAGAATATCTTATTAATAATTACTAGTCTGCAAATCATATTTTATTTTCTAAATTTAAATTTTGACCTAATGATTATATCCTCAGAAAACACGATCATTAAACTCGATATGTTGTAAGAAAAAGACCGTTTGTAAAATAGTGACACATATCTAGGAATTGTTAACTTTCCTTTAAACCTTACATTAATATCATGAACGTCTTTGCGAAACGTGATTTTTCTTTAGAGATACGATGGCGCTCTATTTTGAAATATTTAGTGGTGCTGACAGACAGTGTGTAGATAATGCCTCTGACGCATGTTCAACCAATTGTTGTTAATTAATTTCATGGTCATATTTTCTAATACCAAAAATAAGTCGTTAACCGGAATTCTGGATTTTTTTAATACGACCAGAATCACGCTCAGTTAAACATGATGCGCAGATGCCATCACAGTGGCCAAAATGCGAGAGGACAAGAGAGTTGCATAAATCCAGTATAGCAAAACAAAATGGCGACCTAATGAAATATTTAAAAAATCAGTGTAAAAAATATTTATTTTCCTTTGCGCAAGTGTTAGGAACAATATTTTTTCTACGAGTGTTACAAATTTTACAAACTTTTTACCTATTTATATAGGTAGGTTTTAAGCGCGGGTAAAACAATACTTCTTATATGTCTTAAAATTGTAAAAAACCTTAAATAAACTAGAAATACTTTTTATTTTAACTTAAAACAGAAATATTATTACTTATTATTATTAACAATATTAATATTGAAAGTACAGTTTGTGGCATGTTGCAAAATTTAAAGCTGAGTGCATGAGTGATAAACTGGGTATATAACTAACATAGAACGGAAGCTTTCACGGTTTTGGTCAATTAAGAAATCATGGTTCTTGGGATTAGACCGTGTCAAATTGGAATTACTATCCGACGTTTCGCCTTCGATTGCACGAGGCATCTTCAGGGATCTTTACTCCACGAGATCTGAATACTGAATGAGCTCGAAGATATTTTTAGATTTAGATACAAATGCCCGAAAGAAATTCATCTGAAATTAGCTTCTAGACTAGAAAGAACTACATTTACAACTTTGGACAACATTACCAACGCACAAGCAGAAAAAATCCATCAAGAAGTTACACTTAAGCAACAAAAGAAGTTTGAAGCCCTCCTGAACAGAAAAAATCCAGTGAAACTTCCGCAGAACACAGTTATCAACCTGTCATCGAAGCCGTTATCCGAAGCAGAACTTTCCGTCCTTTCCAAGAGCCAAAACTTCGCAATAGCACCGAGTACCATTCCCGTAGAAGACATAATATCTTCTGTTGAAGCAGCAATCAGAAGATTACCAGTGGAACAAGCCAATGAAGTCAGATATGAGACAGCGAAGATCATAAAAAACTCAAAACCACCGAAGTCGAACCTCTCCGCACCGAAAAAACAGCAATGAAGACCTTAAACGAAAAAGCAAACATTCTGGTACTTCCAGCAGATAAAGGCAACGCCACAGTCGTCATAGACAGAACAGAATATCTGGAAAAGGATACTCAACTTTTGCACAACAACACCTATAAGGTTATGCAGGCAGACTCCACAAGTAGCATAGAAAGACGCATTACCAATTTGATCAACACATCCAGTCTACCACCAGCGGAGAAAAAATCACTAAAACCAAGCAGTTCCAAGACTCCCAGGTTCTACGGTCTTCCGAAGATACATAAGAACAACGTACCACTTCGACCGATCGTCAGTGCAATAGACTCGCCCACATACAAACTAGGTAAATATCTTTCAAATTTTCTTAATACATTTACTAGAAAAACAGATTCTTTTATTAAAAACTCTGCACATTTCGTGGAAAAACTCAAGACAATCCAATTGAATCCCGAAGATATTTTGGTCAGTTTCGATGTAGAATCACTTTACACAAATGTTCCTGTCAACGACTCAATCAGACATACTGGATAACAATAATCTTGATAAGAACTTAGTAGACCTAGTGGAAGCTTGTCTTACATCTACTTATTTCATTTTTCAAGGAACTTTTTATGAGCAAACTTCAGGGGCAGCTATGGGACTTCCTCTATCACCTGTGGTAGCGAATATCTTTATGGAAGACTTTGAGGATATTGCTCTAACATCCGATCCACTAAAACCGAAGCACTGGTTTAGATATGTAGATGATACTTTTGTTGTTTGGCCTCATGGACAGGATAATCTCCTCATATTTCTGGACCACCTTAATCAGCAACATCATAATATCAAATTCACGATGGAAATTGAATCTAATGGAACAATTTCCTTTCTAGATGTATGTGTCCAAAGGAAGGAAAATTGGTCATTAGGACATTCTGTATATAGAAAACTGACGCATACAAATAGATACTTAAACGCAAATTCTCATCACCATCCAGCACGAAAGAAATCGGTTATTAACTCACTAGTATTAACAGTAGTATTAACATCGGAAACATCGAAACTGACCGAAGCTCTCAGAGGGAATGGCTATTGCACTGAAGATATTACGCGTTCAATTAAAAGACATAGTAAACCAACTCCGCCAAAGGAGAATGATAAAGAGCCACCATTAGGTAGTGTTGTTCTTCCCTACATACATGGCACTACAGACAAAATAGGACGATTACTTCGGCGGTCCAACATACGCACAAACTTCAATACACATAAGAAGATTGGACAATGCTTGCGATCCCCGAAAGATCTTGTACCTTTCCAACCAGAAGGAGTATATAAAATTCCTTGCTCCTGTGGAGAAGTGTATGTAGGAGAAACAGGACGCTTAATATCAACTAGACTTAAGGAACATGAACGATGTATTAAAAACAAACAAATTGTTCAATCTGCTGTTGCTGAACACCAGCATAACACTGGCCATTTCATAAATGTAAAGGAAACCAAGGTTCTAGCATCGGTTCCAGGTTTTTATAAACAGAAAGTTAGATAATCTATTAAAATATTTAAACATACAAAAAATTTCAATAGAGATACGGGTTACGGTCTACATCACACGTGGAAACCGATCTTAACACAGGGTCACGGTTCGGCGAGCACAAGTCGGGTATAAAAGCCCGCTTGAATCTCTTCGAGTTCATTCAGTGTTGAGATCCCGTGAAGTAAAGATTCCTGAAGATGCCTCGTGCAATCGAAGACGAAACGTCGGATAGTAATTCCAATCTGACATGGTCTAATCCCAAGAACCATTATTTCTTAATTGGGTATATAACTCTTTTTTGGATGTACTTGAGTCGTTAATATATCCCTCCGCTAATGTTGATGACCTCTAGCCTCCTAAAGATTTTACATCGGTAAATCCTTTTCCGGAATCGGACAGTAAAGTTGCAGAGGGGAGACGAAAACTATGCTCCGTGAAGGGTTGGTTTGAGCAATTTTTGAAATGTCGCAATTTCTGAGGACATCTTCCCGAAACTGTTAATCCCGACATACTGTGTTCTGCACTTCCCTCTACTAAAACTTACAAAAAAACGTTGAGGCATTATTGATGGTGGTCGCAAGGCTGTATATTTTCTATAAAATAGTAGATACTTGCCATTCTTAATTTCGTCGGATTTAACAAAAGAGCCTGAATTTTGACCACCATTAAATTTCCCTTGTCTTCAATGTCAACTGTTGTTAGTTTTGTTAATTTCTTTCTTCTGCAAGCCTAAAAATAGTGGCCACTTTCAACAAAAGATATATATCTTCTGGCGCCTTATTCATGAAATCCGATATGTTTTCTTTTGTAGAAATATGTGCTTTCTTTGGTATGAAGCCAACGTTTTGTTTTTTGATAAAAGCAGTTAATTTGTAGAATTCGCAAATTTCCAAATTTTCTTTAACTTTTAAAACGCTATTACGCATTGAGTATTTAGCCCACAAAGTATTTGGTCTAAATTCTTTGCTTAATTCAAGAAAGATAATAATACCTTTTCTTTAACCGTTTTCACACATTTTCCTTTGGACCATTTCCCGAACAAGTCGTGCTGCTTTTCATACTTTTTTTTTGATTTTACTGCCAGTTCTGGTATTTCTTCATCCGAGCTATCCATTTTATGCCGAATTACTTTTTTTGAAGCTTTTTTCAAAAGATTGAATATTTGTATTTTCGATGACATCGCAAAAAGACTGAAATTGTCAAAACTGCATGGTGGTAAAGAGAACTTATTGTTTATCTAAATATTATCTAATGCTGAAAACATTAAAATATCTAAAAGTATTTGGCGTCTAAATAAAGTTTTAAAAAAATCAACGAAAAAAATCTTATTCAATTAACTGTAAATTTTGTAGATAAATTAAATGTGATATATCTATTATGAGGAACAAAATGGCGTCCACATTAATAAGTTATCAAATTGTGGTAACTAATATGGAGTAAATTTGGCTAAATTCTCTACAAACGTAACAAAAAACACAATAAATCTTTATTTTTTAAATATCATCTAATGCTGAAAACATTAAAATATCTAAAAGTCCTGTTTAAAGACGATAATTCAGCGACAAAAAAGAATTAAGGGTGATATAGAGATTAACTGGTAAAGTTGTGATACGAATTCAAAACGCCGAAACAAAATGGCGTCTAAATAAAGTTTTAAAAAAATCAACGAAAAAATCTTATTCAATTAACTGTAAATTTTGTAGATAAATTAAATGTGATATATCTATTATGAGGAACAAAATGGCGTCCAATAAAAATGTTTGAAAGGGCAGTAGGTATGTATTGGATCAACTTGGGTTACACTTCACTATTCCTAATAAAAGGAAAGATTCATAACAAGGGAAATTCCGGTTAAACGAAATTTAACGACTTTCCACCACCCTTTCGGAGGGTAAAAGCATTGCCAACTTTAGCCTGTTTAAAAGAACTCCTAAAGAGGTACAATCTAAAAAAAATAGTAACTTTCCTTTAAGTGAAACTTCTTTTGCTATGAAGTGTGACCCAATTTAGTTCCGCATATAGTCAATTAATAACACATAAATACTATCTTATCAAATATTTTTATTGGGCAATTGTACCAAAGTGTTTTTAACAATGCCACATTTAATTTTTGGGCATAATTTAAAATAAACTGAATATGTAGTTTTTATACAGATTTTTTGTTCGGCCATGTTGAATTCTTATCATTTTGTCCCTATATCTTATATAATTTATATCATTATCTATTAGCACCCTGAGACGCTAAAAGGTAAAGATATATCCTAGGAGAGTCTTTTTTCACGATTACAAATATTTGGTTTGTTGTTGAAATCAGTTAAATAAGTACGTAGTTTTTTTTCAGGCTGGACAGTCTATAAAACAAGTTGTTTGTTATATTCATATGTAGAAAAGGTAGAAAACTTCATTGTAGAATAACACAAAGGATATATTTTTAAAAAATTTATAAAATATTTTTAATATTAAGCGCAAACCCTTGTAGCCTTTCAGGCCTACCCTGTGTAGTTTGTATCATGTTGCATTGGTCTGGATCTGGCGGGTCTACCATTAATTTGTTATATCTTTTGCGATTCTAAAATAAAATTGCTGATGTTGTCATAAAATTTGTTTTGAAGCGAACAGTTGACATTTCCGATAAATAAAGTTTTATAACACGTTATTACTCTAGTTAGTAAACAAACACACAACAGAACGCTAATTAAAATTTTATTTTATAATAATTGCAGTCGGCTTTAATGTCATAAATTAATTCGATGTATAATATTAATGTGGTTACCAAAAGCTGTTAAAACAGCCTATTAGTTAAAAAACAAAATTTGAAATAGGGTGATCAAGGTTGGTTGGTAAAATTTTTATTATAGTTTTTAAAATTTTGGGCTCTGTCTATAAGATAATTGCAAATTGCATTTTAGGAAATTAATTTTACTTTATTTGCTTAGGCTTTAGTCGTTTTGATGAGGGATACAAAAAGAACACTCGGTAAATTTCCTTTACCCGGAACTTCCTTCATTATGATTTTTTTCTATTTGTTAGGAATAGTGAATTGTAATCCAATTTAGTTCAATACATAATCACAGTATATATAAATTACATATACTATCTTTTCAAACGCTTTTACTGGGCGCCATTTTGTTCCATCATATTGGATTCCTACCAATATTTTACCAGTTTCTTTCTACCTATGCCCCACTTCACTTTTGGGTGTAATTTAAAATAAATTCCATAAGTAATTTTTACATTGAGTTCAAACCAGTTTGTCTTTCTTTCACATTTAATTTTTCTGTAAAATTTTATCAATTGAACAAGATATTTTTACGTCGAATTTTTTAAAATTTGATTCAGCCGCCATTTTGTTTCACCATCTTAAATTCGTACCACAACTTAACCCGTTTATGTCTATTTCACGCTTAATTCTAGTATAAAAATTAAAATTAATTTAATCGCTACTTTGGATTCATATCAAAATGTTACGAGTTCATTCCTATATAATACATGATTTTTGTGCAAAATTTGAGGTAAATTGAATAATTAGTTTTTAAATGTTTGCCTAAAATTTGAAATCAAACTGGTAAGTAGTTTTTAAACTGTGTCGTGGACCGACAGACATATTTTTTTGGCATCTAGGGACCCTAAAACGTGACGATATGTAAAACCTGAGAGTGTGTTGTTTTTCACGATTATAAACATTTTATTGGTCTGCCATCTCGAATTAATACCACAATTTTACTAATTAATCCCTATACCACAATTAGTTATGGCAAACAATTTGAAATTAATCTTCGGTTTTTTCAGGATGAATTTTTAAATATTTTATTAAACCACCACTTTATTCCATCACCTTGGATGTGTACCAAAAATTCTTAATCTTAACAAATGGTAAAAAAAACATAAGGAGGGAAGTTCCGGGTAAAGTAAATTTGAAAATTTGCCATTTTTTAAGCCTAGCTAAATAAAGTAAAATTGACTTCCTAAAATGCAGTTTGCAATTATTTCTATGAGGTTGATTTATACTGAAATATTAGCAGGTTATATCTATATGAGCCTTAATTTTTGATCAAAATTTGAATGCAATCCAGTAAGGAGCCTTTAAGCTATCTCGCGAACTGACAGACGGACCGATAGAATTGATTAAACTTATTTTTGGCATCTAGAGACGCGAAAACGTGAAGATTTATTTGGCCGCCATTTTGTTCGTCTAGTTTAAATTAGTACCAAAATTTCACTAGTTGTTACCTATACTACAATTAGTTATGGCATACAATTTGAAATCAATCCATTAAGTAGTTTTTTCAGTCTGAATTTTTAAGTGTTTTATGAAATCACCATTTTGTTCCGTCATCTTGCATTCGTACTAAAATTTTACCAGTTGATTTCAACATAATACTTTGATGTTTGTGCAAAATTTGAGATATATTGAATAAGTAGTTTTTTAATATTCTTTTAACATTTCACTAGGCCGCCATTTTGTTTCGCCATATTCGATTTTTACCAAAAAATTACGTGGTCACCCTCATGTGATCTTTAATTTTTTATCTAAATTTGAAGTCAATCGGGTAAGTAGCGCTTAAGCTATGCCGCGAACTGACAGACAAACAAACAGACTGACAGACTGACATTATATAGAATATTTTTTGTCATCTAGGGACGCTAAAAGGCGAAGGTATGTAAAACCCGGTAGGGTGATTTTTTCACGATTTCAAACATTTTATTTGGCTACCATTTTCTTCGGCCATTTTGAATTAGTGCCACAATTTTACTAGTTGATCCCTATACCACAATTAATTATGGCACACAAGTTGAAATTAATCCTTTGAGTAGTTTTTTTCGGGCTGAATTTTTTAAGTATTTTATTAAGCCGCCATTCTGTTCGGCCATCTTCGATTCGTACCAAAATATTACCATTTGAGTCTGACAATACCTGATGTTTGTGCAAATTTTGAGATATATTGTATAAGTAGTATTTTAATATTATTTTTTTTAACATTTTATTAGCCCGCCATTTTGTTTCACCATATTAGATTTTTACTAAAATGGTATCAGGTCATCCCATATGACCCGTAATTTTTAACCAATAAAACATGTTTTTCGGCATCTAGTAACCCTGAAACGAGAAGATCTGTGATTTTTTCACGATTATAATACTTCCTAAAAATAGGCAAAAAGAAATTTAGGTATATCCCGAAACCAGGTGTCGGTATATACTATGTGCTTGGTTGATACCAATATTTTATTTTTTATTTTCTAAATTTAATAAAAAAATATTTGAAGCCTAACCTTTATTACAACATAATCTTCATACTACAAAACAAAAATAAGTTTTTGTAAAATAATGTTATTTCGGTTTGTCAGTTCTACAATGAGGGCAAATATAGAACTTTCCAATCTCACAATTTTAGGTGCACAAAAATCTAATACTCTTGAAAACCTGGTTTAATGTTGTTATTACTAATGTTATATCATCTTATACTTAAACCAATATACTCCAAGATCTTATAGCCCTAAAGAAACAAAATTTTGTTGATATACCCACTTTATTGGTCAAAAATTAGGCTAGAATCTGCCATTGTAATTATTAATAATTAATTACAATAAAGTCGTTATTTAATTATTTACTCGTCATTAATTCACAACAATGTGTTCATTTTGTTTTAGAATAGTTTTAAACAGCCCTAAATATTTCATTTTTACGGATAAGTAGATGATTAAACCACTATTTTAAATCGAAAAGCATATATATATATTTATAGCTCATGTTTTTCTGATGACAACATTATAAACACATATACCGTTAGTTCAGTCGATTTACTTTTATTGACGAAAACGGGTCATATTATTTCGAAAAGACCTTTTACGGGCAAGAATCGCTAAGGAGACATTTTTTCATTGTTTTATTAACAATGATGCCAGAATTTAATTTTGCGATATTCAGAAAACTTAAATAAGCCTTTTTATTGATATAAAACAATATTACAAGTTTCACATACAACTAGTTTAACTAAATATTACACTTTTCGACATGTCTTCCTTCATTTTCTATATACTTATCACATATCGTACTAATATGCCCAAGAAATTTCTGTAAGATCTTAGGGCCCTATCGGATCTCATTTATTGCTCTCTCTCTATTGTTATTCTTAGGTAATCAGAAGTTTTCTAAAGTAAGACTTTTATGTACTCCCAGGAAAACAAGTCCACTAAAGTTAAATCTAGGTTATTGGGTAGCTAATATATTGTTCCAAATGTTTCAATCAACTTCATTTCAACATTATTATCCTATTGCCAAATAATTATTCTATAAATGTCTAGGACAACTCTCACCCGATACAGCGCAGTCACATATTATAGGACGTTATATATGGTTTTCAACAACACCGGCCCAACCACTTAAAAATTGTCATCCTTGATATTGGATTGCCTAAATCTGTCCTGGGTTTTGATTGGACCAAAATTGTATATTACCTCTGTGACTTCCTCCGTTCGACCGTTCAATTCTTCCCATTATCGGTCTACAAAACTTCTTATTTATTAACAGGTTTATTGCATATATATGTATATATATATATATATATATATATATATATATATATATATATATATATATACCAAAACCAACGCATTAAAAAAATTGAGAGTATATTCCAGAAAACTAAATTTAAAAATATAAATAAAATTGAAATTCTAAACATAAGGAATCAATTTAAAAATCAAAATACTGACACTGCTTAGGTAGAAAACTTGACAGACGACGCAATACCTAACTATACCCCGGAAGTTTTAAGTTTAGGGCCAAATTTTGCTTCCGAAATAAGTAATGAGAAAGATTTGCCAATAAACCAATCTTTATGTAATATCGAAACAGGCATATACCGACTCAGAAATAATACTAAAGACGATCTAAGAGCAAAAACGTGTAATATTGTTACACATTTTAAAAATAAAATAAAAAATAAATAAAAATTCAAAATTTATGCAAAAGATCACGAAAACTAAGAAATTTTTACAAAATAATAAGCATTTAAATATATTAAAAGCCGATAAAACAAACAAAACTGTTATCATATATAGAGGTAAATACAGCACACAGCAAAAAGACGAATACAGCAAAAAAATGGAGGACTTACTCAAAGACCAAAAAACATATAAGGTATATAGAGGTATATGTAAGGAAGTAAAACAAGATCCTACACAACAATTACAAAAAAAGGACAACGTACTTATTAATCAATGGGAAAATTAGAAATGCCATCACCCCAAAAATTTACGGGCTCCCAAAACTGCATAAAAACGACATACCATTGCGTCCAATAGTATCCTGCATTCAGTCACCATTGTCATTATTATCCAATTTTTTAAAGAATATTTTAAAAAACATTGTCTATAAGAACGACTATTACATTAAAGATTTTACACACTTTAAAGAAAAAATTAAAAATATAAAAATGCCCAAAGTCGACTTAATATCGCTTTATACAAACATACCTATTACCCTAGCCACAAGTATAATAAGAAACATCATAAGGAAATATACTGATATTCCTCTAGAAGACTTCTGAGCGCAACAGAACTCACCCTTAAATCAACATATTTTTTATATGATCAAGAAATATATAACCAAATTGAGGGTTGTGCAATGGGAGCTTCTATATCCAGTGTCGTAGCGCAAATAGTAATGGAAGACTTGGAAGAGACATCCATTAAAAAACTAAAATATAAACTTCCATTTTTTTATAGATACGTGGATGATTGCATCACAGCCATCCCGCATTTTAGTGTCAATCAAATACGTATAAGTAGTTGTTTGTTTTGTTGTACTTTAGTGTGTTTTTATTCTATTGGTAAGTTATTGTTTTAGGATTTGTGAGTGTGAGATAATTTATTATGGTTCTCTCTGTTGTTTCTAGGTCTGATGATGCTCGAAAGGGCGAAACACGTGTCATGTTTATTGTAAAATGTAAAATTTACTGAGGCCGAGACTTGGAGTCTTTATCAATGTTTGTTTTAAATTGTAGAAAAGCGATAACCCCAGTAAATAATGGTAAATGATGTGATTATTGTTGGCCTGTTATTGGAGTTTAATTGCTTACGGCGATACACAAAAAAGTTTCGCTGCACCGTGGTAAGGAATATATATGCATTGTTTACTCCATTACAGAAACAAGGTTAGCTGTATGCTGGTAAGGAATGTATTTACGACACCCGGTATAATGACCAGTCGCAGTAAAAGGAACAACTCTGCATTTGTTGAACATTGGTAATAAATAAAATTGTATATATTACGTTTATTTACATTTTAATTGACCCATTTGATTACATTTCAAACTTTTTTAATACCATTAATCCAAAATATAAAACGAAGAGGAAAACGTTTTATTCCCTGAAATTGCTAAAATTTCTAGTACTTATAATAACGCAGTGTTAAACTGTCGCTTTAATCAGATTTATCTCAAACTTTTGCAAAGCCCTTAAACTTTTCTGTTACATCCACGCTAATTTTCTGAATCCGGATAACAAAATGGTATCACGATATTAGGCAAGCATTTAAAAGTTTCGTCGAAATTTAATTTATATTTTTAAAATTGTATTAGAAAATTTGAACGTAGTTGGGACGTAATTTCGTTAATGTTTCGTTAAATCTTTTAATTTTCTGTCCACTTTAAACTGTCGGATAGTAACTCCCGTACTTGTCACTAAATTTAAAATGTTTTAATAAATAATTTGATATACAAAAAGATTCTAGGTTTTTATATCATTTCATATCAAAGTGTTTTAAATACGCAGTTTGACATACACTCAAAAGACTGTACCATATTGTGGTCAACTAAGGATGGACGCTAGTAACCGCAAATTATACAACTCGGCCACAAAAAAATCATTGGAAATTATTTTTATATTACAAGATGTCCGGTAGGGGGCGCAACTATTATCGCCAATCAAATATTGTATAAGCCAAATTTTGAATAGAATTTTTTTATCAGTTTGGTTTTAAACTGTGAAATATTTTTTTTAGAAATATGTAATCAACAGCAAAAGTTATAGTACCAGCGATGATTGAACCCACACCTCTGGTAGGATCAACAATGATTATGATACTCATGGGTTTGAATATGTTCAGGTTCGATCCCCTCTCATACCATAGCTTTTGCTGTTGATTACATATTTCTAAAAAACATATTTTACAGTTTAAAAACAAACTGACAAAATACTTCTATTCGAAACAAATAACATTAGGCCTGGGCTATATTATAACGCCTGAATCTGCCATGTACAGCTGTTGGCCTTTCGGGTTATAATATTTTATTAGAAATGCTCAAGAACAAATGTGAGAAATTATATTTCGAATTTCTGGAACTAAAACTGTTGCTTTTTTAAAACCAATGACGCATCACGAGCATTAATTTATAATCTGACAAAGAATTAATGCTTTTCCCACAAAAATCAGTAATATCCTATTCAATAAATTCTCTTCGTCTTGTTTCAGGTTGCACCCATGTAATTTAGTCCTGGACCAGGCAGTGACTGCTGACGATTTTGTCCGAAGACTGGATAATTGCCACTGGCTTTTAGATATGATATAGGAAATTTTATTTACTTATTTTAAATATAATATCCAACAGGCTAGCCAATTACAGGATAAGGAATAAGATATACATACTAAACATAACGTGCAATATAAAGTCAATAACAACAATAATAGTACAACACATGATGACAAAAATTTACATTCTGTGGCAGATAAAATTATAATAATATTAATAAAAAAATGAACAATGAAGCTAAACAAACATTCTTCTACTCTGTTGAACGCTGCAGTGGAATATGTCAATAATATTTTCAATTCTATTAGAGTTTTTTTGAAATCTGGTTAAGGATGTTTCTTCATAGAGCTGGGTTTTGAACAATGTTCAAGCGTCTTGCCTCTAATCTAGGCACTCTAAATGTAATATAATCGGGAAGCTGGATACAATTGACCTTATTATTTAATATTTTGTACAAATATATAATGGAATTACATGATCGTCTAGCCGCCAACTCAGTAAGGCCGAACCTAGCAAGCAAATCATCAAGCGGACATCCAACAACAAACAGTTTTGTGGAATCTAAGGTAAATTTTTTAGTAGGTCTTGCTAGCACAACACGATGTATGGAATAATTATGCTCAATTGGCTGTGATTTTCTCGAAAAAGACACGGTATTACACTTTAAGGTATTTAGCAAAGTGTGTTTTCAGAACACCACCTGCCAACCAAGTTTAAACTGTTTTGTAGCCTATAAATATAATTAGAAGAGCAAATCTCACACAATATTTTGAGGTCGTCCGTATAGAGCAAATATTCGGTTGCCAATTTAGAGACAATGTCATTATTGCACATATTAAAGAAAAGCGGCCCAAGAACCGAGCCTTGCGGTATCCCCGATGAGTGTAAAAATCTCTCAGATCTGCAAACGTTAAGAACTTTTTTAGCAAAATTCCGTGAACAAGGCTGACTTTGTCAAGCCTCTCAGAGATATATTAGGTAGCACACAGAAGGTCGATAACTGTTGTGAATAAATGACAATACTTTTCATAGCAATGGAGGTGTGAAATTCCATAATATGCACTGTTGCTCCAGGACCAATCCACACTGATTGCAAGAAGTCCAGCACCAAGGTCGTTGGTCTGCAAAGGTTTGGGGGTAGGAATTCTAAGACGACAAATTACCGGGTCTTTCTTTTTTAATAATCAATTAAATAGTGAGGATTACCTACATTTTTAAGAGAGGAATCGCCGATTTCGTTTGAGGAAATGCCCCTAGGGATACGACAACAAATAATGCTATTCCAGCATAATGATTGTCCAGCTTACTGTGCGGTAAATGTATGTAGTTCAACTAAAGTACCTTGTTAGATGGATACATTTTCCGATTAACATCAAATTACGCACAAAAATCAAATGTTTTACATGTGAATAAACTGGTAACATTTTTGTACGAATCCAAGATAGTAAAACAAAGTAGCTACCTGATAAAATGTTTAAAACAATCAGCTTGAAAAAACTACTCCGATATTAAATGGATTTCAGATTTTGTGTGAGATTTAAGTGCGATATAGAGATAAACTGGTAGCAATTCTGGTACAAATTTAAGATATAATTTTTGTATCCAATTGACTTCAAATTTTGCACTAAAATTAGATGTGATACAGGGATAAACTGGTAAAATTTCGGTACGAATTTACCATGACCGAACAAAATGGTGGTATTTTAAAAAACAATCCGGTTGAAATCTACTTATTCAATTTATTCTAAATTATGCTCAAAATCAAGTGCAGCATAAGCAGAAACTGGTAAAATATTGGTACGATTTCAATATGGTGGAATGGCTTCCAATAAAAAGGTTTATAAAGACAGGTTATATGTCTTACTACATTGCTATATGCGGAACTAGATTGGGGCAGGCTTCCCTATTCCTTGTAAAAGGAAATGACAAAGGAAGTCCCTGGTAAAAAAAAATTTATAGATTTTATACCGTCAAGCAGGGTAATGTCTAACCAAATATATTGTTTTTCCACCATAACTGCCTAAATAGCTTCTTATTTTTGCGTAAAAAAAAAATTATATATAATCCTTGATATAGTAGCCACAAGATTTACTGGTGCAGTGTTTCTTGCGCGTGGGAGTTTTTATTTATTTTTAGTTAAAGTGTGATCAACTTTACCTGATGAAGTAGGGTAAAGGCGACCACCTACTAGAAACACCATTAAATCAACTTTAAACGAGAGTATGGATAAAGTGGATCACTAAATACACTAAAAAAAATATTCATAAAGCTATACCACGGAAATAAAACTAATACATTTTTTTACCTTTTATCGACTTTTTCCCACGTTTACAAGTTCTGGTGTTAAAGGGTATGGTTTTTCTATTTATGTTTCTTTTAAACAAATTGCCCTCAATCTCAGCTCTATAATAATCGCTTTAGCAAATAGTACCCCACAACAACTAAAACTACTCATCAGGTTGTCCGTACGTATGAACGTTTCCGCAACTTATAAAAAACGTAATATCCCCGCCTAAAAATGTCTAGGTTATCGTAAAACATCAGCTTCAAGAACCCGCGTCAAACGCACTCGCTGCTTTTCGGTAATGACTAGCATGAAGCAAAGACAACCAAGTTGAGACGAGTATACAAGCTGAAACATTTGTCCGATATATCGACCTCTTTTCATCTCGCATAATTTACTATATCTTTGTTCTTGCCTCTCATCATAGGAAGTTAACATAAATGTAGCTGCAATCCTTCTCAGCACTATTGCCAAACTGTATTTTCTTTCTTTAAAGTATATTTTTTAACTCCGTTTTATTCACTTATGTTTGTGCGACAGTCATTTATTGAAATAGTTTAACTTGAACACACTGACGTCCGTCACGCGTTACTCCGTTTCCCGTTTGGATATTTAAAAATGGGCGCCTTGCGCCTTCTTTGGATTGTGTTGTTTACGTTTCGTTATGTGATTTATTCAGTTTCCCCTGGACTATTTTACTTATTTGACTGTGTATTATTAGTGTGTATATTATAAAAGTGTATGCTTATTTATAAACAATAAAAGGTAACACTGAAATAAGCGGTGAGCTGTAGATATTTACAATTTTGTAAATAGCATTTTAGGCGAAACGCGACAGTCCTTTATTTGTAGTACTGCTAAGCACGAATTCTCTAAACTGAACTGCAAATCTTGAAACGAATGATTTGATATGGGGATGATTTTCTACTAAGATGTATTTCGGTGAATTTTCACTTGGTATATTTTTTCCATTTCAATTTGTTAGTAGGTTACATGGCATCGCCAACCCTTAACCTCCAGTTTTGTCGCATATCAGGGATTTAAAACAAAAACATGCTTTATTATATTTTACCGGCAAATGTCCAAATAACTAGCAGTGCCTAGCTTTGCTATTTACTGTCCCTAATCTGCGATTTCCCAATAAATAATATTTAAAATTATACGTTTGTTTTATTGAATTAAGTGTAGAAAATTTTAGAATACAGAAAGGAAAAGAAAAGCGTTTTGAGTTTCGGGGACCAACGGCAGCGTCAATCTACGGTGTCATCTGTTTTCGCTTTCCGTGGAGAGGGAGTGAGAACGTGAAGTAGCTATCTTTCTCCCGGATGATTTATTTACATTGACTTGCACGTCTCAACTTGGTTGTCTCCGCATGAATGTCGTACTGCGCTCTACAGTAGGTATTAGAAATCATGCGCACTAAAATGTCTCGCGATGACACATAGGTAGACTTAACGCCGCGTAGCGGACTTTACCCCGCTTGACGGACTTTACCCCGCTTGACGGTACATGTTATTAGATGATAGTTTCAGTGGCGGCTCGTGGATTTAAGAACGGGTGAAGCGCAGCGTAGCTAGGTGCACAGCACCGCAGGCGAAAATTTTTCGGGGTGCCACGCCCAAAATGTCTATCTAGTCTAAACCTTTTTATGATGTTAATTATCCATAGTATTGGAGCTTTTTTTTAATACTTAGGGAAAATAATCTGAATTTATTTTATTTTATTTTGTTACTGCTGATTGTGATTCCTCAACGGGTCGCTCTTATGAAAAGGTGTTCAGCGCGCTACGTTTTTAAGTCATTATTATTTTTTGAGTATATAACTCACTAGCTTTGATAGAAAATAATGGTATAATTAAGTAAATAATCTGAATTTATATAAAACATACGACATTTTTATAATAAAAATGTAGATTATAATTGCTTAATATTTTAAAAATATTTTAAAAATGATTGGCACTTCACCCGCGTCCCCTAGCAAGGGGACCACTGAATAGTTTTACTAAATTTATCGCAAACTCTATAATTTAATAGATTTTGTAACTGATAAAGGTATTTTTATTCAAAATATATCCCCCCCAATATCCCTAAATAAACTCTATAGGTCTATTAATCTTGCAAAACGTAATAATGGTAACTCTCGATGAAAAATATATCAGAAAGCAATTTTTTGTTCGTTTTTTAATTAACCTGGTTCTTGTAGACGAAACTACAATAGGTAAAACAGACGACTGCGTTGTTTAAAGATACATGATACATGATTTAAACACCCAATTTTATTGTCTTTGTATATTTGATATTTATAAAAATTTTAGTAACCTATTGTAGTTCTAACATTCTTCCAGGAACTGTGCCTTCCCACCCAATACAGAGCAGATTTAATTTGCAGGACGCTTTCCTGCTAAAACTTTTAAAAATTGTTCGATCCATTAACAACTTTAAAATGTTCTCTACTTATATTAAGGCTGTATTAAACTGCGCTGTATTAATGAGATTCATTTGAAAGTTTTCCAAAGCTTCCCAACTTTTCTGTTACTTTCGGTTTAATTCTCTAAACCTTTAGTTTCGACTTGTAAATATAGGCTAATTAGTTTTTAGAATAGTACAAGGTATTACGAACGAAAGAAGTTTCGTTTCTTTCAAAGAGCAATTAAATTTTTCCTCTTAAATTGCAAAAAATAAAAATCAATTTTGTATCGGGATTTAATTAATTTACCGTCAAGACGATTCTAAGATAACTGAAAATGCTAGTACCTTGATCTGTAAAAAACTTTATAAATTACGAGTGTATCTTTGGATGCTCTATATTTATTAGTTATAAGTAAATTTCGTATATATATATGTATATATATATATATATATATATATATAAATATATATATATATATATATATATATATATATATTTTTTTTTTTTTTTTTTTTGTAATTTTGAGACAAAAATGCTTATTTTAAGAACTATTGCATAACTAAACACGTTTTAGAAATTCGCCGGCGCCGTGCCATCTGAACGTTGCGGCGTCTGAATTCGATTTACAATGTGTCTTCCCTAAGAGGACAATAAGGTAATAAACAATTCTCCTATTAAAAAATTGCATTAGTATGTAGAATTTTTTGGCCAGATGTGTAAACCACAATTTCTTTATCTACACCCTACACTTGCAAAAATACTCCATATTTAATGCCCTAGATGAATGAACATTAAGAAATAAATGTTATTCGAATGGAATGGAATGGTATTTGGTACCAGACTAGGTAATATAAATAACGAAATTGGAGGTAGCTATATGTGCATTGTCGTCGACGAAACAAGTGATTCACGTGGTCGTTACATAGCTAATTTATTGCTCGAAAAACTCACAGAAGAAGAACCTGGAAAAGCTTACCTCATAACGGTAGAAGAACTAGAAAAAACAACCTTACAGTTATCTGTTTTATCCAATAAACATTAACATAGTTTTTTTGCCGAATTCAGTGCCTAGAGATAAAATTCTTGTCGTGTTGTCCGATGCTGCGCCGTATGTGATAAAGGCAGGACAGAATTTAAAAATACCATTTTATGAAAATTTAATTCATTTAACTTGCCTAGCTAGGATTAAATAGGTGTGCGAAAACTATTAGAGTTTCCTTCCTGTTGGTTAATAACCTAATAGCAAATGTAAAAAAGTATTCATAAAGGCCTCATTAAGACTGCAGGTTTAGAAGGCGAATTTGCCTGGAATACCGTTACCACCTGAGCCTGTCGTGACAAGATAGGGCACCTGGATTAGTGGGGCTATATTTTATGCAGATAATTTCCAAAAATTGAAAGATTTAATTTCACAAATGTCTGATGATGATTCACAGTGCATTCAAAAGTGTAAAGCAATATTTCAAAATGTTAAAGTGGAACAAGAGTTAATGTGCAATGCATATTAGAAGAATCGTGTATAAGTCTACTTGAGTCGATGGATATAATAAAAACATTGCAAACAAACACGAGGTGAGGTAGGAAAATCAGTAGTGGCGAAATTATAAAGTCTAATAAAAAAATATTGATTTTAAGGTTTTAAGGCAGGTCGTAAACTTAAGGGAAAACTGTAAATAATTTAACTATTGAACCTGCCTTAGTTCCGAAATTAAAATGTTTACCTATAACTTCCAGTAGATGTATAGAGATCGTTTTCTTTATACAAACATGTACCTAGTAATAGACGCCACAATTTTTTAATTGAAAACCCTCAAAATATACAGAAAAACTAATTTTTCAAATTAATATTAATATAAGTTTGATATAAATTAATATGGAACAATTGTTTTAGATGATTTAGTAAAACATATATAACTTTAATTTATTTTTATTCTATACTAAATCCCCAAGTAGCACTTTTAGTCATGAACACGTCATTGTTATCAGACATATTTTTATTAAAGTAACCACAACTTGGTGTCGCCACGTTCTGTTTAAGCTGAGACTACGAAGTCATTACCAAAATAGGGAACAATTTTAGGGCAACTATTTCATGAATAACATGTAACTGTGACTTTGACTATTATGTAGATAGTACGAAATTGTGTAGTTCCGTTTAAGTAGCCGAATAGTAATAATTCATCCTATTTGTCACTACCTTATTTTTGTCTTTATTTAATTCGTTTTAAAAATATGTATGGTTCGATTTAATACAAAAAAACGTAAAAAAATTACGCGCCTTTAAAATTCGTTAATTTTCAATACATTTTAAATTTCAAAAATGTAATTTTGGTCTTTGGTTTAAATAGTAATTATCATTAAATATCCTATTATAAAGAGTGATTCTTTGTTTAACGTAATGTTTTATTTCTATGCATTTTTATTATTTATACTCACAAAAACAAACAATATAGCTAAATATTTATGGGAGAGATGAAAATAAGCAATGACGTTCTATTGGACTTTTACTTTCAGATTGGTTGCATTTCTTTACTACGACTGCTACGATACGCTTTTATAGTTTTGGATTCTTTAAATACGCAACTGTCACTTATACCCAATTACACTAAAGTCTTGAATACTAACGTGGTGCGAATAAAGTTATCTACAAAGTTCTCATTAAACCTATACTGTATATTATTACCACACACATTATTAGTCACTACTATAATTTTGCCACATATCATAACCATAACATTTTGTTTCGTTTTTATTTTCTGTTTCCTTAAAATGGCGCTTTACGTTGTTTGGTTCAGGTATGACATAATCAAGTTATTTTTAATTTTCTATAAAATGTGGCTGAGTGACGAAAGCTACTTTTTTTCTTATGGCATGTGAAGCCGTTGTGAAGCATTTTAACTTGTTACTCGTAGACGATAACACAACACATACACAACTAATTAATAGCTGTAGGCAGAATAACAATGACTTTATAAGGACAGTGGTGACAATAGAAACCCACCAGCCAAATTGATGTACAATTTCTAACAGTTTAAATGGGGGCACCAATGTTATCGTTAGTTTTTCGCAAAATATGTCAGCGTCAGTTGTAGTTGTTAATGTTTTACTTTAATAATCTATTCGAAATATCTAGTACAAACATACTTTTTAATTTAAATTTTTAACAAACAACAATGTTTGTGCCAGCGATGAATGAAAGTTGTCTGCCAAGTGAATTTAGTAACGTAATATGTACTGAAGAAGGCCAACAAAATAAAGCTTCTTTTATGCTAATCTCAGAGAGCTTCTACCTCAAATTAAGGTGCTGAATGAAATAAAAGATACACTAAGACCTGAAACAATATTGTCTTTTACAGCAAAATAAAACCAAAATATAATAATGTGCAATATTTAATAACTTCTTGGAGTAAACTTAAACTTAAGACATTACGGTCATAGTCATTTACACATTCTACACAAACACTTTATAATTACAAGCAAAAAACAGGCGAACCAGGCTTAAATACATTTCTCCATATGGCCAATGGTTGAGAACTTCTTGTATGAATAAATATTCGTTTTAATAATCACAAAAGCTAATAAAATGAGACACTAAAACAACAAATCTAATAAGGAACCCACGTAGGCGAAAAGTAAACAAAACGATTTTAGCAGCAATATGGCCGAACAAATGAAAAATTGGTTACTCTATTGTTGCCACTGTTCTTATAAAATCATCGACCGAATCTCGTAGCAGCGCCCCCTATCTCCGGAACCTCAAGTACAAGAGGTATTAGTTTATTAGAAGCAGAGACGACTTTCGAGTCAACTCCTTAAGTAGATGTTTGGCATTAGTTATTATATAATTACTTTAAATCGAAAATTACTATAAAGTATTATTCGCAGTAACAGATACGTATATAATACCTAAAAACGTGTGACCCAAAAGTTTTTGTTGATATATAGTAAGATTATTAGTAATAAACAAGTAAAAAGTCTTAAAGAGTAGTAGTGGAAACAGTTGTAGCTACCTTAGTGCTAGCTGGGTTCCCTAATTTAGTAAACATTTAATTAAGAAAATCAAAATTTAGTTGCTTTATTACTGCATATTCATTCCATGTTTATCTATTTTCCTGCATATATGCTGCATTAATTAAAAACATGCATATTCTTAAGGTTTGGGTTGTATATAATCCGGTCTTTAGTTATTAGTATTTTGTGTCCTTAAAACTCTACCTTAAACAGTGGGTCGAAAAAATTATACTTATTCACCAGTTCCAAGAAAACAGATCTAGGAATCTAGGAACCAAACAAATAATATACATTACTCTAATAAGCTTTGTTTCTAAAAAATATCATAAATGAGAATATTAAATGAGTAAGGGGCGTGGAACTTGGGTATTATCTAAATCAAATGGGCGTGGTAACTATGACATGCTACAAAATTAAATGTAAGATGTAAATCAGGAATGTCACACTAGGAAGATCTAACAATCGACTTTTGAACCATCAGTCTTCGGCTCTAGTATACGAACAGGGTTATTGGGGGCGAAAGGAATATACAAAATGACGATTCTTCTAAAAACTAAGAAAATAAAAAAGTCATCAGCAAAGGCAACCTAGAAACAGCCCTGGGTAGAAAAAAATTGGGCGACAGCTATACACTTTCTTTCTCCGATTAACCTTAAAGCCTTTTGACATCGGCCCTAAATCCCTAAGCGATTGATCTGTGGAAGGCGAACAACTACTTGACCGCCCTTGATAGCAAATAAACTCGTTACAATCTTTAAGATGCTGTCCATTTGCAAAATGAGGAATCATTGAGCTAGACGACCGCATGTTTATCAAGTTTTCTGTAGTAGCAATACGTGTTTCTCAGAAAGTTTACAAAATGTATTATATTTTATTTTACTCATCTAATTGGTTTCAGTAAAACAAAACTTGCAAATTTGTCTTAATTAGGCTTATTGATATAGAAGGCAAAGAGTTGCAGCTTAGAGTTAATGGATAACTCTATGTTACACATTTTTTGTTCCTGGTAAGCCAATGTTTTATCCTGATTATTTATGCCCAATCCCCCATGAAAACTGTATTTTTTATTCATAACTTTGCTTTTGTGGACAGGATATTGACATTTTAAAACTTGAGTAGTTTAGTCAGTAATTTTTGTATATTTGTTCCTTAAAAGTGAAAAAAAAAAGAATAAGAAAGTATGGAAATATTCATTTATTTATACACAATACGAATAACAAAACGATTAAAAATGAATAGATTTTCTAGATTTTCGACGATATTTTAAATCACTTTCACGTATGAGCCACCAAACATAGACTCCCATCATATTTTCGTTATATTGTCCTTGGTAGCGACGCTCAAAGTCTAGTATATCCTGGTGGAAGCGCTCGCCTTGCTCCTCATATTCTCCTTAAATTTATCAAGGTGACTATCAAGTATATGAACCTTAAGGACATCCTACATCCCATGTCACTATAGGACTTTCCGAGATTTTCAACCAGCTGTACATAGTTTTCGTCTTTGTGATTACCCAAGAAACGTCTTACCAAGCCAATTTTTCGGTTGAATTAAGCATTTTGGGAAATTCATGACACTTCATGATTTTTCTTTTTAGCGGGCTGACAAAAACTCCAGCTTTAGCCTTTGCCTCAGACAGCTTTGGTAAAAATCCTTGTAAGTACTTAAATGCTGATGATTCTGTGTCTAAGGCTTTGACAAATTGCTTCATAAGATCCAATTTGATGTGCAGTGGTGGCATTAACACTTTTCTGGGTCCACCAATGGTTCCCATTTGACATTATGTTTCCCCACAGAGAACTCCGTCCGTTGGGTCCAATATTTTTTGTAGTAATGAGCTTTAGTATCCCTGCTGCACTAGAGACATAGGTAACATGAAAACTTGGTAAAGCCTCCTTGGAGGCCCATTAAAAATCCCACCATTTTAAAGTCTCCAATAACATCCCACTTCTAGCAAAATCTGGACGCTGGTATAATCCTCTTTAAGGTGAACGGAATGTGCCAGAGTAGAAGAAATGGATACTTGTTGCCATTACGCAGTAACACAGTTTTGAGACTTCTCGACGAGCTATCGATAAAGAGGCGCCACTCATTTGGATTGCAGGGAATTCCAATCGAAGAAGATCGGTGGCGCTTTCTTTACTTATGACCTGCACATTTTCTTCTAATAAGTTCCATTGTTTTAGCCTTGAAGTTAAAAGCTCGCCATTAGATTTGGTAAGACCAAGGTCTCTTATTAGATCGTTCAGGTCTTCTTGATTGGGATAGTATGGCTTTCTTTCCTGGGAATCAGCTTCTAACTTTTACTCTGGATCTTCAACTTCGTCGTCTTTGGATTGGCATTCTCGGGGGAAGTTTGGGTAGAAGGAGCTTTTACTTCTGGATATATAATAGCGATTTCTTCTGCAAAAAATAGTTGAGTAAGTGATCAGTGGGTTCCCACCAAATCCTTGGAACAGCAAATTTTAAGGCTCTCTTTTCTCCTCTAAACCGCTTTGCAAAAAAATCAAAGTTTTAAATCTAATTTTATTGAAAAAGATTTTTACAATGACATATTACCTTCCAGAGTTTTTTTGCAATTCTCGCAAGTGTAATGTGGTGCTAACGGTTTGTCCTGATCCCCAACAGGCATGCCGAAGTACGCTTTGTAAGCCTCACACATTTTAACTGATGCATTCACAGAGTACTTTTTTCCTCTCGTCTTAATAAATTCACCACAAACATAACAAAACGCGTCTACCGGACGCTTGCAAACTCTTGACGACATATTTTTATTGTGCACGCACGTGTATTGACTTTAGTAACTGAAAATAAACAAGAGCTAAGTTGCAGTGAAATGACAGGCCACTGACTTGAAACTATTAAGTGGTTGACATAAGTAGTAGTGCGTTCCGAAAGTTCTCCGAAGTTGCAGAACGGTAATATTTTCAGCTTGGAATGAAGTAAAGGGAAAAGACGTAAATTCACTGATTTTGAAACAGGTCAAATTTTGTAAAGTCGATGATGTCCTAATCTCAAAAGAAAAGTTTCTGTAGAAAACTAAAGCTTTTTATATTTGTGAGTCAAAATAAATCGGGAAAGCACATGTTGAACCCAGGAACAACATTTTTGAAAAAATATGTTACATAGTGTAATTGATGGAAATGCTGATATGAAGAGTTAGAGAAACATTGGGAACAATTTTCAATTACAACGAAAGAAGTATGACACCATTGTTAACAGTTTATTTCTAAAAATTCTGAACTGATGGAATGGATTGAATTCCTAGAAAAAAAGGGCTAGCAAAAATAATTTTGTAATTTTTGTACTTCAGTCTTGTCACTTAAAGTCATGTGAACTTACTAAGTGAGCGCTTGCTCACTTGCTCAGCATAGGGGCTTGCTTAGAGTAATCCTAAAAGCAGAGAACAAGAGGGAAATCACAGAAGACTCTTAAATCTTGAATTTGCTAAGGAAGAAGCCCGAAATTTAAAAAATATATTGAAGAAATTCTCAAAGGTTTATTAATTCATTTAGAGAAGAAAACGTCACCTATACTACTTACGACAATACCGCAACAAACGAATATGCCTCGCCAGCCCCGCGGTAATATTTAAGTGTGCCAATTACACCCGTTGCCACCGAGAAAAAGGGCAACGGGTTGTACATTCTTAAATAATCCCCACAAATGTTAAAACCATCCGTCCGACATGACTGACACTCTTAAATTTTCCTAGGCACCGATCTTTTATTTAATCTACACAAGTAACAAAATTCGTCGGCGGCCGTAATTGGCGCCGCCATTTTGGATTTCTAAACGTTGACTAAAAAAATTCGGATTTTTTATATGCGAAAGTGTATGCACGTCAAATTTGAAAATAAAAGGTAATATAGAAGTGGTGAAAAGTCCATTACAAGATTTGAACCAGACATACAAACATACAAACATACAATCAGATGAGTAGGAAGCCAATAAAAGGGCATTAAAAGCATATTGTTTTTTAGTTTAAAACTCTAAAAGTTTAATAATATATAAATATGTAACTAATTTCCTTTTAAACTTACCTAACTTAATGGTTTAATTTTAGATAGTGAAGTAAGGAACGATTATTTTTTTGAAATTTCTGGGTAATTAATTCAAGAAGTGAAAATCGACTTCGTGATTTCCGATGTGATTTCTAGATCTTAGTATAATTACACAATTTAATTAAAAAATATTAGAAGATTACTATCTCGCAAATCTTATTACTGGTTTTAATAAAATCCGCAAACATTTGTGAAAACACTGAAAATGATGCCATAGAACGGTAAAAATACCTATTTGCCTCATTAAGGAATAGGTAAGAATCCTTCTTTTTGTCAACGATAATGAAGCATGGTCATTTCTTCATTTTCGTACATAAAATATTTTATGTATCAGACGTAATTTTTGTGAAAAATTAAATAAAATTAAAGTTAATCGAGTAAGTAGCTATACCATGAACAGACCGACCGACCGACATACATGGAAATACATGAAGATCTATAAAAACCTGGAACGATAATTTTTTCACGATTTCCTTATGCGGGAAGTAAAAAATCGCGCCGCCACTGGCATTCGTTGATAAATGGCCACGGCTTGGACATGTGCTATCCCCACTTCTTGTTTTATACTAAACATTGGTCTCTCTCTCCACTTTAATTCTTACTCTGAGATTGAAATGGTTTGGTCGGAATGCAAGAGGTAATATACTCAATGACCATTGGATGGAATATGTTGGCCACGTGAATAAAATTAGGGGAGACTGCTGGGATATAGCAAAGGCTTAAGATGCACTTGGCACGATTCTGAAAAGGATTCCGATGTTTATACCTCTGACGGTAAAAATGCTTTATAATTATTTTTAATTTCCAATAATCATTTTGTCCTAATATTTTAATAATATTCTTACAGTGTTAAACTTCCGTTTTTCTAATTTGATACATTACGTTGTTATTTTAATCAAAATTACCTCTTTGAACAGCTCATATATATATCATATGAAATATTAAAAAAACGCTGAAATATCCATTTAACTTCTTATGTAAACTAGCCATTTTAACATATTTCTCCTAAACATGTATCATATAAATTATTGTATGTCATTGTATTCTCCATAAAAACAAAAATCTCGGTTTTGTTGTTTCTCTTATATGTTTCTTCAATATGTTTGTTTTTCTTATATGTTTCTTCAATATGTTTCGTCTGTTTTTTTAATTCGATACAAAGTAGTGTTTGGCTTACTTATAGTATCTCATATTCACCCTTTAGGACATTGTTGTAGTGCTCTTATTTATAATTATATATATAAATAGTTTTGATTTAATAGAATTATAAAATTACATATTTATTGATGAATTATAAATACAATTTAGTAGGTTGAATAAATAATGTTTTCATGGTACTAATGTAAGGTTTGAGATTAACAGTTTTCGTTGACGTATGTACCTTGATCTTCTTATTTCTTTTCCTTTAGACCTTATTTACCTTTTTTCGTGAGACATTAATAATAAGATTGTTTTAGTGAAATAAATAACAATGATTCGTTTTCAGAACTTGTTGCGCTCTTTCTAAATTAACTTTACTTTTTGTGACTGTATACCACTTTCTTATACCTGTGCTCTCATACTTTGGAACTTATTTAAATAATTATTGTATTTATTACATAACAAATCGTTGTTAAAATAAGTTTTAGCTTTTTGGCAAAAGACTGGTTATCAGCAGAAAGTTAAATGCACCCAAATTAATACACACAATACACAAATAGTATAGTAATTTTGAATGTATTTATAACCATCGATTTCTGAACGCATTCATCACCTCCTAATAAGATACGATGCACCTTAACTGTCACTACAGAGTTGATGATGAAAGTTTTCCAAGACATACGTCCTTTTTAACCTGAATTACGTCACAGTCAATTCCTATTACGTTTACTTTAATTAAGCGGGACAACCTCGCTCTATTTGTACACTTTTTGACGAGCTTGCTTTCTCCTTGAGATCAATATTTAGCCAGTGAGAACTAGACTACTGACATTTACCTTCTACTCCGTAAGAAACGTGTAGGGTGGGTGGGGAATTGCATTTTATGTGAGTACAAAACTTAAACCTGATATTATAGCTATTCATTAGGATTCTACTTTTAAATAACAACTCTGGATAAAAGCTAAATTTAACAACATAACCTGTGCATTCGCGTTTTTTTCATTTGCCTTTGACGGGTAATATCTACGCAATTTTTAAAAAATTTTATGAAGTTCGGTCGTACGGTTAGCCCTACGCCGACGAAATTGTAAATGCTTTCAAGTGCTGTTAAAGATCGAAAAGTAGAATAATAGGGTCGATGTATAATGCCCACATGTTTTAAGTTTTAACATATAATTTTTGCCAAATTTTAATAACCAAACGAATGTCGCGTCGTTAAAATAAAAATAATAAGTAAGTTAGTAGCGCAAATATGAAATCGGAGAAGATGCTTTCTTCGGTATACTGGGGATTCAAAAGTAGTTCTTTCTTCATAAGGGATACAATTACCTGTATAAAGAAAAGTGTCGCCTATTTTAATATATTCTCTAAATTTTTTTATATTATCGTAATTGTTTTAAGCAGTCGGGTTTTTTGTTTTTTAATAATTTACACCTGTTGTTATTGAAACGGAAACGTTTTATTCTGCAATAGTAACAAAATTTTGAATCCAAACGTCAAAAATATAAATAGTTCATTTTAACTCCCAATCCATTTGTATCACAGTTCAACGGTAAATATACGTATTTGCATTAGTTAAATGTTTCTCGACTCGAACATAAAACGTTCAGTTTATTCATAAATTTTACTTCTGTGTGAATGGATGACACGTCGAATAAATAAAGCTCCATAACACGCATGGGTGTAATCAGTGAGCAAGCATAAAACAAATCATAAATTTCAGTTTTATTTTAATATATTAGTTTCGGTTAGTAATTGGGTTTTAGCGACATCTCATTAATATATTTTACGATATTTGGAAATTATAATTAAAAATAATATAACATATTTATATGTGCTAAAACATTATTAAAATTGATATGTTCTGCATTTATTTAAGTAAATAAACGAAAATGAACTAAATATATATATATATATATATATATATATATATATATATATATATATATATATATATATATATATATATATATATATATATATATATATATATATATATATATATATATACCAGCACAGGGTCAATATCAGGAATACAATATATCCGGACTAGACCTGAGTAAGAAAAGGGACCGGCCGAGGGCACGAATACTGCCCGCAGTGTCGCTGAGGAAGTCCCAGAGCTCCGAGGGACTAGGCGTCCAAAGAGCCTTGCTACCACATCCGAGTCTGAGCTAGAACTGAAAGGTGGGAAAATGGTTACGGTTTATTGGGTAACAAAAAAAATCTAGGATGCACATTAAGAAAACTATAAAATATTAAAAAATTAACAACCTGTATCTTAAAAGTGAAAAGTTTTCGAAACTAGCCATTTTCCATAATAAATGTAATAGTGTGTATTCTGTTTCAGCAAACAGTTCGCAATCAGTCAAAAATCCAAATATTACAGACATACTCATTAATGCAAGTTTGTAAACTTTAGTTTAGTTAGGGATTACTTGTTGAAATAAATCTCGCCTGTGTCTTAAAACGCGAAGTGAAATGGACCATTTGAATACGTCATTTTTAGTTTTACGAAACTTACTACGGGAAAACTGAACTCCGCTTTGTTGTCAAATAACGAATATATAGCTGAAAACTGTACCCTCTGTATATGGTAAAACTTTTAAGAGCAATGACCATTTATCATTCTAATTATTTAAGATAAATACATTACTAATTAGAAAATATTTCATGCTTTAAAACAGTTACAGCCCTCTCCCAAAAGCAAACTTATTATGAGACATTATTTAATGCGGCCATAAATAAACCCTAAAACCTTAAATACTCAAACGAAAAATATACCTTAAAATATTGAAATAAGATCAAACAGAATAACTGAAATAGTATTTCCATTCACTAAATGGGAATTTATTCAAAGAAGTTACTGTTAATTAAATTTTCAAAGTGGGTCGAGCTTTAAAAAATATTTTAACCATTTTTTAGCTGATAGCAAAAAACACCAAAAAGACCGCCAAACCTAATAGAGCGTTACCAATAGCTTTCATGTTCTCTCGTATTGAAAATTGTTTAGAGTTTAGACCATTTTTAGGGTCAGGTTATATCAAGGTAATCAAAAAACGAAAATTAACAAGTTAGTAGGCAGGTGTGTGATAAAGTGGACTACAAGAGTTAGTAATAGTTAAAATTATGTGTTAAGTTGAATACGCTGTGTTGCAGTTGAATAATTTTTTGAATCTCAAATATGGACCGATCTGTTGACGCTTTCTAGCTTCGGGAGAGATTGGCGTCATATTAAGTAAAAGGCATCCACGTTTTGTACCTACATTCTCCGTGGGTAGCATTGCTCTACTTACCACTAAACTTCAGTAGGTAGTTTTTAATCCCCAATTCCTTATTGTTTATTGATTTTGTGGTTCGCCTCTAAGCCGTTCTCCCAAACCTTGTTTAGATTATTTCCCTGTAGTATTTTCAGCAACTTAGTTTTACGAAAAAATCGCGTTACTACGGGAAAACTGGATTCCTCTTTGTTTTTGTTGGCAAATACAAATATCTAGCTGTATATGGTAAGACTTTTAAGAACAATCGCAATTTATCATTCTAAATATTAAAGATAAAAACCCATTAGAATTAATTAGAAAATATTTAATGCTTTAAAATCGCTACAGTTTTTTGCAAAAAGCAAACTTGTTATAAATCATTATTCAATCCTTCCATGAATAAACGTTAAAATCTTAACGACTCAAAAGATATACCTCTAAATATAGGATGGAACAGAAAAACTGAGATAGTATTTCCATTCAGTATTTTCTACTCACTAAATCGGAATTTATTCAAAGAACTCCTTGTCAATTAAATTCGATTTTTCAAACAGGCAGATTTTCTTAGGACCAGAACCCATTTTACACCTCTTTTCGTCACCTGATTTTAATTTGGTTTGTATTATTTCTTTAAATTGTAGATTAGAGATGTCACTGGGTACTAATGGATACCACGTCGAGAAATCTCTCTTATACAACGGGAAATTGTCATAAACAAACCTTTATGTCAATTGATGCTGCAATTAGAAACTACTATCTGATACCGTCTGTCAATCCGTCAATCTGACGGTCTATTAGCGACAAAGCTAAACAACTACTTGTCCGATTGACTTCAAATTTTGATCAAAAATTACGGTCATTTGAGAATGAAATTTGGTAAAAGTCCAAAACGGCGGAACAAAATGAAATGTTAAAAAATGGTTTCTAAAAAACTATTTTATTTCAATTTTCTGTTTGTTTTGCACCAAAATCAAGTACCAGAACTAAACTGGTAATTTTTTTTCGAATCCAAGATGGGGAAAGAAAATGGCGGTTTTGTAAAATATTTAAGCCCTACAAAACTATTTATTCGGTTGGTTTCAAATTTTGAGCAAAAATTAATTGTGATAACCTGTTTAACCGGTCTTATAGGCATTCCGCAAATAGCAACATTTAGAATGAGCGCGTATTTGAAATCTGATCTTCGATGTTTTGAGGTGTGATTTTATGGGCCTAATGATGGTTTAGGGCTTTAATGATAATTTTGTCGACGACCTTAATGCTAACGGGACAGATCCACGTAACCATGTAGATTTTGTTAAATAAAATCCTTGTTTTAATAGAGTCGGAATTTGGTTGTCGTGCTTTCTTTACAGCAAACCTATCCAATCCTAACCTAACCTAATCGGCATTTTTATTTATTATAAGTTGTGAAGAATAAATCTAAAAAAAAACATCAGCCTGAATGGGGATTAGAACCGATATGCGTTGGATCCAAAGCCTAGAACACAACCGCCGAGCCAGGACGCCCACACTGATTATTCAACAAAACTTGTTTATATTCCGCAGAAGTTAACGACTGTTTGTCTGTATGCCTATTCGCTGCATAGCTAATAAACTACTTATCCTATTAAATTTAAATTATAATCGAATACAAATTCCATGTGGCGGAACAGAACGTAGTGAAATGTTATAAAAATAATTTTTGAAAACTAATTACAGTAATACACCTCAAACTTTGCACTTAAATCACATGTTACATAGGAAAAAACTAGTAATATTTTAATAAAATATTTAAAAAAACAGCCTTTGAGATTGATTTTAAAATTTTGTGCAAGAAGTAAAAATGATAGCAAGTAGTAAGATAAAATGTTAAAATTGGGGTACGAATTCAACAATATTGAAAAAAATGGGGGTATATTGACATTGTTATTAATTTTGTGTAACAAACCACCTATTCCATTTATTTTAAATTATACCCATGGAACAATAGATATTCTATTTGTACGCGAGAAAGAAAGCTTGCAAAATGCCAAGTATGATTTTTGCAAAACGTCAGCAAAACTGTTCTTTTCAGACCGACGGTAGTGAACGAATGTACACCCGGAATAAAAATATATTGAATTTTTCCATCCGCGAAGGACTAAGGATTTACTGTTCGCTCACATATTCTTTACCTGTTAATCATATAAATAGAATATTAATCTTCCAATAAATCAGTACATAATGAACCATTAGTTGTTTTACTTAAATGACCGAATAATTAGAAAGAAAACTCTGATAACATAAACGTTCTACTACGTCCCGCTTTGTTTATGTTACTAAATGACTATGTGCGGAACTAAATTGAGACACACTTCACTATTCGTAATCAAAGGAAATATCCATTGCGAGGGAAGATCCGAGTAGAGGAAATTTATAGATTTTTATTCTACTGTAACTACAATTCTCAACCTAACATTCGCACTGTAACTTCAAACAACAAGAAAAATGCAATGTTGAATTAGGTTTAATTAGTTTTACGAGCAAATTACCTTAGCACAGGAAAACTGAATTTCTCTTTATTGGCAACTAAGGGAAAATGTTTAGCACATTCTGTTCAGTGGGTAATGGCGGTCAGAACAGTTGCAGCGATTCCACTACACTTGGCAACAATGCTGCAATGCCAAAGCATACCGGCCTATAACCATAATTCACCCTGCTAACTTAAAATACTTAGTTCGCGCTAAGAGTTCGGAGAGTGCAAACATACGGTGAATTCGATGTAATATTTTCGGTAAGTAAAACAAGCAATGTATCTTAACTGCTTAAATTTTGATGACAAATAAGAGATACTGTATCAAATTTACATATTTGGCTTTAAGATGATGTATACTGATCATAGTTTATATGTCTTTTTCTTGCAATAATTTTAGGAGGAAGATCAACGGACCTCCATTGTGCATACCTTCACAATCAAACTTAATTTGTCATCTTAATTGTATTTTTATTACAGATGACAAGAAACGGAACTGATCAAAGCAAAATGGACGAAAGAAAATTTGGAACAAGCAATCCAAGCGGTCCAGAATGGCTGTTCGATAAAGAAAGCTGCTCAAAACTACATTATTTCTTTTGCTAGTCTTCAAGAAAGGTTAAAATAATAATTCTGAACCTACATTAGGCAGAAAACCTGTAGTTTTAAAAGAATAGGAAGTTGGAATTTCCAATCAAATTAAATAGTTGGCAACCATCTTTTTTAGAGTAACGGCAAAAGAACTACGGAGATTGGCACATGAGCTTACCGAAAAAAAATAATATTAAACACAATTTTAATGTACAAAAGATTACCTGGAGTTGAATGGCTCAGAAGCTTTATTAAAAGTAAACCCACCATATGCATGCGCAAAGCTGAAGCAACTAATCTCAATCGACTAACCGCTTTTAACAGTGAGGAATAAGCACCTTTTTTTAAATTGTTACAAGAATTAATGGTAAAACATAAATTTTCACCTAGTAAAATTTACAATGCCGATGAAACCGGTATAACGACCGATCAGGATCTGGGGAAAATGTTGGTGACCAAAGGCCAGAAAAGGGTTGGTTTTATGACAAGAGGTAAGAGAGGCCGCAATATAACTTTGATGTGTGCCATAAATGCTGGCAGAGAATATATTCCACCTATGTTTATCTTCCCAGAAACACAGTAACTCCGCTCTTAAAAAAATATGGAGCTGCCGAAGCTCTATACAAATGCTCGAAGAATGGCTGGATTGATATTTTTATGACTTTTATATCATTTCGCTAAATTCATCAAGCCGACTGAAAATGCCCCAATTTTATTAGTAGTGGACAATCACTCCAGTCGTATGTCGTTAAAATCCTTCGAGTTTTGTAAAAGGAATTATATTAAACGTTGTTGTTATGGACCTTTTAAGGCTGAATACAGAAAGAAGCGTAACTTATTCATGAAAACCCGCTTAACGCAGAATATTACGCTATATGTCTTCAGAACTGTCTGTATTTACCCTATTAATCCGAATATATTTTTTAATCACGACTTTTTACCTGCTACTGTCTTAGAAAAAGAAACTTTTGTTATAAAAGACAGGGAAGCCGATATTTCTACCACAAATATTGGCGACGAACACCAAGCTAGACCTTCCGCAAGCAACCAACCTCAAGCTGGACCATCTACGGGCATTGAACTCAAACAGACACTGAACTTCAAGCTAGACTTTCCAGATCTAACCTGACTATTTCATTCGAAGATCTCTTTCCAGTGCCTAAACCATCGTTAGGGAAGCAGAGAGCAAAGCAAGAAAAGGAAGATAAGAAGCTAAAAAGACAGTGTTTGAACAAAAAGCTGGTGAAAGGCAAAACAATTTTACACAATAAAAAACCAAGTCATAAAAGGAAAGTGTTTGATTCAAGCTCATCAGATTCCGATGTTGATTTTACTTGTAATGACAATGAAGATCAGAATGTGGACGAGGACATGCATCTAGTATGTTTGGATTTCGGAAAGGATCAATAAATGTGGTACCATTTTACTCTTTGTTCAGAATGGGCTCATTCGGAGTGCGGTGGCTGGGATTCAGCAGGCAGCAGGTTATATACGCGAGGAATATAAACCGTTACTTAAATTGAAAAAAAGAATAAAATATTTTAGTTTACTTTTTAATTCCATATAACTGTTATTAAGTTGTTAAAAATTTAATCTTAGTTTTGCCTTTTGAATTTTACTAGTTGTTGTTAAATAATCCCAAGAATTAGTTTTAAAAAAATCAATTTCTAAAGCGCAAAATTTATTTTTCCTTCCTATCCACACACATTTTCTGCTTAATCGACATGACGAATATAAGTGATCAGCATTTCCCATACATGCTGCAAATACTGCTTAAAACATTTTTTAAAATTTTAGCTTATAAGCAAGGTTTTCAATAGATCTGACCGAATTTTAGAACTTCGTATGAAATTACAACAATTTAAACTACCATATTCTAATACCATTTGGATTTGCAAAGTTTGGTTTATAAAATACTTGACATTCAATTTTGGTGACCGCCATTTGCACACTTTACATAGTGAATATCTAGCATATATCGATAATTGGACTATCTGTATACAGTAGACTTTTGAGAACAATAGTCATATATCATTCCAAATATTAAAGGTAAACACATAACTAATTAGGAAATATTTTTCATGCTTTAAAATCCCTGCTGTTCTCTGCAAAAAGCGAACTTCATATTATAAACCATTATTCAACGTTGCCATAAATAAACCCTAATACCTTAACGAGGTAAACGAGAGATAGACCTTAAAATATCGAAATAGGATGAAACAGGAAGAATAAGATACTATTTCTGCGGTTTCGGGAAGGTAATTTTATTTAGATGAAAAGTTTAAAAATGAAGACGTATACACCGAAGGGAGTTTGCCTGACTACTTTTAGGGCATTAATCTTATTTAACGCGAGGAGAGTCAACTACTCACTAAATGGGAATTTATTCAAAGAAGTGACTGCCATTTAAATTCAATTTTTCAAACTGGGTCGAGCTTTAGAAAATAGTTTTTATTTCACAGACGTGCTTTGCATTTTTAAAGAATCATATTATCTTTGGAAATTAAAATTAAACTTTTTGACAAAACATATGGATAGATTAATTATTTTAGCTCTTGGTTAGAGAAATACAAAAGCCTGCTTGAGTTTTTTTTCTCTCTATAGCCTAAAAATATTTAAAAAAGTCTTCATTTATCTCAAAAAAGTTATCCTAGAAAGCAATTAAAAAATATTTAAAACTAAATTTGTTTGTGGTTGCTTTTTTATTGTCTGTATTTTATTATTATAAATTTCAAGATTTACTTAATGGGGATTTCAGTTAAATTTAAAATTGAATGTCGTCTTCGCTGGGATTGAAACTTAGGATCGCTGGCATTTCATGCAAAGGGTCTGACCACTAAGCCACGAAGAAGAGCTCAACAACCAACTACGGCAATTTAACTTATTTAATTTTATATTAGTATATTAATGGGGTATTGCAGCCTACGGACGACGGCCTCTACCCCAGGCTCTCGCCTGGAATGCGAGAAATCCTGTGTTGGAGTCCCAATTTTAATTTTTTCTTAAATGCCGATTCATTAATTTTGGGAAATGATTTTTTAAATTTATTTTTCGATTCATCACAGTGTTGCCCTAATGAGAAAAGAAATAGGGGTACAAGGCCAGTTATTAAACTAATTAAAGTGATCAGTTATGTATATAAATGCTTTGAAGATTTTCTCCATTCATAATTTTAAAATATTTTGGTCTTTTCTTGATACATTTTTATATAGAATACATTTGACAATATATTCGAATTTAAAGAAGAGCTTAAGAATAAGTAAGAGTAACTCCAGGATCTAGTTATTATTATTGTGAGAGCTTGAATTATTTCCAAAAATTTTTCAAGTGAACGAATTTTTTCGAAAAGTTTAAGTTAAAAATTAAAACATTCGTGACCTGGACGAGGGCGTTAATCTGATAAGTAGTGTTTTCAGGCTGATTTTTTAAGTATTTTTTCAGGCAGTCATTTGGTTCTGCTATATATAAGGCTTGATTTTTGTGCAATATTTGAGGTAAATTGATTTTTTCAGTAATAATTCTTTTAACGTTTCACTAGGCCGCCATCTTATTCCCGCATATCAGATTTTTACCAAAATATTACCAGGTCATCCCCATATGACCCTTAATTTTTACCCAAAATTTGAATTCAGTTGCATAAGCAGTTTTTAAGCTATGCCGTAAACTAACAGACAAACCGATAGACGGACCGACGGAATTGATAAAACAGATTTTTTGGCATCTAGAGACTCTAAAACGTGAAGATATGTAAAACCTGCGCAGTGGCGGCTATTCAGATGAAGTAGGTGAAGTGCTACTTTACCAGGAAAAATAAACAAGCAAACATCTAATTATATTTATTATATATCTCTTAAAATTTTAGTTTTTATATTCATTTATTCACCTAATTGGTAAAAACTAAACTGTACATCTCGAATAAATATTTTACTTGACCGTTGGCGGCATATCTTTTTAAAACTTTCAATCGAACTTTATTTTAACAACTATAACAGTGGCGCAAACCGCTTTGACTTTGCTGGAGGTGCTATGTTTAGTTTAAGATTTTCCTACTATGTTGCCATGACAACGCGTATACGATGACGTCGAGCCCAGCGCCATACAACGCTCTCGGTGAATTCCAGGCGCAGTACTGGGTGTTTCAAATTCGATGCTCATCATGGGGATCTTCTAAACCGTAAGAGCTAGATGGGTAGTTTAAATTTGGCAAAGTTGCGCATTTTAGAGCCCAATCGAATGCCGCTGAGAAAATAAAAATATTCCGAACCATTTTCGAAGAAATCCGAAAAAAACCGAACGATTTTTGAATTTATTTTTTTGCGACTTTTATTTTGGCAGATAAAAAAAAACTAAGACCACATTCTTATTGTAGTTTTTTCTCCTCTACAAAATGGCGTTGTCAGATTTTTAATCCGACGTTTCGTCCTTCGTGGCCCATCATCAACTTTCTAAATTTAAATACGGACCTGGATTTTTTTTTACTTTTTTAAAAGCATTTTTAATTCTGATTAAAATGATGAATGATTAGATAGTGGAAAAAAAGCTAATTAATAATATAAAATAAGCTAAATGAGGATTCGTCAGTCCAAATGATCTTGTTTGTAATATCCGGATCTTCTTGCAATGCCAAATTAAGCCAATTACAAAAATTTAGTCGCCTTTCTGGATCACCGGGCATCAAAAACTGACTTGTGTGGATTTTAAGGGCCTATAATGGGCGGCTTTTAATGTTCTCCACACTTTCACGTGGGGCATATTATTTAAATCCCTGCCAATCTGCCTGGTCGAAATTCTTGGATTTTCATTAACCTAAATATATCGAATCAAATTAATCAAATCAATCAAAATTAAAGCTAGCCATTGTTGTAAACGAATAGGTATCTTTTGCTTGAATTCATTGCGAACATTGCCGTTCCAGGATAATAAACTTACAGAATTTAACACAGCGTTTACTTCTTCTTCAGTAGTCCGCAATCCATAATTATTTCTTTTCTTAGCAAAATTTCCTTCATGTCGTAATTGCCTTTCAATTCTGTTAAAAATTGTATAATGCGGCTGGGGCCGTTCGGGGTACTCAATCAAATATCTTTCACTTGCGGCTATGCTGTTTCGATTCTCAAGGTAGTAAATACGAAGCATATCACATTTATCTGAATTTGAAAATATCATTTTTCTTTTAAAAAGTAGACTTTTTAATAAAATTATTAAATTATTGATAATATTTGAAAATGGTTTCCAAGCGCAAGAAAAATAAGAATCATAAATGTCAGAAATCCATGGCCACCTTATTTTATATTATTAATTAGCTTTTTTTCCACTATCTAAAACTATTTCACACACGTGTTACATATCATTTTAATCAGAATTAAAAATGCTTTTAAAAAAGTAAAAAAAAATCCAGGTCCGTATTTAAATTTAGAAAGTTGATGATAGGCCACGAAGGACGAAACGTCGGATTAAAAATCTGACAACGCCATTTTGTAGAGGAGAAAAAACTACAATAAGAATGTGGTCTTAGTTTTTTTTTATCTGCCAAAATAAAGTCGCAAAAAAATAAATTCAAAAATCGTCAATTTCGGTGTTTTTCGGATTTCTTCGAAATGGTTAGGAATATTTTTATTTTCTCAGCGGCATTCGATTGGGCTCTAAAATGCGCAACTTTGTCAAATTTAAACTACCCATCTAGCTCTTACGGTTTAGAAGATCCCAATGATGAGCATCGAATTTGAAACACCCGGTACACTACAAACACGTGCCGTTCAATTTGCGGTGGTTGTTTACTTTTATGTACTTCAGATTCGAAGTTAGTAAATGTGATTATTCAAGACTGAAATAAATTAAAAGACGTCTTTGAATTTATTACAAACTGTGACAAATCTGATCAAAAATCAATGCGCCTTGCGAAAGGATTTTTAGGTGAGATGAACGATTTTGAATTCATGTTTCTGGCATTAGTGTTTAATGACATTTTCTCATTCACGGACATACTATTTGACGTTCTTCAAAAAAAATCGCTTGACATTCATTTTTGCATATCCAATATAAAACGCTGTCGTGAGGCGCTCTGTAAAAAAAGAAATGAATTTTTTTTTTAATACCGTGTGTGATAAAGCAAATTGTATTACAGAAATAAATCATTACAAAAGTGAGCTTGCTAAGCTTTCACCTGAAGAAATTAGGGTTAAGTACAGAACCTTTTTTATGAAATATTGGACCATATTTTAATGGACATAACACTAAGATTTCAAGACTGTAAAAACCTTACCTTTTCGTGTTTGGCAGGTTCTGCTAAATTTTCCGAATATAGTTTAAATTTTCCGACTGGCCCGTTTGAAAATTTGTTACAGTTATATGGGGAAATATTTTCAAAAAGTCGACGACTTAAAAATGAGCATGGTCTTATTTTTGCCAATGAGAGTAATTTAAATATATCGCTGCAAGAGCAAGTGAAGAAAATTAATAAAAATAAATATATTTTCACCGAAGCATATAAATTGTTTTCCCTTATTTTGACAATACTGTCGACAAGTGCTTCAGTGGAAAGAAGTTTTTCTTGCTTCAGATGTGTAAAAACTTATTTAAGAAATACAATATCTCAAGAAAGACTTACTTCTCTTGGCAATATTTCAATTCAAAAGGAATTTCTGGAGGAGATTAGGGCAACTCATCCATTTTATGAGGATGTTATAAATAAATTTGCTGCTATGAAGGATAGGAGAATTGATTTAGTATACAAAATTTAGGTAAGTCGCAAAAAAATATTCTACCCCTCTACATACAAAAAAATTCTGGAAAAAAAATTATTGCGATATTTTCTTGCTTCATTTGCACTTCACTTACTTTTTCACCCGCGAGCCGCCACTGAACCTGAGAGAGCGATTTTTTCACGACTACAAACATTTTATTATGTCGCCATTTTATTATGCGATCTTGAATTAGTACCACAGTTTTACTAGTTCATCTGTATACCACAATTATGTATGGCACACAATTTGAAATCTGAAGTAGACAGACAGAGGGACAGACCGAGAAAACATGTTTTTCGGCATTTAGGGACCCTGAAACGTAAAGATTTGAAAAATCTCGGAGGATGATTTTTTTATGAATACAATACTTCCCTTTTACGAGGAAAGTAAAAATGTGATGTCTCGATATGTTTGTTTGGTTTACTTAGACTTTGGTCTTCAATAACATGTGTTAGAAACACAGAACATAGGCACTGCTCTAAAAATTGCTAAATTATAATACTTTTGATTTGTGCAGGTTACATAGATTTAAAAATGAAAAATAGCATATTTCTCCGAGGAACGAACTAAGGTACGTGAGAAAACATTTTATTGGAATTCGCGTATATCTTCAATTTCGTTTACTCACGATCATAAAGGCACATGTTAAAAACAGGTTAAAGGATGAGCGCGTATGCGATCTCGATCTAAAGTAATATGTTCAAGTGTTAGTTTGCCTTGAGAAATGATAATTTCTTATCGGAAAGCACTTATCCTAACCGACCAAGAATAAAAAATTCAACCTCTTCATTTCCGCCAAATAACAGTTTTTTTCACTTTAAGTGTTCAATCTAAAGCGATGAAAGTTGTGGGTATAGAACTTGAGTATACTGCCACATCAATCACTCTAATTATTGGTTTCTGGGTGCCTTTTAGAGGTCTCTATATCGCTAGTGGAGTTTAAGAGGAAAATAATTTAATTTCCGTTTTGGCGAAATTTATACATTATTTCTGTCCGTAATAAAAAAATATATTTCAATTTCTAAATGGGAATGTCAAAATTATTAAGAAATTATATTGGCTTAGACATTTGAGTGAAACGCTTTAATATCGTCGAAGAGTCAAGCATTCGTGATTTGTTTATTTGATATTTTGGAGGACATGAAACTCGAAAAATAGGATACATGCGGATATCATTATAAATCTAAAACACCTCCATTGATATACTGGGTCTTTAAAACTATATGCCAGCCTATGATTAAAGATCTACTTGGTATAGCGCCGTACCACAAAATATATGTGCTTAGATATTTAAGTGAAACGCTTTAATGTCGTCGATGAGTCAAGTATTCGTGATTTGTTTATTTGAAATTTTGGAGGACATGAAACCCGAAAATTAGGATACATGCGGATATTATTATAAATCTAAAACACCTCCATTGATATACTGGGTCTTAAAAACTGTATGCCAGCCTATGATTAAAGATCTACTTGGTATAGCGCCATGCCACATTATAAAAACATCGTTTATAAGAATATTAATGTACAAATAGTTAATTGACATCAATTCACCAGAACTTTATTGATAGCCGATATCACATTAACGATAAGTTATTATCAAAATATGTTTGAAATCACACATATATTTAGAAAGCAGGTTGTTCTTAAAACCCTTTATTTAACTTAACTTACACGTTAGTATGTGTAAGTCAAATCTTGCAAGTAACTTTTGGAGCAGCTCCCATCAGTGGCGAATATAAGGGGGGCGTTTGGGGTTAAAACCTCCCCTAGAGGCCCTTTTATTTAAGATAAAATGATAGAAATAGTATAAAGTAAGGAGCTTTTTTTCGGGATTGGCAGGTAAAACACCCCTCGGAGTCAGTTTTACCTATAGCTAAAATAAAGTAATAACCTGTTTTTTTTTTGGTTGTTGATATTACATATTATTTGCTCTCAATTAGATAGAAAACAACAACTGAAAAACTTTTTTTTTATGTTGAAAAGTTTCATCGTCTCAAAACCTCAAAATCCTTTCAGAAGCTGTCTATATACGCCACCAGTTCCCAGTATCCAGGGCGCCATTTAACATCGTCTAGAGACAAAAGTATGGAATTGGGTATGTTGATAAGGTTGAATATTGTGCACATTTGTAATATAAAAACAATTGAATATCGTTTCCGGTTCTCCCGGAAATGACCGCGACTTCGTTATTTTAAACGGAACGGCCTGTATATTTTATATTTTTTGAACTCTCTTAACAATTCTAAACAACTTTTTTATTATATAACCTATGAATAAAATGTATAGTTTTCCAAATAAATCCACTTAAAAATGTGCCATAATTCCCACCTATTAGTATTTTATGGAAAAACAGAGTAGGCCAGGATAAAAATAATTACGGTTATTTACTCTTTATTGAAGTCTTTATCCAAGACAGACATTTCAAGGGAATCCGGAAACGATATTCAATTATTTTTATGTTACAAATGTTCACAATATTCAACCATATCAACATACCAAATTCCATATTTGTATGGAAGCCGTTTTCAAATGGCGCCTTGAGTAGTAGTTTCATTGTCACCCGGTATATAAACCCAGTGACAATACAATCCTATGGTGTCCAATCTTGAATGTCTTAGACAGGGTGCGTGTAAAAAATGCTAAAAATTATAAAATAAAATAAACCTAAAAACAGTTCTCTTTAGCGGATGATGATACAATATTATAATATTCACTCGTGAAAGTTATAGTGTCCTAAAGTTAGTGTGTTCTAAAGTGTGTGTATTCTAAAGTGTCTTTTATGCATGCATCATATAAATTATTAAAGTCTAATAAACTACTTTGCGATGTTACAAAAGCTGAAAGGCAAAGAATCCTTATAAAAAATCAACACCAAAGTATTCGTGAAACTATCGATCGACTTAAAATAAAATATTATTGGCCCAAATTTAACGATCACGTAAGAAAATTTGTAAATAGTTGTTGTATTTATCAACAAGTGAAATATGAACGACACCCGCCTTTAATAAAACTACAGCTTACGCCCACTCCTACAAAACCATTTGAAACAATCCATGTTGATACTTTTAAATTTGGTAGAACAGTAGCTTTACCTGTAAGCATTCATTCTATCTAGTTTATCTGCTTTACATGTCCATCAATCACTGTTACAATTTATTTCAAACTACAAAATACCCACAAATATTGTCTCTGATAATGGCACCGAATTTAATCAAAACCTAATAAAGGAATTTGCTAAACTTTATAAAATTGATCACGGCATTCACTTTACCTAAAATCTAATCACAATTTTGGATTTTCTTTCAACACTTGGTTAAATTTTTCCAAAGTTACATTTTAAATCGTTCTCAGTTTATACAGTATCGTGGTCATAATTCAGACACTTTTATTGCTATGTTGGGTATTCAAGGGGTCTGTTTTGGGTCCCTTATTCTTTAACATCTTTATAAATAACATCGTTATCGGTATGAATAATGTACTGTTTACTTTAAAGCTGACGATTTAAAAATAACTATACCCAATTAACTTAATCATCAATTAAACGTGATCTTTTAACACTTAGTCAATGGTGTGAAAAAAATACTTGTCAAAATCAAAAAACTGCTCCTTAACATCAATAAATGTAATGTTTTGTCATTATAGGTAGAATTTCTATGCAAACTGAATATCGCATGGAATGTTTTTTGAAACGGGTTGAACATTTCAGAGACTTCAAAATGTCATATTAACACAAATTTTCATTTATTCATCACATTGATGAAACTGTTGCCAAGTCTTATCGGAATTTGGAATTTCTTATACGATCTAGCCGGGAGTTTAAGTTACCTGAAACCTTATGCGGGCTTTTTTATTCTTTAATTTGTAGTAGGTTAGATTATGCCTCCTCATTTGGCATTTAATTATTGATTTATTGTCTTTGAGACAAATTGTACAGTAATAACATTCAATAAAAGATTTTTGATTAAAATTGAAACAGTAAACCCTTTGATACTTCCCGTCAAAGTCTACTTTCCCTAAGATTTAAATGGGATATAAACACTTAAATTGAGAAGAAGATAAACGTATTGTCTGCCCACATTTCTGTATAATTTTAATAAATAATAAAATGTCCGTTCCTAATTACTATCTCAGGTTGTGTCTCACGTGCCCCCTAGATATATCGGTCATCAAATTATTTTACCTACCGGAGCAAAAACGAAATTTTGAAATCTTAAAACTTTAAAAAATGTGTTTAAAATAATCACAATCGGTTGAAACCAACAAATATTTGGATATTTTTCAACAACTAAAAAAATTGAAATACTGTGTAGTTTTCAATTAATTAGGTATGTTAGATAATTGATAAATAACTGGATATACATATATATATATATATATATATATATATATATATATATATATATATATATATATATATATATATATATATATATATATATATATATATATATATCTGAACGATAGATAACTTAATATTTGCTGTGTATCCTGCCCAATAATATTTTGTCTCTGAATGGGGTTAGTGTAAAATAAATAAAAAAATAAAAATAAATAAAATTAATTGGCATTACATTTTACCTTTAAATCCTGACAACAATCCTATAGTCGAAAAATTTCATTCAACCCTTTTAGAACACATAAAAGTTCGCATGGATCTTTATCCAAACCTAATTTGAACCCTTTCGAAAAATTAAATTTTGCTATCCTTGGCTACAATAATTCTAAATATTCAGTAAGACAAGAACCAATCGATTTGATTTTTGTACATCTACAGTTAAAGAAACCAATTGATATTAATAACGATACCCAATTAATTAATAACCGATTAAACGAACATATAGAAATGATCGCTAAATTACACAATAATATTTGTGAAAAATCATCTCAACATAAGTCAAATAATATCGTAAAAGCCAATGAAAAACGAAACGACCCCCCTGATGTATTGGCTTCTTATTGGCTATAGAAAACTCACAGACGGACAAGCAAAAATAAATCCTTTATACAAACCTAAACAAAGTAACGATTAACAGTTACTACTGCTCAAAATGCATATCATAAACAAATATTCAAAAAATCCCGAAAAATTACTGATAAGCCTTACAGGTTGATCACACTGCTTCACTTGACGAAGGCAAAGAAGGTGCAAGTGCAGAATCTTAATACCAATCCCGGTGTCTTACCATTTAAATTGGGCACCGCAAAAATCAAAATTGCCTCTCATATATTTTTACATAATATTGATTTAATTATCCTTGAAAAACAAGTTGACTCAATTAACATACAATAAAAAAAAATTAGAAGAAACAATAAACAGTTCTTCTGTCACACATCGAAATTACACTTATATGAAGCATAAAAACTTAAATTACTTAATGCAAAGTATTCCATAAACTATATCTTAAAATCGTTTCAAATAAATCAGAAATCGATTGAGAATAAAATTAATGAAATAACGGAATGAAAACCTAAAACAAACAGAATCCAATTACGTGCATTATTAAGAAATATACGAAATATTAGACCAGATTAAACTTTATTTAGATTACTTATTAAATTTTCTGAACGATAGAGAAAGGGCTATAAGTTTTGCTGTTCTACTCTACATCGTAATATTATATCTCCAAACGAATTACAGGTTATGGTAAAATAATTTGAAAAATCACCTCTTCAGTTATTATTTTCTGAAAAAAAATTATTTTAATATTACAGTGTGGTAGAAACAAACGTTTTTGCAATAGAAAATAAAATCGGTTTTTCACTAGAATTTCCGCTGGTATTTGGAGGGCTTTCCAATAAAACACAATATAAAGTGCAGATTATCAAATTTCAATGATCTCCTTCTTTCCACTATTTTTTTTCAGAGTTATGCCAACCTAACGCTATAAACAAAATTGAAAATGTGACATTTAGTTTACATTGTAGTGATGTTGAGAAATAAAAATAAATACATCAATAAATTACTATAAAAAAAAAATTTAAATATAACAGATGTAAAATGTGGTAGTTAAGTTATTACGATTTTATCAACCTGTGAACATCTGGCGAAATGTTACGACGCAAATATGAAAATTAGATTAAATAGGGGCACAGGGAAGTCAAAAATTTATGAATTTTCTTTTAACACTGCCGCAAGGAAAAATAAAAAGTATTTCGCCAAGGCTGTTTTACAAAAAATAGGTTACTTACTTTATTTTTATTTTAAAACAAGCAATCGTTTGTTTTAAAATAAGTCGACACGGAATGTGGAAAAAGAAGTTATTTACAACAAAACTATTCAGATATTGACTTACCTCTAGTCATCTAGAGGGCTTCTTCGACATCACCGGTTACCAGCAAAAGAAATGTCCAGGCATTAACGAACCAATAAAGCCAAAATAAAGTTCGCAGTCTTATTCTGTAAATGATAAAAGATAATGTAAGCTGAATTAGCTCACATCAAAGGTTAAACTATATTTTATAAGAAAAAATTGAATATGTTTAATCAAATGTGGAAATGGACAAAGAAGAAACCAGAAAAACAAAATATTGAATTGTAAATGAAAAATTTGTTATTTTTATTAATAAAGAAGGCCAGTATCTTGTTAACTAATTTTCATTATATATTCAAAATATGTCACCTTCAATAGTATCACCCTGTTAATATAGACTATTATTTCTTTTATGTAGTGCTTGTTACGTAAATTTAGAAAAATTCAACTCGTACCAACCATTCGACAGGATGGTGCCGGAACACCCTGTGAAAACCAGTAACTATATAACTAGCCAAATTTTGTAACTGCCTCAGCGTTACTATAAACTAAATAATTATATGTAAATTTGCAAATGTTATAGCAGTACCACTTATTTTCCATTCCTAATAAAATCAATCCATTATTATTCCACCCTCAACTTACCTTGGACCAGTACCAGTACCAAAATGAACAGTGCCTTGACCTCCAACCGAGTTACCTTTGCAAGTATAATCGCCTCCTACCTACACGTGAAAATCCTGTTTGCGTTACGTCATTGCTATCTCTCAAAAACATTACCAGTTCATGTTACGATACCAATACCGATTGTAAAAGAAATCAATTCCGCCCACTACATAGGCGTTTTTCCTGTGTTGAAAACGAAATTGCATCTCTAAAAGGACGTTCCTTTCTGTTGTGCGTCCAAAATGTTCTTTGAAAACTGCAATTTACACTTATAAAAATGAAAATTTTTCATGGTCACCCTGTAACTTTGCAAGACATTAAAATAATTAATGTGCCATTACTCCAAGTTAAGAAGCTTAAACTCGAGAAAATACCATTAGATAAGCTCGAGAACTTCAGTTTCAAGCATCACAAGAAGAACCTTTAGAGTTTCCCAAAAATTAATTCCTTTTATTCAGAATGATCTTTTTGGATTATAACTATTTTATTAATCATTATTGCATTAGAGTTTCTATTTAGGAAGAAAGAAACATTTATTAAGATTTTAAGAAGACAGAAGAATGGACTTGTTGACGAAACTCAGGTGGTTCCACCCTCGAGTTCCTTCTAGGAATGGAGGCGTTATGTATGTCCTAAAGTGTCCTACAATACGTTCTACTCAGGTGGTTCCACCCTCGAGTTCCTTCTAGGAATGGAGGAGTTATGTATGTCCTAAAGTGTCCTACAATACGTTCTACTCAGGTGGTTCCACCCTCGAGTTCCTTCTAGGAATGGAGGAGTTATGTGTGTCCTAAAGTGTCCTACAATGCGTTCTCATGGAAACCAAGCTAAGAAGATAGTTGCAAGCTATATACGCTGTTCTGCCGATATACCCAACGACCGTGACGATATTCAGAATCGGCATAGACTTTATAACTAATAAAGTAAACTTGTACCTTTGATTTATTGATTTTAAGTTATAATTTATATTTAAATAAAATTAATGTTTTAAAAATAATTTATTTATGGCTAAAAACATAAGTGCATGTCTTATACAGGGTGTGTAAAAAATAGGGCTAAAAATTATAAAAGAGTTCCCGTTTTCGGAATTGACTGAGATTTGGTATAGAACCGGTGTCCAATCGTGAATGTCATATACAGGGTACGCAAAATTAATGCAAAAAAAGTAAATAATAAAATAAAAGTAACAAAATATAAAAAAACTTGTATTTATAAACCATTAAACGGAAAAGTTAAAAATAACTAAACTTATATGAAGACAGAACTTTTCAATATTTTCTTAAAAGCTTGAGGCGTGACACGTCATCACACCTGAAATAAAGCATCAAGTTTCTAAGAACATATTCAAAATTTGAAAAGTTCTGTGTTTATGTAGGATTAATTATTTTTTAATTTTCAGTTCACAAGTTAATAAATAATAGCTTTTTAAAAAAAATATCTTTTTAAATTTTTTTTTGGTATGCATTATTTCCTCGTGCCACTATATTTGCTGTTAAACAATTAACAGAATGATCTTTTAAAATCAGTGGTTGATACTTACGTAACTATCCTATTGTTTAAATATAGAGCACGTGTCTACATTTTTACTTTCCTCGTAAGGGAAGTATTGTGATCGTGAAAAAATCACCCTCCGAGGTTTTTTCAGATCTTCACGTTTCAGGGTCACTAGATACCGAAAAAACATGTTCTCTCAATTCGTCGGTGTGTATAACTGTCTGTCTCAAATTTTGGTCGGGCATTAAGGGTCATATGGGTACGACCTGGTAATATTTTGGTAAAAATTCAAACAAAACGGCGTCCCAGTGAAATGGTTAAAAAATTATTATTAAAAAACTACTTATCCAATTTATCTCAAATTTTGCTATCAAGCATTATATTGGAAACAACTGGTAACATTTTGGTACAAATCCAAGATAGCCGATATAAAATATTTAAAAATACAGCCTGAAAAAACTCCTTAATTGATGGATTTCAAATTGTATACCATAAGTAATTGTGCTGTAGGGATCAACTAGCAAAATTGTGGTACTAATTCAAGATAGTCGAACAAAATGGCGGCGAAATAAAATATTTGTAATTGAGAAAAATCACCATTCCAGGTTTTACATATCTTCACGTTTTAGCGTCCCCGGATGCCGAAAAATATGTTTTATTAGTTCCGTCGGTTCGTCTGTCGGTCTGTCAGTTCGTCGCATAGTTTAAAGACTACTTACCCGATTGACTTCAAATTTTGATTAAAACTCAAGGGTTTCATGCAAAATACGGATATTAGTCTGTAGCGGAGCTTCGTGCGATAATCAATTTAACTTTCCAAAATTTACAATCTCGAATTTTGAGCTTATTTTTCGAAACAACTGCTATATTTTTGGAAAGCCTACATTATTCTTAATAAATTTAAAGAAAAATATACAGGGTGTCCCATTTATAATAATAAAGTAGGGTCCGATAACTTATCAACAAGTTATCAGATAGCTGGGATACGAGGGGTGCCTGAAAATGCAACATATTCAAAAACGCTCTCTATCTCCAAAACCAAAAAGGCTATGCAAATTTTGTCGACGCCATCTTTAATTTCACAAAAAAGTAGCATCTGTCGCGAAAACCGCAACCTTCTATCTTTAAGAATAAAAGAGATACCCCGCAAAAGTGCCGAAAATGGGATACCCTGTACAGTCAGTTTCTCGAAAACTAGCGTTTGCGGTAATAACTTTTTTTTATTCTCGTACCCTTTATACAGTTTTTAAAAAGCCAAAGTTGCCGGGGCTTACGATCAAACGATGAGAGTCAATTGTTTGAATATAATCTGATGTAAACCAACTATATAAATTATCTAGATTCCAAAAATCGATATATTAAGAATAAAGAAGTTGACAACTTCGATGGAAAATTTGCTTTACGCCCGATATATAATATGCTAACAATCGCATTAAGTCTAGATCGAGCACTAAACTTAACGTCGAGTTCTGCATTTCTCAAACGTCAAACGGCGCTTAAGACTCCCCTTTAGGATAGAAAACCGATAATCAAGTATCCGAGTTTTATAAGAAGGCAAATGGGATAAAACTCTAGTTTAAGATGGATGTTGCGCAATTTTTATAGCCGGATTTCGATTTTTGATCCGCTTCGAGAAAAATGAGAATCATCCAAGGCCAATGGCAAATGCGTATAATTAGATCATTTTTTTCTCAGATATGATCTCGAAAGCATTTGATACTTCGCCTTATTTTTAATGAATCGGAAAAAAGTTATAAATGCAAAGTTTTTAATGTAATCTATGCTGGCATTTTTCGCTAGGAATTTTTTCCTTATAATAATTTTTTGCAATTCCCTTTAGATGGTATCTTAAGGAAATAACAGTTAGGAGCTTTTAAATATATTAGAATTATATTAGAGAATTTGTCCCTTTGAAACATTTCAACAAAGAGCTCATTTTAAAGAGCTACGAGCTGAGTTACAAGCTAGAATTGAAAGAGGAGAAAATAATTCTATTAAATATATTTCTTTCTTAAAAATATCCACAAGGACCAATCAATCAGGAAGCACAAACCAAAGGTAAGTCTCGGCTAACATATTATCAAAATGTTAGGATCCTGAGGGCTAAACTTATTGATCTTTTGAGTGCAACCGATTGTGGTTATTCTGTGATGATACTAGACATGGCTGGTTGAAGAATTAAAGCTAATCATCAGTTTGCTAATGTAGATTCTCCATAATGCTTTATCCATTGTGCATGGGTATTCAAATACTGCAAAATTTTGCAACGGAAGCCTTTAGATGGAGAATATGAATTTGCTTCCTCTAGAGTTTCAAATTCAATTTATTTAACTGGCCGAAAATGTCCAATAAATAAACAATTGTTTGAATAAAAGCTTCGACATTAAAACGTATTGTAAGATGTTGTTTTCCTTGCATTTATAAGAAAGATTTAAGTTTGCCATGTAATTCAAATACACGTTCAATAACATTCTCTTCTGATAATCAACGAACATCAGTATAGAACAGAAGATCCTCCTGATCAAAATTCATGTCTTTGCAGAATTCTTCTTCGAGCAGACGAGTGTTAAAAGCACTCGATTTTATATACTTAAAAATTTTAATCAAAGAGTCAGACACTTCCTTCAAATGCTTAGGAAGAGTTTTAGGACCGGGAAAACATGCTGTGTAAGTCCTTTGATTGAGGTGCCTTTTTTTCTGAACCTCGATCCAATCCTAGCTAGTGCTCCATTGGTACACAATTTTTTTCCCATTATAATTCCTTAGTTTCAAAGAATGATCATATCATGTCCGTGACTTCTTCACTCTTCTTTGTAATTTTTAACGCTCTACAAAACAAAAACTCTTCTTTGCTGCAATCCAAATGAATAAATTGCAGCAAAAAAGAAGTAACTGAGAATATGAACTAACACCGATAAACTTGTCAAGTTGAAACGATCAGTTTACTTAAATTATGTAATATAAATATAAGCAAATTTCTTGCTCTCTTTAAGTTTTCTTCGTTTACGTATCATACCATATTGAGTACTGCCAATTTACGTCAGACTGTATTTTTTTTACATATACATGTAAGTAGCAGAGATGAGAGCAATATTGGCGAGTGGATGATATGTGGCAGCAAACAATTCTTCATTTTTGTTTGCACAAATAAAAAAACAACATTACATAGTAATGGTTTTACATGTTTGTAAGGTTCCCGATGACTAGGCAACGACTGTTTGGCGCCTTTTCGTTCTAGAGTATTTATCCTCAAGGTTGATAGACATTCTGATTCCAATTTCCACTTTTTTTTCTCTCTTTATGCAAATTGACTAAAAAAATTGTTTTTTTTTCTTGCCTTAAACAACTCTCAAAAACAGGCATGTTTTATATTTGTTGAACTAGCAACTGTTCTTTATGGTGGCGTCCTGACAGCTAATTATCAATATTTTGTTACATACATAGATAGCTGAATTGGTACCAGGGCAGAACTAGGTTAGGAGCCGGTCAAAATCGGAAGACAAACATTCGGGATCGGCCACTTGGAGTCGTTTTAGAGTATAATGTGTTACTATATAGGAGGCATTAAAAAATAACAAACAAAATTTACTTAACTTAATTATCCAGTACTTTCGAATTTAAAAAGGTAAACGGTTAATCACAGAAGTGGTTCCGCGATGTGGCCAAGTTTTTTGATAAAAAGCGCAAAAAAATGCTAACCTGGGCTAATCGAAAAGGCAGTCCGATATTTAAAAGACGATAACATACAAAAATACGGGTTATTTGTTTTGTTGTAAACATATAGTGGATTTATCATCTCGAAATATCACGGATTCTTTTCTGCGATCAACCGTTGACTTTGGCAACTTTTGCGCATATTAATTTGGTTTTAAAATGCCAACATAAAAACAAAGAAAGAGAAGTTACTAGAATAAATATTATAAATTATGATGGTTTTTGAGTATTCCTTCTTATAATTTTTTGGTTAAAATAAAACTGAAGAAAATCGGAAATAGATTTTTTTTGTATATTTTTATTGTTGTTTTTAACAGTTTCACAACAATACTAGTCAATTTTCACAACAAAAGAGAAGAAAATGTGAAAACAGAGATTAGAATGTCTATGAACTTTGAGGATGAACAACTCAAAAACAAAAAGTGACCGAATAAATTTGACTTCGGATTAGATTTTAGAGTGCCTGCTTGTATATCAAAAATCATCAAAATTGACAATGCTGCTAAAAAGTAAATAGCTAACTAGGGTGATATGATTTTGTGCAAATATAATATAAAAATGTGACGCTAGCTTCCGGACTAATTCGGTTTAAGGGTAAAGGTTTCTTACAACACTGCTAAACCATAACTACTAAATCTATCAAAATGAATCTTCGGTAATATTTTAGATTATGTTATAAGTTTGGTGCAAATTACTTCAAATCTCATCGGCGCTAAAAGAAGATTTTTACTTCCCTCGTAAAAAAAAGTATTATAATCGTGAAAAAATCACCCTTTGAGATTTTTTCAAATCTTTACGGTTCAAGGTTCCTAGATGCCGAAAAACATATTCTCTCGATTCCATCGGTCTTCCCCTCTATTCGCGGCATAGCTTAGAACCACTTAGCCGATTGACTTCAGATTTTGATCAAAAATTATAGGTCATATCGCCGTTGAAAAACTTTTCAGTAAGGCAAATTATTGAAATTTCGACATTTTATTTTAAGTATTAATTTAAAATGAATAAGTATATTGCCTTTGTTTTACAACTAGTATTAGCGGTAAGAGTTGGCTAACACTATAATAACCTATAATTCATGAAAAATTAATTATTTTTACTATTTTTAGACTTTTGATTGAGAAACGTCTTTATGTCTAGCTAATAAAAAATATTTGCGAGAAACGCCCTTATAACAAAGTTATTCAGTTTTAGGCTAAATGCTGGAAAAAATAATATAATTCGATGTTTTTGTCAATGCAATATACTTTTTATTTTAAAATAAAAAATAAACATACATGCATTGTCTTTTCAGAACAATAACAAAAACAAAGCTATTCTAACTACAACAGAAAGGTAGCAAAAAGGTAAAAAAATCTAGTTTCAAAAATATATACAAAAGGCTTTGGTTAATAATATTAAATCAATATAGAACAAAATATTCTGGCTAATTAATCAACAAAATATGCTAAAAGTAGAACTATTTAAAGGAAACTAACAAAAACAAAACTATTCTAACTTTAACAGAAATACAGCAAAAAGGTAAAAAATCTGTTATGTTCCTCGTCATCACTTACATCAATGTGTGACAAGGAATCATCTTCATCTTCAGAACTTTCTGTCAAAACAGTTTTTTTAGTGCTACCAATTTTTTCTCAGGTTGCAAGATAAACGTTAATTTTGGACAATTTCCTGTGTATTTTGTTTAGATTCTGCTACATTGGTATGATGTGTATTATTTCTATTTAGTTCGTTTTCTTTACTTGAATTTGCAGCTAGCATAAGTATGGACTTTGTAATTTACATTGTTTTCTGGGGCATAACATTAGTCAAATTTTTAATATATTTATTTTTACTCCTTTCCGCTAATTTGCTTAGCCGCTCGTTATTTTCACTAGAACTTGTTTCCCATAGATCCTTTTCTGTAGTAATAATCGTCCCATAATACCTTTTACCACTATACAACATCTTTACTGCAGTGCTAACTTTAATTTTTGCATTTTTTCCACCGCCTTTAATTATTTAGTTGAAACACAATTTACAGAGTTATCTTTCCTTTTTACCAAGACGTCCATGATTTTTTAGGGTTATAAAAATATTTTGCAATAGGAATGCATACATTAGTCTTAAATTACAATTTTTAAATTGAAACTCTAACCCTTCGATAACTTTACGTGTGCAGCGCCGATATTACTTTAAACACTACCTTAAACTACATAACAACGACTGACTGCCGCACCCACCCGCACTTCTTTTATAATTTCGCACCATAACCCGACGCTACCCGACAGGATTCAACGCCCAAAAATTAAGATAGGCTTTTAAAAGTAGAACGTTAATATTAATATATAATTGCAATTAATAGGCGTATCTATATATAGGCTTGCATATTTATTTTAAAATGTGGGTCTTTCAGACCTATCTCGAGAAACTGCTATACGTTTTAATATTTTAGCAGAATATTTGAGAACGGCCCGAACTTTAATGGCCTATAACAAATTAAGCATATAGAATTGAGAAACGTCCCTTCGTCACAACACGGAAGATATAGGATAATTTTCAATGGTGTACTTATCTCAATTCCGGCCGATTTCGAGATACGCCTTTACGTTTTGATACCATCGATATGGGGATGACCTGGTAAAATGTAAAAGTAAAAATCAATCTTGGCGAAAGAAAATTGCAGCCTAGTAAGAATCAAATATTACACAGAAAACAACTGGTAAAATTTTGGTACGGTTCGAAGATGTATGACGGCTTAATAAGTTATTTATACATTCAGCCTGAAAAGACTACATAATGATTTCAAATTCTGCGTAAAAATTCGAGATGGCGGAACAAAATCGCGGCAAAATAAAATTTTTGTACCGTGAAAAAATCACCCTCACAGGTTTTAAATATCTTGACTTTTTGAAGTCCCTAGATGCCAAATATATGTTTTTTCAATTCCCTCGGTTTTCCTGTCTGTTAGTTCGCTGCGTAGGTAAAAAATTACAGACCCGATGGATTTCAAATTTTGGTCAAAATTTAAGGATCATATGGGGATGACCTGGTAATATTTTGGTACGAATCTAAAATTGCAAAACAAAATATCGGCCTAACAAAACTCAGTCTGAAAAACTACTTATTAGATTAATTTCAAATTAAGTTTGGTAGATAGCAGGCACGTAGCCAGACCGAATTTCTGGGGGGGTCCAAACAGTCAAACCTCAGGAAAATAAGGAAGAAGCATACCTCTATATCAAAATATTTTTAGGCCCAGCCCCCAGCTAGATAGGTCTTTTTTTACTCTAAATGAGGAAAGAAATAATTGAATTACAAGTAGGCAAGCAGTCTTTTTATCTTTATTCACTTCAACGAATGAATAGTAGTGTGATCCTAGTTGTTTAGGTAACTGATGTATTTTTGAAAATTTTAAAATCTGCAGTTGAATGACTAAAATGCATAAAAATAATAATATTGTGTGTTGTAGAGATTTAATATCAATTTTATGCTAGATAGTGTTGAAAATACTAGATTATTTGAGGTTTTCACTTCCTATAACATCCAGATATTTTTCAGCCTACTAGTGTGATTAAAAAAAGAATTTCTTGCTTGGGTATTTTCTTACATTTTTAAGGCTATAGTGGGGGTTCTGTGATTGTACCAGCCCTATCTGATCATCATGCGCAGGGTGTCAGTATTAATAATAATCAAATGGAAATTAACAAGGGTTAAGAGGGTTTTGTTACAGCCAGACCTTTTTCAGAGACTCAATCGGCACAGTTCCATCAGGAGATCGTGGACTGGGATTGGTGTGGTTGTGCTTTGGTTGGAGGATGTTAACTAGGCATACTCATTCTTTGTCAATAGTATGACAAAAAAAACTTAATTTTTTTCTATGAAAAGGTTCGTTCAGAGGCAAGAAACGTACATCAAAAAAGTGAATAACTAGTATTAACATATCTTGCAAAAATTATTGAAAAAAGCTATCTTAAAAGTATTTCAGGGAAGGTAAACACAGACTTTTACAAACAATATTGTAATATCGTTAAAACTATAATAAAACAAGCAAAACACCTACATAATAAAAAGTTTATTGAATCAATCACAGAACAAAACTAAACAACATGTATCTTGATATCAGATACTAATAAAAACGTCCCTTTTTGATAATTTTTATTTATTAATTATATTTTTTAATTAAAAACAGTATACTTGACACTGGAAAAAATTATCAAATTTGTGCAAACATTAAGTGAGATAAAATGGTAAAATTGTGATACGGATTTGAAATGCGAAACAAAATGGCGTCCAAATAAGATGTTTAAAAAATCAACGTATAAAATATTCTTATTCAATTACCTTTAAATTCTGCAGCAAAATTAAATGTTATATAGGGATATACTGGTACGAATTCAACATGACGGAACAAAATGGCGGTCTCTAAAAAAATCATTGTAAAAAGTAGGTATTCGGTTTATTTTAAATTATGCCCAAAATTCAAGTGTGACATAGGTAAAATATTGGTACGAATCCAATGTGGTGGAACAAATTGATGACCAATAAAAATATTTGAAAACGCAGTTTAAAGTGTTACTAAATGACTATATGCGGAAATAAATTGTGTAATACTTCATTGTTTCTACTAAAAGTAAAAAATTATATCGGGGGAAGTCCTGGGTAAAGGAAATTTGCCGATCTTTGATAAGAATAGGAAACAGCTGTGTACACGTAGAGGTAAAATGGGAATGTAGACACTTTTGTATTTCGTGCAATTTTTTTATTTAATTAAAAACGTAGCACAACGCTTTCGGCTTTCGCCATCATCAGTGCCACCCGAAAGCAAGGAAATCGCTTTATTTAAATGGTAAGGATTAAAAGAAGATGAAATTATTATAAATTGAATATTTTAAGGGAAAAGAAAAAATTTATAAAATGCAAAGGAAGTTGAGGGGGCGATTAGATCAATTATTTGTACAATTAAGTGGTAAAGATAAAAGACATATTGCTAATAGAGCTGAGATATCTAGGTAATGAACTTTATGAAATTTATAACATAATTGGAAATTGCAACGATTATAGCTATTTGGGAAAAATGTATTTTAAATTCTTTTTGAAAGATGTATGATGTACTTACTTAGTCAGGTGAGCACAGCAAATCCAAACAAGGAACATGATGAGACAAAACAGTGAACATTTAAAATTTGTTAACGTCACATCTATAAAAACACATTAAAATATCAAAAAGGGTGTGTTATTTCACACCTTTTTGGCGATTTAAACCATGAGATCTTAAAGAGTCGTTATTCTTAAGTTCCTTGGAAATTTCAATATCCTCCATGAAATCCAATCTGTTGGAATTTTCTTTCAAGATTGGACTTCATGGAGGATATTGAAATTTCCATGGAACATAAGAATAACGACTCTTGTCTTAATACACAGGTTTCTCTCAACAGATCCTTTGTCCCCCTACATCGTAGACTTGTAGATTAAAATTAAATTATCTCTACCCTATTATTCTATGATGAGCTCAGACTTAAAGCTAGGGACCTAGATTGACTTGTCTACTCGCTGTCCTCTCTCAAATTAATATAACTTTGCATTACATATGTCTCCATCTTCGGTTTTGCTTATGTCAATTCATCAATTAAACTGTTAAAACTAACAAAAAAAATAATAAATATATAAATAAATAAATAAATTATTTAATTATCAGAATTCCTGTTATAACAATAATATAATACTCTGAAAATTAATTGATTTTCACATTTATCTTATTCCAATTCTCTCATTTCTGACTCCTCGTACTTTTTTCTCACCTACTTGTCTGGTATTGTAGATTTCTTCTCTCAACGATTTCTCACTAAAATCAATGTATCTTTGCATCATATATGTCTACTTCTTCGAGTTTGCTCGTTCTTATGAATTGTTTAAAATTTAAAATATTTAAAAAAAATAATTAAATAAAAAATATACAATGGTAAAAATTAAAACAATTTTGTCTAATCTTACAAAAAAAACCCTTTGAAAATAAATTAATTTTCACCTTTCTCTTATTCCAGTTCTCTCATTCCTAACTCCTCTTGCATTTGTGTCTTAACACATACTTTTTTTAGCAAGTTGATTCCTCCACTTAACAAATATGTCAATTTCCATTAAGAATTGTTCACCATTTTGTACAGATTCTTTACATACAATTAAATGCATTCACAACTATTCTGATTTTTACTCTTCAGCCAATCGACTCTATCTGGGTTTTTGTTTTTCTTTTATATTTAAAACATTTTTTTTCCATACACATCAATTGGTTTCCTTATGATAACTTAATTTGAAGCATTGCTTTAACAAATTTATTTAAAATATTTAAAACTGAATTAAATTTTCTCTTTGTTGGATTCGCAATTTTAATAGTTAAATACCCTTTAGTTTTTAATTCCGCTAGATCCAACCCTGCATTATTAACAAATTCCCAGTTTGTAACTAGATTTTAAATTTTCTAATTTTTTAATATTATATGTAAACCTTTGAATTTTCTACATCAATTTTATCCTTTTGATCTATTTTCTTAAGATTCTGGTTTAAAAATTTCCATACTTTACTGACATTGTTTTGTTCTATCACATTTAACTGTTTTTATATGTAGCCAACCTAACGTAGCTAACTTCCCCTTTAGATTTAACCTACAAAAAGATTTGTCATTTGAAGCGACCATGTGTTAAAGTTTCAAGATCTCATGGTTTAAATCGCCAAAAGGGGTGAAATAACACACCCTTTTTGATATTTTAATGTGTTTTTATAGATGTGAAGTTAACAAATTTTAAATGTTCACTCTTTTGTCTCATCATGTTTCTTCATTGAATTTCCTGTGCTCACCTCAACAAGTAAGTACATAATACATCTTTTAAAAAGAATTTAAAACACATATTTCCCAAATAGCTATAATTGTTGCAATTTCCAATTGTGTTATAAATTTCATAAATTTCATTACCTAGATATCTCAGCTCTATTAGCAATATGTCTTTTATCTTCAACACTTCACTTAATTATACAAATAATTCATTTAATTCTCTCCTCAACTTCCTTTGCATTTTGCAAAGAAAGTGATTTCCTTGCTTTCAGGTGGCACTGATGATGGTGAAAGCCGAAAGCGCTCTGCTACTTTTTTAATTAAATAAAAAAATTGCACGAAATACAAAAGTGTCTACATTCCCATTCGATCTTTGATAAAGTAAACGTTTATTATTAGTCTAGTTCACAAATCCAAAATTGTGTTAATTCTTGATAATGCTAGTGAAAATAAGAGTGAGCACAAAAAAAATTCAAAAGGTATTAACAAAATAAATTAAGTTAAAAAAAATGTTTAGTTTTTTGCAAATGAAAATGTTAGCATTTAAAAACTTCTGAAAAACAGATTCTCAAACAGTAATAAAAAGGTCCAGACTCCTGGAACTCTAACTCTGTTATTAAAAATTTTATTATAAACATTTTTGTACATTACAGTATTATCTAAATTTTGTACGTTAAAGTGTAACGTACAAAATCCCGCCGAAAAAAATGTTTCGTTTTTTAGAGTTTTCATTTATATTAGTGCATAAGACGGATAATTGTTGAAAAAAAGCAACTAAAACTATTTCGCTTCCTGGAGACTTTATCACAACTTTATTATCTGAGAATATGATATTGCGATGTTTTCAATTATTATAATCTATTAGTTATTAATTAATCAGGCCAACAATAAGCAAAAAAATTAACGATTGTTTTTATTCGTTTCTATTATTAATTACTAACGAATTATGACAATTAAAAATAAAGCAATATCATAATCTCATATAGTTTAGTTGTGACAAAGTCTCCACGAAGCGAATTAATTTAACTGGCTTTTGTTTAACAGTTATCCCAATTGAAACGTAAACTAAAAAACTAATTAATTAGCAGTAATTTACCACACTTTTTTAAATAAATATTTAATAGTATATTTTTTTTTACTTGTTATGGCCGGTTTTGGTAACAGCTTAGCGCTCTATGCGCAGAGCTCTATTTTCAACATTATATTAAAATTAATAATAATAGAGATAGAGTTCGGGAAGTCCGTAATTTTTTATGCGAAATTTCTCATAGTTTCCGAGTTATTTGCAAAAACTAAACTAATTCTTTTTAATCTTAATTTGTTAATAACTTTTAAAATTGTATATGTGCGGTTTGACACTTTTGCACATTTTTCTAGACGTCATTCCAAATCCAATGAGCCGTCACTCATATTTTTACTAGCAGTAGCAAGAATTGACATCATTTTGAGTTTGTAAACTAGACTATATCCGATAAAAATCAAAACGATTTTGCAGTGACCCAGCAACAACGCACAGAAGTCATATCTCTAAGCCAGGTATAAAATTGAAGATGAAAAATCATCGACATAAATTCTGATAAAATTGTGGCGTTCAGGTTGAGACTGGGATCAGCCGAGGGTCAGCGCATCCTGTATAAACTTGAAATCCCATAATTCTCTCCGGGAAAAACTCAAGACATAAGCCATCTTGCCCGGATAGATGCAGAGACATTTAGGGAAAGAAATATTATATTATTAATCTCGGTGAATCGTCTGGATTCCGTTATTTCTTCGAGGTAATAAAAGTTGAGAAGAGCACCAATTTATGAGTGGTTTAGTTTGGATGGGGGTCTTTCTGCTGTCGTCACCTCAACGTTATATTAATCTCGAGATTTTAGTTAATAATTTATCATTATGTTCGACAATAAGACGTGTTTTCCAGCTGAAGATATCTTATATATTATATCCATATGTGTATCACACACGATTCTGTTGGCTTGGTAAGAGACATTGAGAGATGAGTTAAGATTCTATCTTTTGAAGTTTAAATTTTGACAGGACCGTGAATATAGCGTTACCAAGCCTAAAAAAATCGCAGGCTCTTGCTTCTCAGATCATAATAGTTTACGAAATGGATTCCGTCAAAAACAGCTTTTTATTATCCTAATAATAAATATATACGTATAAATAAATAAATAATTTAAATTACTTGTTTCATTTTAGCGACTGAATAATCTTTTGCCACTTTGTGGCTTAAGTTTGATTAAGTTTTAGGCATTTATAATGTCTTTATATTTATTTTAGTTTTATAAGTTTTGCTGTTATTACAGGTTCAAACTACAATCAATTCTGAGCCACAAAATTATATTATTAGTTAGGTGTCAAGTAATGATATTGCTGATGATGCCATCCATTTCAGCTTTTTCACCAAAATCCGATCGGGGAGAACCATAAAACTTCCTTCAAGGTTAAAATTTTAATAGAGTAGGGGCGAAATGTAAATTTTGTAACTCCAAAATTACATGTTCTAAAATGTCTCCCTCTCTTTGAAAAAATAAACCTTTTTTTAATCCACTTTCAACTGTTTAAATGCTAAATTCCGCCGTTCCATTAATTTGTGGATGGTACGGAGGTGACTTTACAAGTTTGATTCCATTGAGATGGACGATTAACAGACAGAGGCTCGATAGAAAGACCAACAACCATAAAAATAGCTTTCAATTTACTAATGGTTTCTGATACATTAGTGCCTTTCTGTATTATTCCATTTAGATTTTTACCAAGTAAAATGAAGAAGATAAATTAGTTTTTGAATAAAAATCTCTATGCGCTGTATAAGAATTACGAGGTGCTAAAGACCATGGTAAAAAATAATGCTTGAATTTGTGAAATTTTGATATTGTTGACAAATATCACAAAATGAGACACATTTTTTAACATTTTTATTCATGTTAGGCAATCAAGAATATTGAGAACAATACCATTATGTTGTTCAAGAAACAAACCTAGAACTTTTGTACAACCTTCGAAATTTTATTTCCCAATAGAATGCAATTTTGATCTACTGATAACGCATTAAGACGACTAACATATGTTTACAGGCCTTCTTCTGTTACAACTTCAGGCCAACCAGAAATAGCAAAATCTCTGATTTTGACAGGTAAGAAAGCTTTGTTTATTTCTCGAGCAATATCACATGAATTTGGTGAATCTTATTGCATGGTAAACTGGACGGTAAAACCATCAACATTACAAATAGAAAAACCCTTTTTAAACTGATTATACTGGTAACATGAAAGTGTTACTGCCTGACGGATGATTTTAGCTGAACAGAAGTTGGAATACCTTTATTTTCAAAAATAAATTGCAGACGCTGATGATCTGTAACTAAAATGAATTTCCAAACGTACAAATATTTATGAATTATTTTTAAAGCAAAAATAATAGCCAAAGCTTCGCGTTCCAGATTACTACGTTTTTGTTCAGTAAGGTAAATGACCCAGTTTTCGGCACTGTCCCAGTGATCGTCAGTTTGGCTGGTTTTTATTAAAAATTAAGCTTTTGGCAACAAAACGCCAATGTGTTTTAATACTTATAAATCTGGTGACATCTAACGCAACTCCAGGTAATTTTGTGTCGCGCCATGACAGTTTTATCATAAAATCGCGGGAACTTTACTGTGCACGTGTTTCCAACAAACCTCGTTTTATACTGTCTTTAAGATAAACATTAAGGTAAGTGAATTATTTTGAATCTTTCTACTTTGGTAGTATACTGTGGTACATCTAAGTTAAGTGTTTTAGGAGGTTCATATATGTTTAATTTTTATTGTTTAGAGCCATTTATAGGTTAGAAAGTGTTAGAAATTAAAATTTTTGTAGTGACGATTACTGGTACAATAAAAAGCCGATGTGCACCAGTATTCGTCATGTGTGACGAACACTGGGACTGGCACTACTGTTTGAAAACCGTTTGTATATTTTCATTTGGCAATTGTTTTTATTTGTTAAACGTTTATATGCATTCATTTTATATAAAAGAATCCGTGTACCAGTGACCGTCATATCAGAATTAGGTAGTTTAACCTGTTGAGGGGCCTTTCAATATAGTGACGATTACTGGTCCTAAAGGTGACAATAACTGGGTATTTTATATTATAGATGAGTCGTTTCAATTATCCAGAAAAAGAAATGGAAAAGGCCATTGAGGCCGTTAAAAGTGGGTCACCTATTGCCACAGCAGCTAAACTTTTTAAGGTACCACGGATGACGCTTTCAGATAAATGCAAAGGTAAAACTCCCCTTAAAAGGAAAATGGGTCCATCGTCCATTCTTTCTGAAAGTGAGGAGTTAGTTTTGGTCAAATGGATTTGTCATTTAGGTAGCAGAGGATTTCCTGTTACCTGCACTCAGCTGCTGGATAGTGTACAAATGCTACTTAAAGCAGACAAAAAGGAAACTCCTTTTGTTAATAATCGACCAGGGCGGCATTGGCTAGAAGCCTTTCAAAAAAGACATCCTGAAATAAGTTTGAGGGTTTCACAAAATTTAACAAAAACTCGGGCGTCTGTCTCGGAAATAGCTGTAAGGCGGTGGTTTGGGGAGATCACGGAGTATTTTATCGACAATAATTTATTAGATCCATCACGTGTGTTTAACTGCGACGAAACCGCATTTTTCTTGAGCCCAGGCAACAATCGTGTTTTGGTAAAGAAGGGTCAAAAATCAGTTCATGTTGTTACAAATTCAGATGAAAAAGAAAATATAACGACTCTTGTTATGGGAAATGCAAAAGGTGACCTCGCTCCAGCAGTGGTAGTGGTTAATCTCAAGAGAATTCCTAAGTCCCTGGTATCTTCCATGCCTCCATCTTGGGCTATCGGTAGGTCAGATAACGGATGGATGACCGGACAAACATTCTTTGAATATATAGCTAATGTTTTCCATCCGTGGTTGGTACAGAATAACGTAAACTTACCCGTAATTCTCTATCTCGATGGTCACGCCTCCCATTTAACATTACCGCTAAGTCAATTTTGTACGGAAAACGGGATAGAAATTGTTGCATTATACCCAAACTCTACTCATTTTCTACAACCCATGGACGTAGCAGTCTTCCATCCACTAAAGGTTGCCTGGAAAAAAGAAGTTTATAAATGGCGTATAGAAAACGCCGGTGTCCGCTTGAATCGCGATAACTTCGCCTTACTTCTTCACAAAGTTTTGGAAAACAGCGTTAAACCAGATATGTTAAAAAATGGTTTTAGAGTATGTGGGCTCCTTCCATTGAATCCCGATGCTATAGAATATTTTAAAATAAATTCTAAAGTAGATAATGATGCCCTAAAAACTACTGATGGCGAAAGCACGAGGTAGAGTTTACTGAATTGTTTAAGCTTTGGCATCAGATTAAAGAGAACATTTATCAAATAGAAGCAGAAACCTTACCACAAAGAGTAGAAGCAGAATCTTTAATCGACAATGAAATAATAATTGACGATATAATTGAAGACTTAATACCGGAAAACGAAACACTTGACTTTGTTGTAGGCGATGGAGGTATATTATTGGCAGTCAACAATGACGGTATAGTATACTTTTTTGTTTGGTCAATCTTTGCTTTATATTCATAAATCCTAATTCATTTTCAGATCCTGAACTTAGTCAAACCGATGCGACAATTAACGTACCATACAATGAGAGTGACCAAAGAGGTAAAATAATGATTGTCTTTTAAGTATACAGAAGTAATTTTATCTTTCATATTTATCGTAGATATTCCAAGTAGCAGTTCTAAAATACATATTATAAGGAATGAAGTTATCCAAAAAGCTTTTAAAGCAGATCAGACAATTCCAGGACTAGTTCAAGGGTCTGCTTCGCTGAAGCATTTTCGTCCACAGAACATTCTGATATTCTGTGCGAATCAGCAGTAATTAATGATTCAAATGATCTTTTTCAGAGTGGTATACTTATATTTTATACAAATTAATATGACATTATAAAGGTATTCTGCTTTTAGTTCTTCCGTTGGACAGTCCTAGAAAATGTCTAAGCGATCCAGAAATAGAAAATGATAGCCCTAAATCAAAACAAATTTTTTCGTTAGCAATCCGTGACCAAAAAATGAATGACGATGAGAAAAACTCTGATATATTAGATATATCAATGTCAGGATGCACTGCAGGTTCTGAGGGAAAGTTTACAGTAGTCCCATCCGAGATAGGCTCTTTACCAGGTAGGTAGTTCTTTACAAAAAAAAAACAATTTCTTACTGGTATCATATATTATTTACATGGTATTTTATCAAATATTTTATAGTGCACCCGTTTGATGCATCACTGTCTGAATCTAACGAACCTAGCTCTAGAGATTGTTCAACCTTATTCAAAATAGAAGATCAAGACAATGTAAATTTTCGGAGACCTATTTTATCGGCAACTCCAGTCCAACAAAACACAAATAAAGCCGAGAGTGAAGTAGACAAAAAATCTGAGGAAAACATTTCAGTGGTTTCGCCTTTGACTCCATCAACTCTAAGAGGTAATTGCGAAAATATTACTTAATACTTTTTACTTTAACACATTTTATATGTGGTTTAACTTTATTTGGTAATGAAAATTTAATTATGTTTTAGATCTTCAAATGAATATTTCGATGTCTGAATCTAAGGAATCAACTCAATGCCCCATAAACGCTTTGAAGAAAGATGAAAGCAAAGTGCTGACTGCAGAAAACAAAAACTCATGTGAAACAAAGGAAATTCCATCCGACATACCATCTCCATTTAAAAATAGCCTGTTTTGGCCAGAGACACCAAAGGTGGCTGTCAAAATGAAGGAGAAAATACCGTCTGTGGCTACTTCCAAAAACTGGCAAGAATACTATAGGAAAAAACAAAATAAAAAACTGGAAATCGAGAAACAGGTTCAAGAAAGAAAAAGGAAAAGATCGGAAATGCAAGAATTAAAGAAAAAGACGCAGAAGGTTAAAAAAATTATGAGAAAACCGCTACAAATAATAAATGAGGAAAAACCTCATATATCAGATCCAAACAATAATTCTTGGTTCTGCCATATATGCGAAGAAGAGTGCCAAGAAGACATGATAAAATGTCAGACGTGCCTTAAGTGGATGCACGAGAAATGTGCGAAGGTTACAAAAAAAACAAAAAGGTTCACTTGTGAAATTTGTAAAAATAATAAATAAATATGTTTTTAAAAAATTTGTTAACGTCCTTTTCTACGTGACGAATACTAATGCATTATGGTGACGATAACTGGGACATCCTTAGTTTTTGCCTGACGAATACTGGTACATTTTTCCAAAAAAACTAAATATTAATAAAAAAATTATTTTAGTATAAATACTGCATATCTGAAACCAGAAATACTAAGAAAATACATTCAACTAGCCATAAAAAAAATTTTTGTCCCCAAAAAAATTTTTTTAACATAGATATTACATTTCTAATGGCTGTCTTGCTCTTAACATGACGAATACTGGGACATTTACCTTAACCGACATTGTACTTGATGCAAACATTACTGTTTTCCAAATTATTAATTTTGTGACTTAACACACAGCCTACATCATAGCTACTAGCATCACAAGTAACATACAGAGGAAGTTTAGGATAGTTATGAGTTAAAACGCTAACTGAGAATAATATATTTTTATTTTCTTACTTGAAAAGTATCTTCACATTTTGTTGCCCAACTTTTTGAAGAATTAACATTATTTAACATAACTCATACCAAGGTTTCAACTTGGACGACAGCATTGGAATTAAATTTCCATAATAATTTAATAAACCAAGATATGACTTTAATTCTGTTAGATATACAAAAAACTCTCCATCGTGGATTAAACATTACTCAGTGCCTAACCTCTACTATAAGTCAAACATGGGTAAGCGAAAAAACCTAAAACGACCAATTATTATTAATGGCCAATCGATATTGTGTCTTTTCACTAGCTTTTAGTTGTTGATCAGCACCCTTTAAATCAATAACCGGGAAAATTTTCTGACCACAAGAAGAGCGGAAATAGACAAACGGGTAAAGGTAAGACACAATCATCATTATCTAAGACTTGATTTAATGTTTTTTTTTTAAATGGACACATATTCTTACATCTTCAGATTCTATCTATGTAACTGGCACATTTATTCAAGCTTACTTTTTTTAAAAATTCCTATCAACCATTTTCAACAATACTAGCTTAATTTTCTCTTTTAATGCAAATGGCATATCATAAGCTCATTGAAAAATAGGTTAAGTCCCTGCTTTTAATTTTAATTCTATTTGAAAATGTTTGATATGTGATTCAGTTTGTTCAATGAAAATATTTTTGATTTTGACATTAATTTTTGACACAAACTATGGTATTCCTCGATTGACTATATTTTGAATTTGATTGACGATGACTTTCTACATTATGTAATAAGGAATATTCAATCAGTTTCTACCTAACCATGGTAAAATCTACTATTCAAAATTACTAAAGGTAAGTTAACATTTTTAATTTCAGATTTGACATTGATTTCGGTTTCTCCTAAAATAAACATTTCTTGCTCTCTAAGTACTCTCAAATCATAGCTGACAGAATTACATTGATATTTGACAGCCACCAACGTGTATGACAGACGTACATGCAAACCTCAAATCCAATAAATTTGTCATTGAGACTTAACTCTATAACCGATTTCAAGTGATATATATTTACCGGTCATTACTGGTATTTACCAATTGCATTCAAGCGGTTTTGGTCTTTCCGTTAAGACTTCATTAACTGACCCTTCATTACGTTATTATTTGACATTTCAATAACCGGAAATACCGTGCTCGGAAGGTAGGTTATTATATTATTCAGCTCTTTCTAAATTCGAATGTCATAATCAAGTTGCTAATTTATTGTTTACCCTTAGTTTTCGTCTCAGCATATGTTTTTCATAAAATTTAGTTCAAAAATATCTTTTGATTTCTTATTTGTGTGATGTTTAGACGTTTAGTGCACTATGGAGTCAGTGCTGGAGCGATAACAAATTAATTTAAACTTTGAAGGCCAAGATTACAAAGAAACGGCCATTCTAATTTTAATTATAATTTGTGGTATTTTTGAAAAACATAAAATTTTGCAGAATCATCAACAATTCATCATTAAACATAAACAAAATCTCTATGGACATTATCAAAAAATTCGCGTTAATATTTGCAATCAATTAAAAGCAAACAAAACAGCAAAAAAACCTTCACAATGGTTAACCTAACACATTCAAGCGCATTTTGGTTCACTGTCAGTTAGAAAAAATCGGTATGTCAAGGGCTATAACCGAAAATTACTAAAAGCAAACCTGCGCTTATAACCGGTCCATTGCTTGAAATCGGTTTATATTTCTGGCTCCATTCCACTTTTACTTTTCAATGATGATAGTATTCCCAATATCAAGGAATCTTCCTCGGATCCAACTGCTGCTTTCTCCTTCTACTAGACACAAGTTTGAATTTCTGCAAACCTTACTGACCAGTTTTTTTACTTTTGAAACACTCCCAATCTCTAACAGGATACTTAGTTACATTATGTTTTCGACCACAACGATAGCATGATTTCCATTCTTCTTTTTGACTACTAGCTGAAGAATAGTTCTTAGTTACAATAATTTATTAATCTGCTCTAAGACTACAGATAAATTGGAAATTTCCACTTCTATTCATTGTTTCATATATTAAATTATCTTCGGACAGTAATTTACGCTTTATGGCTTGCGATCTTATATTACATATAAGTCTATCTTTTAAACATTCTAACAGGAATGCTCCAAAATTACAGTTTTTAGTCTTGCAACAAATGATTTGACATCTTCACTTTACTCTTGCTGAACAACATTATAGAACTTGTACCTTTCTGCAATAACAAGATTTTTTGGACTATGATGATCGGCGAGTTCCTTCTTTAAGTCAATGAATGATTTTGAACTTTTTAATAATGGTACTTATAGATCCTTCAAGACTTTTTTATCGTTTTCGATCACATTGCAGCGAACAGCTGTTCCAATTTTTCCATATATGACGTTATGTCTGTCTCTTTAAATTTAAACTGTTTAATTGACCCAATTAACGACATTTTTCTGAATATTTACTTGAATTCACAAATGACTGGACGGTTTTTTCATATGACAGACGAATTTTTTCGACTTAGTTAGTCTGAAATCAAGCACTTTTCCGAGTAAGTTCGATCGTTCTTTATCGCCAAATATATGCTGTGTATTTGTGCAAGACAATTGCACATTTAATGTGAAAATTAAATGTCATAATTCACTTTCTAGAACACGGCTGTTCAGCGGCGCTTCCAGCACTCTGGTCTGGGGAGGGTAGTGGTTGGCAGGGGAGGGGTCAATAGTGCCGTATAGGCAAATTTTAAATTAAAGAATTATTATTTAGCCGTACTTAACCCTATTTTTAAAATTCAGAGACTAAAGTAATGATAGAATATTTGGAAATAAAATAGAAACTATTAATACTTTCAAAATTACGATGATATATGTAATACATAGCACATGCCTTGTAAAAATTAAATGGAGACCTTGCAATTACAAATTTTAGTCTTTTTACTGCAAAAGACAAAACAAAAGCATTTATCGTTCCCGTCTCCTATCTCGCGTCGTGATTACGCGTGCGAGACGTTGTTGCCATATTAGTCGAATATTGTTCATACATCGAAAAATTATCACAATAATATCTATCAAATTCTTCGTTTAATGATTTATTGTTAAAGATACTAAAGGCAAAATAATTTTGAATATTAGGCATTGCGGCTGTTACAAAGTGACATGTTAAAAATGGTAAGAACTTTTTAGCAGTGTATCCAACTTAAGAACTATACTCATATGTTAATATATATATATATATATATATATATATATATATATATATATATATATATATATATATATATATATATATATGCAATAAAATATATATATATATATATAAAAAATATATATATATCCGAACTTTATGATATAACACTGAATCAAAAATATATATATATATATATATATATATATATATATATATATATCGGTCTGTCTGTCTGTTTGCCTCTCGGTCTGCCTGTTCGCGGCATAGCTAAAAAACTACTTACCCGAATGATTTCAAATGTTGGTCAAAAATTAAGGGTCATATGAGGATGACCTTAAAACATTTTCCTAAAAATCCAATATAGCAAAACAAAATGGCGGCCTAGCGAAATGTTAAAAAAATTATTACTAAAAAACTACATATCTAATTTATCTCAAATTTGGCACAAAAATCAAATATTATATAGGAATCAACTAGTAAAATTTTGGTACGAATTTAAGATGGCGAATAAAAATGGCGGCTTAATAAAATATTTAAAAATTCAGCCTGAAAAAGTACTTAAGGGTTTGATTTCAAATTATGTGCCATAAATAATTGTGGCACACAGACAAACTAAAAAAAATTATGGTAATAATTCAAGATGGCGGAACAAAATGGTTGCGAAATAAAATATTTGTAATCGTGAAAAATTCGCCCTTTTAGGTTTAATATATTTCACCTTTGAGTGCCTGTGTTTTAAGAGTCTCTATGTTTTATCAATTCCGTTTGTTCGTCTGTCAGTTTGTCTGTCTATCTGTCAGTTCAAAACAAGTGCGGCATAGGTAGAAACTGCTAAAGTATTGGTAGGAATCCAGTATGATCTAACAAAATGGCGACGAATAAAAATCTTTTAAAAGACAGTGTATTTGTGTTACTAAATGACTTTATATCGAACTAAATTTGGTCACATTTCACTATTCCTAATAAGAAGAAAGATTCATAACGAGGAAAGTTCCGGGTAAAGGAAATTTACCACTGTCATATCAAATTAAAATTAAGAAGCACCTACAAAGTAAGGTAGAATTAGAAGAATAAAATATGCTGGGAGAATTGGAAAAATTCAAAAGGCCAAAAACGTCTGGGGCAATTTATATTGATTAAAAACTTGTGCTAAGAAAAAAAGTTCTCCTCTACATGGAGCTATAGTTGCCAAACCTTGCCCATTAGGCAAAATCTTGTTTTATCACCTTTAAACACTCTTTGGGTACGCCTCTGACAAATATTAGATAATACTTAATAATTTGAACCGCTTTGAGATTCAAATTATGCAAGAATAGTTACTCTTTCTTTGGGCGGAAAAATTGTCACTTTAGATATACCTATTAAAAATTTTCTAAAAAATGATATTTTGAAAGCCTAAAAATTTGCCGTGAAAATTGGCCACTTTACAGATTTGATTGCTGTCTAACTAAAGAAGTTCCTACCAATAGAGTCGCAGTGGTGGGTCGATTAAATCCAATAATGTTTCTTAAGTCACTATATTATGTTAATCAAAATAATAAATGTAATTTGCTTGATAAACATTTATTCTTCTAATAACGTATACCGTATAGCTAATTCATATTATCATATAGAGCATGTCGAATTTTGTTTTTTTGATAGGAAAAAGAAGAAAGTAGAGCTACTAATGCATATTCCATGCAACTTATGCTCAGAACTTGTCCGGTAATTCAGAGTGATTTGAATATTTCCGAATGGACGCCCTCAGTTCGGAATCCCTGCATGCATGTTATTTAAATGTGACGTAATACAATCTCAATCAGCATCAAGTGCTCCGTGAATTATTCCACAGCCAACTAAGTTAGCATGATATTTGGACATTATGCAAATTGGGACCATCAGATGGCGCTACAGTCGAGCCGGAGATGGAAAAAAGCGGTGTCGGGAACCTATTAAATACGAATCTGGACCGGCAGTGGGTTTGAAAAGAAAATGCACTCCCTAAAGTTTTTTCTTTAGCGAAAACTGGGAATTTATTGAATGCCATATGTAGTTGAATTGTAATTCGTAATGAAACTTTACGACGTCTGTATAACTGGAAAAACACTCTTTTTGAACCGGGAAATTCTGGTAAAACCTCCTTTCGTATCGGAAAATAAATTTGTTTTATATGAGCACCAACATACACTGCTGGAACTTTAAAACGCGTAAAGGAAATTTTAGCTTTTTTTTAACTTTTACTTGAAGATATTGGAACTCTATTTGCGGTTTTTAAATGTCATAATTCGCTACTCAGATTATTGATCCCAATTCATAGATTCAGGGTGGTAAAAAAACAGCTCATTCTTTTAATTTTGCATCTGCTATGGATTTAAAAGCGATCTGTAGGTCAAAAGTAAAAACCAAATTGAAGGCTTTTGTGATAATTGTCGAAGTTAATTAATTATTAAAATTAAACTTTAAATAAAAATCCGGATTCTTGGATCTTATCACCCTGCATCTGAGTAACATTTATATAAAACCTTTAATTTTATTCTTTTTTACAATTGAGTAAGTATCTTTTTTCATTGGTGAAACACGAACAGAGCTGGGCAAAATACTTTTCAAATGTATTTAAATATCAAATACCACTATTGTAAAGGATTTAAATACAAATTACATGTCTAGCAAAAAAAGTATTTATCAGTTAAATACAAAAAGGATTTAAATACCTTTTTGGATTTAAATCAACTGATTTCTAATAGGATTTCAATAGATTGTTTTTAATTAAATACTATTATTATTAGGTATATTATTAGGATACTATTAAGTATTTAAATGCCTTTTGTATTTAAATACACCTAAACATTTAAATACTTTTTATGTATTTGAATTCTTCAGAGTTTAGTATTAAAATTATTTTTATGGGCCACTGATAAACAATCAAATTACTTCACGAAAGAAACAGTAACTGAATGTCAAATAAAAAAATGTTGAAAGGACCGGTTTTCGGAAAATATTTAACTCCATATATTGAAAGAAGATTTGACAATAGGTGTTATATATTTCATTTCCGATTTAACCAGAAACGACATGAGAAGCAAAAGGTAGCACTGGTCGATAAAGCTCTACTTTCTCATTTGGCTGTGGTCTGTGAATCAATTCCATGTTGATGGTGCAGTCCTTATTCCCCAGTTAGGGTCCTTTAGTTTTTTAACTTATACTATATAAAATATATATATATATATATATATATATATATATATATATATATATATATATATATATCATCTCTTTGTTTATATAATTTCTGAATAAAAATGTATTGAATTGAATTGAGTAATTTATAATTCTGACAAAGCCTACTTTTTTGGGACATTTTAAATTCATAGACGTTAGGAATCATTGGAATGCTAGTAATATAATTAGACCACTGTATAGTTTAAACAACCAAGCGCGCCGCCGCCGGAAAGCTTGTTGAATACGGAAAAATGTATTGCTGTCTCTACTAAGTTCAGAAACACTTTTAGTGGAATATGCTTATAACTTACTCAAATGTTAGAAATTCCCAAATTTCAACATTTGTATCTCCTCTAGAAATGTATTTTATTATCGTTTTTTCCATAGAGCACTTTCTTATTTTAAAATCGCATCAGAAAGGAAACTTAGCCGTATTTTTAAAAATAATATCACATTTGTTAAAAGTTTATTTAAACTAAAATATCGAAACGAGTTTTTACTTTTTTCCTTAAGGTCGCCTAGTTACAGAATATCTTAAATTAAAATGATTGATTTCTGCTTCCTTGTTTATTCGTATACAATGTACGCAAAGCATACACACAAAATGCATTTATAAAGAGAATTATGTATTATACAGGGTGACTCAAATCAACAAAAAAGTATGCGTTAATTAAAAAAGAAAATAATCTGTTCTAATTGAACAGTTGCACGACAAACACACACATTAGTTGTAGGTTCTTCCCTATGACGTATGACTTCTGCTCATCTGCAGGTCAAACTTTCTACAAGATTTCTTAAAAAATATTGGGTAATATTTTCCCAGTCCTTAAGAATAGCTTGTATTAGTTCGTCCAGATGTTCCGGCGTATTAGCTTGACTTAGCTGACCTTCCTAGCAGTATTAGTTTAGACCACACGACCTCGCCAAAGGCTTCCTGTAGAGCCATATTGCTTTGCTGGCTCTTTACATATGCAACTTGATAATTGTCTACCATAGATATTAAATTAAATTTCCTCTCATCCCACACCATGCAATTATTCCAATTTGCATGTATTCAATTACGATGGTTTTCTGCTCATGCTAGATGAGAAGCTGTATGGTTTTTTCGTCTATGAGCAGACCCTGCCAAAGTACTGCAGTGGTTGCTTTAAATAAAGACAGGGAAAGTTTATTGAGTGAAGAGTGGAATTCAAAGACGTGCAGATTAGGAAAATAAGGAAAGACATTTGCTGGTGACATATTCCAAAATCTGGACACTCTTGAAATAAATGAGCGAGCAAAGTAAGAGGTCCTTAGCCTTTTCAGTTGGACAGTGAAGGGCAGGCTCCCTGGCAGGAGTGACCAAGGAGGGCATAATGGATCATATTTCATCAGAACAGAATCCGGGATAGTATTTGTAAAATAGAGGCAATTCAAGATGCTCTAGTGATGTAAGCTTCCTTGTGAGGTTTGGATCATCAATCAGACTAAGAGCTCTTTTCTGGACAGAGTTAAAAATATTAAGGATTGAAGAAGAAGCTGCTCTCCATAAATACGAACAATAATCATGGCAGGGTCTGATTTGCGAAGTGTAAAAGGTAAACAGGTTGGCAGAAGACAAATATTTTCCACCTCGGAAAAGAAAACCCAATTTCCCCGCGGCTGCTGTGACAATTGAGGTGATGTTATCATGTCAGCGAAGATTTTTCTGAAAATTGATACCGACTAGGCTAAATGAACTTTTGGCTTCGAGCGTTTGCTTATTCATTTGAATGGCGTGGGTACTGGGAGATGATTTATGAGATAGTAAACTAGATTGTGTCTTAGTGGCTTTAAACTGGTTAGGGATAAAGTCATTACACTACGCCTGTCATCAATTTCACTCTTGCAGATAGGTTTGGGAATGGTGAGCAAATAGACGAAGATATTTAGCTATCTCTAAAATAATACAGTGTGTATTTTTAAAATCAAATAAGAGAGTTCTGTATTATTTAATCTAAAAACTGGGACAATTGTTTCTTAGCCACAATGTGATATATTAACTAATTTGATAAAGTATCCCGAATGTGGTAACAAAACGTATATTTTTTTGATTCCTAGAAAGCTCAGTTGGATTACACCATCTTTCAGCACAGGTTCAAGTTGTGGCCAATACCCTTATATCTAGGTCTGTGCGATTAACTAATACACAAACGTGGTAAGAAGCCACTTAATAAAATATCTGGTGTTTTACACCAATAATAAATGGGATTTCAACCAGCACCAAAGATTAGCAACCGGGAAGGCAGCAAGTAGTCTTATCATATGTAAAAGTCACTATAGACAGAATTCTTAAAAAACGCCATATTAAAATAATACATAAGACACAAATAACTATAGGTTAACTATAGGAGATCCAAAAGGCAAAATCAAATTGGAAAATCACGGAGTATATAGCATACCAGGTCAGGATTGTGAAAGATGTACGTTAGGCAAACCAACATGCGAATATCAGCAAGATCCGAAGAGTATGAACTTAGCATCAGAAATAAACAAACTACTTCGGCCCAATTTGTAAATCATCAGGAGGCAGGCCACAAAATAAACTCGGAAGTGTGTAAGGAAATGGCCAATATAGTGCACTATATTATAAGAGCAGAATAATCCGAGGAGCCTAGCCGTAGAAAAATTAAAAGGGGCTTTAAATCGAATCGACGAATCATTAAAACTACTAACAGTATGGAAGATAATAATTTATATAAAACAACAGCAAATCAAGGAGAATTGCTCCAACAACAGCAACCAATATATATATATATATATATATATATATATATATATATATATATATATATATATATATATATATATATATATATATATATATATATATATATATATATATATATATATATATATATATATATATATATATATATATATATATATATATATATATATATATATATATATATATATATATATATATATATATATATATATATATATATATATATATATATATATATATATATATATATATATATATATATATATATATATATATATATATATATATATATATATATATATATATATATATATATATATATATATATATATATATATATATATATATATATATATATATATATATATATATATATATATATATATATATATATATATATATATATATATATATATATATATATGTTGATTTTTACTCCTTCACGGATGTGTGTGTTTTCATTCCGGGTGTACATCCGTTCACTACTCTCGTTCTGAAAAGAACAGTTTTGCTGATGTTTCGCCAAAATTTCACGAATAGAGACTCTATTCGGACGCGAGAAAGAAAGCTTCGAAAATGCCAAATGTGATTTTGGCGAAAAGTCAGCAAAACTGTTCTTATCAGAACGACAGTAGTGAACGGACGTACACCCGGAATGAAAAGACATTATATATATATATATATATATATATATATATATATATATATATATATATATATATATATATATATATATATATATATATATATATATATATATATATATATATATATATATATATATATATATATATATATATATATATATATATATATATATATATATATATATATATATATATATATATATATATATATATATATATATATATATATATAATATCAAGTACTTTCTTGGGATGAGGTTCGTGGATTGAACAAAGAAACTTTAATTGACGTTTCGCCTGTCCATTTCAGGCTTTTTCAAAATATTTAATTCTGCACATCTAAAAATTAAATACAAAAAGTGTATATATGTAAGTTAATAAATAAAAACAATTAGGTATAACGGCACGCACTAAAATTATTAAAACATTTATTTAAAATAGTACAGTACATACCTTGAGAAAGATGTTCTTTTACCTTGCTTGGCAGTGTGGAGGTAAGTGATACACTGGTTAAAGAATTCTATTGTTTTTATTTATTAATATCCTTTAGTTTTTTTGATTATATTAAAAAAACTAAAGGATATATATAAAAAAAAAACAATAGAATTCTTTAACCAGTGTATCACTTACCTCCACACTGCCAAGCAAGGTAAAAGAACATCTTTCTCAAGGTATGTACTGTACTATTTTAAATAAATGTTTTAATAATTTTAGTGCGTGCCGTTATACCTAATTGTTTTTATTTATTAACTTACATATATACACTTTTTGTATTTAATTTTTAGATGTGCAGAATTAAATATTTTGAAAAAGCCTGAAATGGACAGGCGAAACGTCAATTAAAGTTTCTTTGTTCAATCCACGAACCTCATCCCAAGAAAGTACTTGATATTTATAAAGTGTAAGGTTCAAGAAGAGAAATATAAATATATATATATATATATATATATATATATATATATATATATATATATATATATATATATATATATATATATATATATATATATATATATATATATATATATATATATATATATATATATATATATATATATATATATATATATATATATATATATATATATATATATATATATATATATATATATAAATATATATATATATATATATATATATATATATTTCGTTTCTAAGGTGACGTTTCGACCATAGTTCTTTTTCAAACCTAAAATTTGTTTAGCACTATTTTTTTAAGTTTATAAAGTATTAAAAATTTAGGACTTACCATAGAACGTAAAATAGTTGAATAAAAGTATACATAATCCACATATCTGACATATACTACACATATTTAATTTACATTTTAAAAATATTATGTATATATGTGGATTATGTATACTTTTATTCAACTATTTTACGTTCTATGGTAAGTCCTAAATTTTTATTACCTTATAAACTTAAAAAAATAGTTCTAAACAAATTTTAGGTTTGAAAAAGACCAAAACTATGGTCGAAACGTCACCTTAGAAACAAAGTATATGTTTAAAAATATGTACTAATTTTGTTGTTAATGTATTGACCTCAAACCAAGAAAAATTAGGATAAATATATATTGAAAAAAAAGGTCAAAGAACACAAAGCAAAAAAAAAAAATTTTGTATTTTTCCATCCGTGAAGGAGTAAAAATCAACATATATATATAATATATATATATATATATATATATATATATATATATATATATATATATATATATATATATATATATATTGAATCAACAGACATTTTTACCCTAGATTATTGTAGGATCACTTAAAAAGTAAAGTATACTCAACTCAGCTTGCCTGTTTAAAACGTCTGCAACAGTGGATAGTCAATCAACGAGTGCCGCCAAATTACTTTAGAAACGCTGGAAAATGTGCGACAACCTTTTCAGCAGAATCATTAGTATTTTATGGAAGCAAGACATTTACTGGGTTAAAATAAAATGTATAGTATCCTTGTAAAGAAAATTCAAATACCTTTCAAAAAAGTCTCTGCTCGACACCCTCTTCCATTTAAGATTTAACTTCACCCCCGTTCGGGTGTTGGTGGTAAGGGCTTGAACATATGTCTCAAAAGTATCCCTTTCGAAAATAAAATTGACTTGTCCGAGCGTTTTTACAAAAAATTGCCGTGTTCCCGGAAACTTCTCTGTTTTTGTTTCGTTTGGCCACCCTAAATTCGAAGTTGGCGATCTTACTATACTACGAGCCTATTATAATCAAGTACAGTTGTTAAGGGTGCGCTATTTAAAATGCGTGCAAAGAACCAGTTTTATGGTTGAGTTTAGAAAAAGTGAAATGCTTAGCGAACCTCAAGGATCTTTCTTTGCGACTCAACGTTCAAAGTCGCTAATTAATAATTATAGGTTTTATATAAAATTTCAAAGAACCTGGCCAAGTGCAATTGACCGAAAACTGACAAAGTTACGATTAAGGTCAGGTTCAATAAACTGTATTGTCACCGGAGCTATAGATCTATGCAATATTCGAAATCAATACTCAAGTGGAAGGAGTTAAAAGTTAGATTCATTTTACCCAGATTAAGGTTTTATGTAAGAGTAGCCGTAACGTTAAAGTCCTTCACCAATTAAATGGACGTTGATCTTGATGTTTTTGTATTAATTATTTTGTATTGTATTTGTAAACAATATAAGACATCAAATACAGACGTAACCGCCATATATTGTATTCGGTTGGATCGCTAGGCTAACGAATTTTCTAATGGTGACCTCTGCAGCAGTAGAATGAACAATTTAAGTTCTCTCCGAGATCATCTTAATTTAAATTTTATAAAAACCACTCAAACCGGAAAAGTAGATTCTTAAATTTACTATTGTTTTCGTTAATCCACATTCTCCACTGTGCTTCCAATGGGTACAATCTAGTCTAACGAAAATAAATAATCATGTTAATGAAAAAAATCTTCCCATGAATACTGGGTTCGTGCCCGTCACGAACTCTTTCAACAGAGATCCCTTGTTCCAAAAAAAAAATGGCTAGGTATTTCCCACCTGGTTATATAAATATATTTTAAGCCAAATAAGCTTCGATGTTTTTTACTCGAAGGTGATATGTTTTGTCGGGTAAAGCAATTTCCGCCCCTGAGAAGATATTTCAAGTTGAGCCATATTTACGTCTTGTTGGCGACCTTTGTGTAATACGAGTGCTAATTGGTTTCCAGTGGTTGATTCCTTTTCCTGTGATTTCAGACTTCGATACGCACGGTAGCTGCGGCGGCATGTCTGCTCTCTCTTAAGACAGATGTTTCTTATTTTCTGGGTTATTAGTGCATGTTTTATGGGTGCAAAGTACGGATGACAACACTTTAAGATGCGTTGATAATAAATTAATTTTTGAGTTGTTTCGAAATTGGGGAAGACATAGGAGGAATAATATGCTATTTTTCTAATAAATAATAACAATTTATCAAAGCAATTCACATTTTTAATCAATTTTTACGTAAAAAATTTAATTTATATTAAAACAGTTCTTGATCTTAAGTGGATGTTATTTAATTATATATTGTTTGTTTTAAAATTAAGTTCTTACCTTTTGAGTAAACCACAAATATTTTTTCCTGTGCAATTTTTATTGATTTTGTTTTACTACACATTTTGTTTGGAATAGAGGTTACGTGGAACATAAACTTTAAGTTTGTGTAAAATGTTTGTGTATTTTTTCGAACCAACATATCAACATTCTGCTTCATATCTATAGATAATGTCCACATATACCCAATCTATCCCACTAATTATGAAACAGTTTTTGGTCAACATTCTGCTTCATATCTATAGATAATGTCCACATATATACTTTAAGTGCACATTAATAAATAAATAAGCTTTTATTGTTCAACAAAAAGATTCATTTACAGAGCAATTACAATAGTGAACAATTTGATACACTAGGCAATGTAGTTTTAATAACTACAACCCATTATCAACTAAATATACCTATATCTAAAAATGTTGTATAATTTTTTAAACCGATTTAGCATGCAATTAAATATGTCACGATGACTGAAAATTTTATTGAAGTTGGAACAGGCTGCAAAAATCGTACTGCTTAATAGGAGATTAGTGTTTGCCTTTTTCAAGTAAAATGACGCGGTTCATAGAATAATAGAGCTGGAAATAATCTGCAAATGCAAGATTCGGCACTTTCAACAACCCTAACAAGTCATTGATGAAAATGGAAAAAACATACAAATTTGAATACTTGACTCCTGTATTTTGGTTATAAAATATTTTGGTGGGCAGACATATATATCATATTAGTTATGGCAGTGTGAAATTGATGTATCGACCAACAAATTAGGATAAATTTAATTATTTTTCCTCAAGAAATATTTTATGGTTTTGATGCTAAAACTACCAAGGTTAGGTACCAAGAATACACATTTTTTAAAAATTATCTGTATTAAAGTAGAACTAAATTATTTTAACACCTAAACTGTCAAAATCTAGTGGCGGCTCGCGGGTGAAAAAGTAAGTGAAGTGCAAATGAAGCAAGAAAATATCGCGATAATTTTTTTTCCAGAATTTTTTTTTATGGGAAGGAGTAGAATATTCTTTACGACTTACCTAAATTTTGTATACTAAATCAATTCTCCTATTCTTCATAGCAGCAAATTTATTTAGAATATCCTCATAAAATGGATGAATTGCCCTAATCTCCTCCAGAAATTCGTTTTGAATTGAAATATTGCCTAGAGAAGTAAGACTTTCTTGAGATATTGTATTTCTTAAATAAGTTTTTACACGTTTGAGGCAAGAAAAACTTCTTTCCACTGAAGCACTTGTCGACGGTATTGTCAAAATAAGGGAAAACACTTTATATGCTTTGCTTAAAATATCTTTATTTTCATTAATTTTTTTCACTTGCTCTTGCAGCGATATATTCCAATTACTGTCATTGGCAAAAATAAGACCAAGCTCATTTTTAAGTCCTTGACTTTTTGAAAATATTTCCCCATATATCTGTAACAAATTTTCAAACGGGCCAGTCGGAAAATTTAAACTATATTCGGAAAATTTAGCAGAATCTGCCAAACATAAAAATGTAAGTTTTTCAGAGTCTTGAAAGTTTAGTGTCATTTCCATTAAAATATGGTCCAATATCTCATAAAAAAAGCGTTCCATAATTTCTTCAGGTAAAAGTTTAGCAAGCTCACGTTTGTAATGATTCATTCCTGTAATAGAATTTGCTTTATCAAACACGGTATTAAAAAAATCTTCATTTCTTTTTTTACAAAGAGCCTTACGACAGCGTTTTATATTGAATATGCAAAAATGAATGTCAAGCGATTTTTTTTTGAAGAACGCAAATAGTATGTCTGTGATCGAGAAAATGTCATTAAATAGTAATGCCAGAAACGTGAATTCAAAATCATTTATCTCACCTAAAAATCCTTTCTCAAGCCGGATTGATTTTTCATGAGATTTGTCACAGTTTGTAATAAATTAAATGACGTCTTTTAATTTATTCCAGTCTCGAACAATCACATTTACTAACTTCGAATTCGAAGCCCAACGAGTTTCTGTAATTGTTGGTATACGCCTCGTAGATGCAGATGGAAGAGCATACGTTTGTTTGGCTGAGTGATGAAAAAATGACGGAATGCCACTAAGGCTTGCAAAAAAAAATTCGACATTTAGAAATATTTCTAAACGTTACTGCATCACAAGGTTAAGACGATGCGCAAGGCAATGGAAAAATGCAGCCTGCGGCGCTTTTTCTCTTTTTTTTTAAAGGTCATTTAGATGGCTAGACATCGCACTTGCGTTATCGTAACATTGTCCAATTAATTTACGTTTATAGTCAAATTGGTCCAAAATTTGATCCAATAGAGAATATAAATTCTCCGACGTTCTATCGGAGCTGACATTATAAAATCCTAAAAGCTTTTTAAAATTCCCCCTATTTATTGACTCGCTGCTCTCATCATAGCCGCGAAAGACTAACTCTTCTTTTATAAGGTACAAAACTGGGTCCATTACCGAGCACATAAATAGTCTATTTAATCGGACGTTTTCGTTAAAATGTATTTTATATCGTTTAGCATTTTCTTTTAAAGTGTCAGCTATAGTGCTTTGATTTTTTACAAATGTTTTTAGCATTAATTCGCATTTTAAATACTCCGCCGAGTCTTCATGTATATGTAAAGACCTTCATATATTTAACATACCTGCAAATCCTTCCTTATTCCACACTGAATATTCATCGGAAATTAGAAAACGAGGCCAGGAAAACAATTTTTGTAGTATTTGACTACTACCATTTGTACGCCGAAAACCAGGATGATGATTAAAACTCTGATCTTGTTCTCTCCATCGATTAAATGGAGTTTCCAACAAAATACAAACCACATCCGTGATCGGATTCATCAATAATGCAAATTAATAAACCCGACACCAATTAAAGCTGTAACAACACCATAAATAAATATAACACAAAACTGTCAAGCAAACTGCAAAGGAACTAACCGGTTGCAGCGAAATCCGCGAAAATAAAAGTAAACAACCACACCAAACTGAACGACACGTGGGTGTAGTGTACTGCGTTAGCAATTCACCGAGAGCGTTGTCTGGCGCTGGTTAACATTATTCTTCCATGGGATCGACGTCGTCGCGTACGCGTTGTCATGGCAACGTAGTAGAAAAATCATAAACTAAACATTGCACCTTCAGCAAAGTCGAAGCGGTTTACGCCACTGTTATAAAGTTCGATTGAAAGTTTTAAAAAGACATGCAGCCAATGGTCAAGTAAAATATTTATTCGAGATGTACAGTTTATTTTTTGCCCATTAGGTGAATAAATTAATGTAAAAGCTTAAATTTTAAGAGATATATAATAAATATAGTTAGATGTTTGCTCTTTATTTTTCCTGGTGAAGTAGCACTTCACCTACTTCACCTGAATAGCCGCCACTGCCAAAATCCCAGTTTTTAACTGAATATATATTCACATTAATTTAAAAACATGGTCGGTTAGGGCTAGTTAAGGTTAATGATTTTTTTAAGTTATGTAATACTTAGGGTTGAAACAAAGGGTAGCAAAATGAAACTACATGTTCACCTTAACATTACCCAAAGTATAATTTCAATCTGTTTTAAAATGCAATCTAATTGCCATATACGCTCGGGAAGGTGGTTGACCTGCTGACATAGCAAAACAGGTTATTGTGTGGTTGCCCATTATTGCAACAAGTTGAATTTGATACAATACATTTTATATAGGGTGTTTTCTCTATATATTACACCTCCCCGGGCAATTAAAAGAATTTCAATTTATTTTCAAAATTTGAAATTCGTAAATAAAATACAATTACTAGAGACAAATGTTACAATACACTATTTAAACCATTTTTTTTTTTTTTTTTTTTATTATTATCTTATTTATATAAATATATGAAAAGAAAAATAAAAAATCAGATATAAGAGATGTAAAGTGGCGTCATATAGTGAAAGTAGGAAAGAAAATAGATAGGTATTTTAGAAAAAGGTTATTAGAAAATACATGCAATAGTATAGTAATATGGAGCCCTTATTATTATAACTTAATTTTAATTAGCTATTATACAACTTAGTTCTATTTTTATGGACTAAAATATGTTTCTTATCTTTAATTATTTTTACATTTGGTGCAACATCTTCTACCACTAAATATGGCCCCAGGAAGCAAGGGCTGGTAATTTTATCACCAGTTTCGTTTTTGATTAAAACTCTATCGCCCTTTTTATACTGAATGGGGTTTACTTTTAAATCAAAATTTTCTTTTCTTTTAGATTTAGAAAGTATTAAGTTATTTCTTGCATCATTTTGAGCTGTTTGTAACCTATATTTTAATTCAATGGGGTAGTTATCAAAATTATAAATAGGATCAACTTCATTATTTAAATTATTTGGTAATTGGCATTTTTTCCCAAAAACTAGTTCAAAGGGAGAGTATTTGGTTTCCGTATGTACTGCAGTATTATAAGAAAAACACCAGTACGGAAGCCATGTGCTCCATGCAGAATCATGGTTTTGAGTTTGAATTCTCAAATAAGCACCTAGAACTTTGTGAGAGGCCTCTAAACTCCCGATACTCTCGTGATGATACGCCGTAGAATGAATCTGTTTTATACCTAACAAGTTACATGTTTCTGCCATAGTGTGAGGAATAAACTCGGTACCCCTATCTGAAGCAATTTCCTGAGGGATACCATATCTTAAGATAAAGTTATCCACCAAAGATCTTGCCACAGATACGGAATCCTTGTTTTTAAGAGGGTAGGTCTCTACATATTTTGTTAACTCACACTGAAGTGTTAAAATATAAACAAATCCATTTACGTCTACCGGAAGTGGACCAACAATATCTAAATATATTTTTTGAAAAGCTGTTTCAGCTGTAGTAGTTATTACCATTGGCTCTCTAGTATAATGATTCGAATGTTTTTGTCTTTGACACATGTCACACCTTTTTACAAAATTTCCAACATCACTATCCAGACCTGGCCAAAGATAATACTTTTTAATATTATTTGTCATTCTATTTATTCCAGCGTGACCACTGGTTGGTAGTAAATGAAAATCATTAAGGATTACTCCTTTTTCGTCTTTGTCCATTACTTTTTTAATACCTTTTACAACATTTATACGGGGGCCCCTCCAATTAGTATAATTTTTTATTTTACTACCAATAAATTTAATAAACTCTGTATTATCATTATTTTTATTAATAACTAATTCTTTAATTTCAGCCTTTTTACTTATTTCTACCAAATCTTTCACCATTTCGTCTCGCGCCAATGGTGATAAAGCTTTTTGGTCTAAGTATAGGGTAAAATGTAATGGAATATAATAAAAGTCTCCCACTTGTTGAGTGACATCTTTTGACAATTTTTTAATTTTTAAGGATGGTATTATAATTAATTCGGTACAGTTAGTGGGTTGCTTAAGAATTTCCACAATATTCGGGTGATCAAGCCAAATATTTTCAGTACTTTTCTTAATTAACTCGTCTTCCTGTCCGTCTCTACGTTTACTCTGTGCTCTGGTTAAAACTGCAATCATACCTTCATTCATATCTTTTAATTCGTTTGAGGACAAGATTATTCTCGATAAAGCATCGGCTGTAACATTATCTTTTCCTTTGATATATTCGATATAAAAGTCATATTCTTCTAGACACAAACGAAATTTTGTCAATCTGCTACCAGGGTCTTTTTGCGTAAAAAGATAAATTAATGGTTTGTGATCGGTTAAAATTTTGAAACGACGGCCATACAGATATGGTCGAAAATGCTTTACAGCCCAATAAATTGCTAAAAGTTCTTTATGTATAGTAGGGTAGTTAATTTCTGCTTTATTTAAACTACGACTAGTGAACGCCACTGGTTTATTATTTTTATTTGATAACACTGCTCCTATAGCAAAAGCAGACGCATCTGTTTGCAAAATAAATTCATTTTCATTCGAAAAATCGGGATAATCTAACACCGGATGCTTAATCAGCGAATTTTTAAGACAATTAAAAGCTTTATCACATTCGTCCGTCCACTCAAACCTAGCGTATTTTTTACATAATTTATTTAGAGGAACTGTAATTTCTGAAAAATGTGGTATACATTTTCGATAATAATTGGCAAAAGCCACGAAGCGTTTAACTTCATCTGCCTTTTTTGGAATAGGATAATCTTTTAAAGCTTTTATTTTATCAAAGTCAGGTGATATTCCTTCAGAACTTATTATATGACCCAGATACAGAATTTCTTTTTTCAAAAAATCGCATTTAGCAGGATTTAATTTTAGGTTTACTTTTCGCAATCTAGAAAAAATATCTATTAGATTTTTATTGTGTTCATTAAGGTTTCTGCCAAATACTATAAGATCATCAAGATAAACAAAGCACTTTTCGTAATTTAAGCCCGCCATCGCTATGGTCATTAACCTTGAAAAGGCACTAGGGCTAATTTTTAACCCCATTGGTAACCTTCGCATTTGCCACTGACCGCGATCTGTAGTGAAAGCTGTGTATTTTCTGCTTTCTTCCTCTAATTCGACCTGATAATAGCCCTGGCTAAGATCTAGATGTGAAAAATAAAGTGCACCTGCTAGGGAGTCTAAAATATCGACTACACTCGCAATCGGAAATTTGATATCTAATATATATGGGTTCAAAAATCTGTAGTCCAATACTAACCTAGCTCTTCCCTCATTCGTATCGTTTTTCTTTGGTACAAGCAACAAAGGTGAAGACCACTCACTCTGCGCACTCTCAATTATTCCATCCTGACACATTTGAGAAATTTGCCTATTTATTTCCTCTTTATGTACTTGAGGTAACCTATATGGCTTTCTATAGACCGGCTGAGTATCTGGTTTAACTTGAATTGACTGTTTATATAAATTAGTAACTGTAAGCTTATCTCCTGGCATATGAAATATATTTGAGAATTTGGCACAAATTTGCTCTATAGAATCTCGTTCCTCGCGGTTTAGATGATTAAGCTTAAGAATTTTAAATAGTTCTTTAACTCAAGTAGCCGAATTTTCTTGGCTGTTAAATTGATGACACTCATAATTGCTTAAACTTTCCGCTTTTGGCGAAAAATTTCTCAAATGTACCTCTGTCTCTCTTGTATTCAAAATTTTAATTGGTACTTTACCATTTATCGGTTGTGCAATTACACCAGCCATGAACACACCCTCACATAATTCACCTTGCATAAGTACACATTCTTCCTCTAACCCTGTAGGAACATACTGTATAATTTCGCACCTAGGGGGAACACTTAATATATTCTCACTATCCGCATTTAATTTTAATGTATTTATTTTATTATACTGATTTAAAATAGTTAAGGTATTTTCTTCGTAATCTAATTTAGCCTTAAAAGTTTTCAAAAAATTTTCTCCAATTATGCCATCACTTTGACATGGTAAATTATTAAAAATATAAAATTTTTGCTTAAATATCGCATTTTCTATACAAAGATCTAAATAAACATATCCCACAGATATTAATTTACCTCCTATGCCTTTAATTTCAATATTTTCTTTGTGTAACTGTATTTTTGAATTTAAACAACTTAGTTTAAGGGCACTTAATGATGCACCCGTATCTACCAAAAATTTTAAGCTTTTACCATTGACACAAAAAGAAACAGCATTCGAGTAGTTTTTTGAATAGGTAAAAATATTATTAAACTGTTTATTTTTAGTATTTTTAGGCACGAAAAAATGTTGAATCTTGCATATCAGCTGAGGATTGTTCTGAATTTCCGGTGTGCTCCGCAAAATGCATTCGGTGACCTACTGCCCGAGATCCTCTCCTATTACCGCTCGTAAATGTACGACCACCGTGATTTCTAGAAAACCGCTGATTATTAAAATTACCTTGATTAGTCGAAGCGTTTCGCCGACAATTTGAATTGTTATTTCCTCCGTTATTAAAATTCTGATAATTATTATATCTACCAGAATTTCCTGTTCTATTATTTGGTCTTCTGGAAAAATTTCTAAAATTTCCCCTTCCTCTGTGAGAAAAATTAAAAATGTGTCCTGAATTATTTTGATTACCCAGCTCTTCATCTTGAGCTGCCCTTATTGCGTCCTTTAAGAATTCAAAATTTCTGGAAGATATAATTGTGCCCAGCCTTTGATTTTTAAGTCCGCATGCAAACCTTTTTATTGCAACCTTTTCGTTAATAGGTCTTAGAATATCAAAAGCATTGGCATTTCCGTCTGCTTGCGTAATGGTTAAATTTACAAAAATATCCTCTAACTCTTTACCAAAATCCGTTATACATTTTTCACCCTGTTTAGCCGAGAACAAGCGTGCCTGAAGGGCCGTATCTGATTTTTTAGTTAAGAGATGTTTTTTCATATCTAGAATTAAACTATTTACAGAATTATAAGTCAAACCTAATCGTAATTTGGCGTTGTTAGAAATACGCGTTTTCAAAACAAATTTAGTTAAAGAAGGTTGACTATCATTATCAAGCGTTGACGAATAAAAATCTAAAGCCTCTATTAATTTAGAAGTTGTAGATTCTGTATCATCCATGACCGGTAAAAGGTTTGTAGCTATTTTTAGATCAAAAGAAGACATTTTTAATTAATCTTTATTAATATTTTTGTTTCCAAACTCTAAAATTTCCTTATAAAGTTTTTTAATTTCTGTTATTATGTTATTAAAAGTCAAAATATCTTCTTTGTCTATTTCAGACTTTTCTATTTTTACGTTTAAATCAGTAATTTCCTTACCTAACTGAGAATATAAAGTTTTTGCCACTTTAACTTTTGATTCGACAATAGGGCTTTTTCGTCTTTCGCTATTTAATTTTACCAAATTTGTTCGAATATATTTAAATGAATGTAAAATTTCAATAAGTTTGTCTCCCATGAAATTAAAAATTTAATTCACTTATTAAACTTGCTAATTGGGTCCATATTTTTGCGATTATAATTATAAAACAATAACATAATATTATAATAATTAAACTTACATGCCTGCATTATTATTTACATTTTCAGGTACATTAACACATAACAAATTTTCTAACTCCATTTATAATTGTCTTTACTTTTTCTTTCTTCTTTTTTTTTTTTCTTACACGAAAAATACCGCCCTAAAAAAAAATTTAATTTTCTTCCATCTTTAAATCATCCTTGGATTTTCGCAGCTCATTTTTATAAATTTCTCTTCTAATTGTCTGCCTTAGTTTCCTTTGAACATGTCTAATGGCCCATACTACTGCAACAATTGCCGTTGCCACAACCAAAATTATAAGCAAAATCTCTGCTAAGCTTAATCCCTTATTTTGGTCAACTATTTCACCCCTTGCATCGCCATTGGAGGCCTGATTAATTACAATCTCTTCTTTGGACTTGGCATTAGCCATCTTAATAACTTCACAAAAAATGTAATACTTAGGGTTGAAACAAAGGGTAGCAAAATGAAACTACATGTTCACCTTAACATTACCCAAAGTATATTTTCAATCTGTTTTAAAATGCAATCTAATTGCCATATACGCTCGGGAAGGTGGTTGACCTGCTGACATAGCAAAACAGGTTATTGCGTGGTTGCCCATTATTGCAACAAGTTGAATTTGATACAATACATTTTATATAGGGTGTTTTCTCTATATATTACAGTTATATTAGTTAAGAAATCCGTTTAGATTTTTCGAATAATTTCCAACATTAGTTTCGATCTTCTCCTGGAAAGTAGTCAAAAAGCTAATCTTTAACTCTCTTAACATAGTAAATAATAAAACTTTATATATATATATATATATATATATATATATATATATATATATATATATATATATAAATAAAACCGACGCTGTCAAACTAATTCTTAATTACTTAACAAAACAAAATATTTATATATTGAAATCGAATACCAAGGTGTATTTATGTGTTTATTGGTTTGTCGCCGAACGCATAGGATTCAATTTTAAAGATGGAATAAAATATTATTTTTTACTTTTTAGTGCTTTTCTTTAAAGTCAGTTTAATTTTTTTTATGAAAAAATTGTTTTATTATTTTTAGTCCTATTTTCCTAAGTTTTATTTTAAAGTTTAAGTAAATTTTACATGTCTCTGAAATAATAAAAGTAGTATTCAGTTCATTGCATATGAAATTTTGCCAGAAAAATCGGTAAAAAAATTAAAATGATTAGTAAAATTGAAATTCGTGTCATTAAAAACCCAGGAAACTCTATGAAAGGCGATGTTTTATAATACCGCCTTGTTCCCCTTGGCTCCTTCGCTATACACTGCATATATAACACAACACAATAAATCTTTTGTACCAAAAATGAAAATATTTGATGTTTTCAAAGTTCAGAAGGATTTATAATAATCGAAATAACCTTGTGAAAAAATAGATTCGTTCTAGGGAAGTAATGTTCTGCAGGGTGCGGCCAAATTACCTTTTTGGTTAATTACCCTTCATTCACCAAATTTGAAGGCAATATATTAAAGCATTTCATATGTATCGCAGAAAATCTTAAGCAGAAAGATTTAAGATGGCGCCATTCCACCAGTTAAATTTTTTGTTTAAGATGCTTGCTGTTGAATCAGTTTACATCTATATAAAAAAATGAGTGGATCGAATTGATAGCTTCCTCCATTTCTGAAGTCAGTTAAAACTAATAAGGATTTATGGTTTACTGGCAAAAAATATTTTTGGATTGATTGTTTCCTTCTACATATAAACAACCAATCAAATTTCGAAAAATGTTAAATTTAACGAATGATAATCACATTTATTAATCGGCTTCCACCTTTTGCTAAAAGTTATCAGCGATTATGCCGAACTAAGCATTTGATACTTTATTATAAGCTAACTACAAATCTGCACTTAATGTTTCCAAATAATTTGAAATTAATCTGATAAATAGTTTTTAAGCAAATTTTCCGCCATTTTGTTGATCTGTATCAAAATTGCCATGTAACACTTGATTTTTGTGCAAAATTTGAGACATGTTCAATAATTTTTTTTAAATTTTACTAATCCATTTTGTTCCGCCATATTGGATTTTTCCAAAATATTACTGGCTCATCCTCTTATGATCCTTAATTTTTTACCAAAAGACAAAAATCTAAGTAGTTTTTGAATTTTTTTTTTAGAATTGAGAAAATATATTTTCCGCTTCTAGGGACGCTAAAAGGTTAAGATATGTAAAACCTAAGAAGGTGATTTCTTTTAATTTTACGAAAATTGTATTTGGTCGTCATTTTGTTCCGCCATCTTGAATTTTACCAGTCCATCTCTGTACCACAATTCATTCTTGCACAAAATTTTAAATCAATCTATCTATTATTGCGTTTTCTCTGATCGACCAATGACAGATACAATTATGATCAACAACTATATACAATGAAAACGCTAGTGATATTTGTGGCAGTGCCTGCATAGAAAAACAACAGAATGTTTAATATCTTGATATTTATATCAAACAACATCTTCGCTGGTCAGAACACGCCATTCAAACCACACAAAAAAATCAGGAAACTATATCATACTTTTTATTTATTACGAAATATACTGGAAACTAAATTGTTAAAAACTCTTTATTATTCAATGGTGCAATCCATTTTACGATATTGTATAATAGTATGGGGTGCTTCCGTCAAAAATGCAATAGATATATTAAAAAAATGCCAAAATAAAGTTATTAAAATTATATTTGACAAGGATAACAGATATCCCACTGACCTGCTTTACACCGAACTTGAAATCTTTAACCCTAGAGGTTTATTTGTGGACAGATGCCTAGTTTATTTTCCAAAAATTAAGCATGTATTTTAACAGAATGACTATCAATATAGCACTAGATCGGTTTTAAATCTAAATATGCAATTACGTTTCTTTCACAGGACTGCAAAGAAACTTAACATTCCTTGCTCCCTAACTTTATAACACTTTGCTTGAATCCACAAAACTGTTATGCGAAAACAGACACAACTGAGCTTCCTTCCTTTGTGTGCAAATAGGATCTAGATATTAATACTAAATGTTTAGATTCTAATAAAATAGCGATTGGTTAAAATTATGTTTAATCATGGGCGTGCGGTGAAATTTTAAGAAGGGGAAGCAATTTTTAGAAACTTACCTATTTGTAATATAATTTGATTCTTCGATCATTTTTTGCAAATTCGTCAATGACGTCATCACAAAAACGTCGATGTTCCGACATATTTTGGACAAGTTTATTTTCAATGGACAACAGCGATGTATGCGAAAGTCTCTCCTGTCCCGTTGAATTTCTCACGAAATTTTTTATACTTTTAAGTGTTGAAAAATTGCGTTCTACTGACGAACTTCTGGCAGGTATTGTTAATACTAATGCACACAATTTCGACACTTCGGTGTAGGCATCTTCCAGCTCCTTGTCTTTTAAAAATTGTATTAGTTCCTTAGCGTTATTTTTTGCGCTAATGTCATCAGTTTCGTAAATCACTTTTAGTTCAGATCGCAGTAACACTCGGTCGAAGAACTAGCCATAATGAAGAAGAAGAGATTTAAACGCATCTTCTGGAAAAGTTTTTCCTTTAAATCCAGCAAAATTGCAGAGCTGGAGGAATCATTTAAACCGTTTAATCTATAGTTTAATTGTTGCTGAATTTGATCGATTATTTCATAAAATCATCTCCCACCTTGTCTGTTCGAACACGCTTGGCTTGTGGTTCTACATTTAACGTCATCCTTTTCTCCCAAAATAGGTCAAAGTCATCTCTTTTTTGGCTTAACATGGAAAATGATGGAAATCATCATCATCATTTAAACCTTTAAATTTATAGTTTATTTGTTGCTGAATTTTATCGATTATTTCATAAAAGAGGCGTCTGTATGATGTTTGAACATCTCCCACCTTGTCTGTTTGAAGACGCTTGGCTTGTGGCTCTACATTTAACGTCATCGTTTTCTCCCAAAATAGGTCAAAGTCATCTCTTTTTTGGCTTAACATGGACTTAAAATCATCCACTTCTTTTAGGCAAAAAGCAATATCATTTGTTTTAGTTTGTAATATATTAAAAGCATTGTCCGAGAATGGAAATATTTCTGAAAATATGTTCAACAAATAATTAAAATTAAAATCTCGTTTCTAACAGTCCAAAACCCCCCTCGAACTATTTATTGCTTCTGAGTCTCACGTTTCATTATTTTCTATTATATTCTCAAACAGTCCAATCAGTGACTCACGATTTTCAGATACTGTTAACACAAGTCTTCCATTATAGTTCCACCTAGTAGGAGCTACTTTGGGCAATCGTTTGTGGACAATGGAGTCCAAAGCTTGTGTACGTTTTGTTGACTTGGAAAAAAAGCAGCCATGCTACATAAAGTAACGAAAAATACTTTACACTCTTTAATGTGATTGATGGACTGAGATAAAACTAAATTTAATTTATGAGCAAAACAATGGACAAACACAGCGCTCGGGAAAGTTTCTCGAACTTTAGCTTGCAGACCCCCTAATTGTCCTGCCATCACTGTAGCTCCATCATAGCTTTGAGCCACTAATTGTTTCTCTCTATTAATTTCTTTAGTAATGTTATAAACTACGGTATATAATGCATCTGCTGTACGATTTTCAGACACATTCTTAAAACCTAAAAATGGCTCTTGAATACGTCCGTCTATTTTAACGTAGCGTATTACTATAGATAATTGGCTAAAATTAGTGATATCAGTTGTTTCGTCCAGAACAATAGCAATGAACCGCGCCTCGCCAATCTCCTACTTAATTCATTTTAGAATAATGGTGGCAATAGCGGAAATTAAATCATTCTGGATTCGTTCCGTTCCGAAAAACACTAGATTGCTCTAAATGATTTTTTAAGCAATCATCATATTTAGCCATTAAACTAAGTAAATCTTGAGAATTTCCTCTATTTGAAGAAACCCTTGTTTCGTCATGACCTCTAAATCCCAATTCGTGCTGTCCGAGAAAACAAACAATATCGATAAGTCTTCTTAATATTTGCCTATTTTTATCGACTGGTTCATTGTGTTGGCGCTGACTAATTTCCAACTGTTTATGACGGCCTGCAAATGCGCTTTGGACATTGCGTCTTTTTACAGCTGGAAATTGTTTAAATCGGAAAAACCAGTTTTATTCCAGAGACCTTTTTCATTTTTAAAAAGTAAACATGGCCAACAAAATAATTTACTTATATTTTCACACCCTGCTAGCCATTTAAATTGTTGTATTGTTTTTCCGGATAAAAATGTCTAATACCGTTTTTCAATTTAGTGGTTAAATTTTGCCTAGGCGGTTTTGCCTTTCCTTTGGAAATTATTTGAAGCTTATCAGCGAAGTTTAATGTTAAAAATCCACTTATTCTTAAGACATACACCACACATTCACACTCAGTCTTCTTACTAAATTCTCCAATATTTTCACACAACACACGGATAACCGTTCAAACAAAGAACCTACTCCAACGGTTGTTAGATTTCCACTAACAAATAGAGACAAGTTGACAGTATTATCCATAGGGAACTTCGGGAACCATTTATGGTGTGATGTAAACTTCAATAAAACAAACTTTTTTCCGAACAGAATTTATTCTTATTCCTTATGGCCACAAGTAACACACACTTTACCGCTGATTAATCACTACAATTAAATTAAAGTTCTCAAAGGACCAGGTGGGTTTGTCAAGCCCAACCAAAATAAGTACACACCGTACCGTTAATTAATAAAAATACAGACAAATTATTTCGCGGCAGAATACTTGAATCCAATTAATTCTTTTAAAACTGAAACTGAAACTTCACAAATATAACTAACTGGGAGAGGTGGATCGCGACTAAGGGTAATATTTTCCTAATAAAATACTAAAACATTTACCGAGAAACTAGGAGTGCGAAAGTAAAAATTCGGAGCCAAAAAACATTCGACCGATCTCTTTAATTGTCAAATACGCACTACTTCCGCCTAAAGTTGTGTTTTTCATTTGCGATGCCGGAACCTGTCTACAGACCGGTTCAAGGTCGATTTTCTAGGAATTGCTGAAAGCATAAATATTGATTTTTATTTTGAAACATAGTGGTTCGTTGTTTCGTTTAAAATATGAGTTTACTATATGAGTAAAAAACAGATATTTTATTCTGACAAATTTTTAAATATTATTTAATGGTTTGAATAGGATTCAAACAACGATAGCTTCCGCCCTCACTTAAAGTCCGCCACTGAAATGCAAAAATTGCAAACAGCCGGTGAAAAGTTCAATAACATCTGGCTCGATTCACAGGAAATCAAGCATACTGGACTTGGCTGTGGAGAAGCTAGCGGCCCGCATACGTTCTATTTCATTTTGTATTGTCGCTCGGTCAGAGTCAAGGCCGCATTTATTATGGGCTTGATAATTAAGATAATATTTTAGCATTTTTAATGTAAACTAAATTAATGGTTTCCTATTTCAAAAATTACATTTAAGTAGATGTTTTGTAATTTTTTTTTGGGGAAGCACTGCTTCCCTTGCTTCCACGGACTGCACGTCCCTGCGTTTAATATTTAATAATTATACTATATGATGTTATGATATTATTTTCCTATTTGTATTTTAATTACAATATGCATTTAGTCGTTTTTTCAGGTTGAACTTTTAGATATTTTTATTTATATTGGCCATCTTGTATTCGTAACAAACCATAACCAAACTTAATATTTGATTTTTTGTGCAAAATTTGAGATAAATTGGATACATATTTTTAGTATAAATTTTTAAACAATTCACGAAGCCACTATTTTGTTTTGCCATAATGGAAGTTTACAAAAATGTTACTAGGTCATTCCCCTTAACTTTTGACCAAAATTTGAAATCAATCAGGTATTTTTTAGTTTTAACAGTCAATAAAACATGTTTTTTCAGGGACCTTGAACTTTTGAAAACATCTCGATGTGTTTTTGATTTATATTTTGCCAAATCTTGTATTATCGTTTCTAACAAACATTGAAACATAAATCTTTGGACGTTTGGCAAAATGCTGAAAATAATAAATATTGATTTTAATTTAAAGTATATATCTGTATACAAAATTTGACGAGAACATGTTTTCAGTGGTACGTTTGGTATTTTGGAACTGTCCAGAATTTTGGAATTTTTATGATAAGTTTTAGGCCGTTTTTATTTTGATTTTTTAAAATTAAGTTTTGCGCCGTGATTATACTAGGCTTGTGGGGGATTCATTTGTGTTTTTAAACTACTTTTTATTGCATTGCATAGACTGTTTTACGTTTTCTCTAAGACATAAATGACAAATAATTAAATTTATATTGCAAGCAAATAATAATTTCGAATTATCTTTATTTATCCATATTCCAAAAAACAATGTCCATAAACATGGCATTACAAAATCCTGTTTACAAAAAGAAAATAATTAGAAATTATTTAAAATATAATATTTTTAATCGTAAGTCAATACTTGCTTCTAATTATCATAATTTATCCAAAATCTGACAAAAAGTCAACCATTGCAGGTAGTAAAGAAATATGCCCACGTATGAAATTCACCATTAAATGCTGTCCTAGTCTACTCCCCTAAAAGAAAATAATTAGAAATTATTTAAACATATGATTTTTTTCGTGTTCCTAATTATTTTGGTTTATTCTTATAAAAAACTAATATTGTTGGTAACGAATGTATATATCCACGTATTAAGTTATCTAAAAATGTTACTCTAACCTGCTGCAACCCCCAAAAGTTGGAAATTAGATAATAATATTATTTTTTATAGTGGGCGATTATTTATTTCTAATTATCCTAATTTATCTAAAGTATTCCAAAGAAATTTTGAATGTTTAAAATAAAACACAGGACAGCATCTTTAGCCGTCATAGCTTTTCCTTTTTTAAATTATTATTTAATGCCGCAGTTAGCCGTGACTCTTATCGGGCCAATTGTTTTGTTATTTTGTCAAATTGGCAATTAGCGACTTCAAACATCCCTAGATATTAATTTTGCAGCCAAATCAAAGAATAAATGGCATCACTGGTCCACCATTTTGAATCCGCCATCTTATTTTTAAGAGAAAAAATATTAAATAAAGATTTAACAACAGCTATGTACAAGTGCCAAATTAAGAGTCAATTGGATAATTGTGAGGTGGTGAAAAATTTGTAACAAAATTAGATTAGGTATATAATAATTAGATATAAAAAGGTCAGTTTTAATAAAATCCTTTACAAACCAGTAAATCTACAAAAAACAATTAAAGTTTTTTTTAATTTCATATTTTTAGTATATTTAATAACTTTAATCAAATAAAATAATTCTTAACAAAGTGTTCTTAAAAATTGAAATGAAATGTCCAACTACTGCCATATACTCGTTCCGATGTGCGCCGCGGCCTGCCTCAACCTTTATGTTCCACAGAATCTGTAATAATCAAGAGCCTAATGTTTCAAAAGAAAACAAAGAAAATTCTGTACCGTAACAACATTGCATTTTCTATTAATTGTTTAATAAATCATTACTGTTATTTTTATTAAGTATTATATCATTAATTATATTGTATGAAAATAATGCATGCAAAAGTAAAAGATAGAAAATATATATTTTTTTAAAATAAGCTAAATAATATAATATTCCTTAAACTATAAGTTTTATCACGTAAAATTGTCACAGGTAATTTTTTTGAAAATTTTGCTTTTAGGCAATAAGTTTCGATAAAATAGTTCTTGAAAAAATCCCTCGACCTGCAGTATCATGATTTTTTCGCGATTTATTTTGTGTCAACCATTTTAAAGCAAAAGGTTGTAAAAAAACCCTTTACGCCAATTTTACCCGATAAAACTTAAAAGTCTCGGAATATAACCTATGATAATTTCACAATAATTGTCACTAATTACTGCTTTATAAAATTACTAAAGAATTCTTCTCTTTGACCCCAACTCGAAGATTCTGACAGCAAGTGTCATGACTGGCTTCTTAATTACTAGGCTCCTAAATTAGACACTCTGAAATACGACGTCCTTTGACTCAATTACTGAAATGCCTCGAAGTTAATTGCCGAAAACGAAAGCCTGTTAATTGCCAAATGCATTTTTACGAAAGTCTCGCTTGACTTCTATTAGTTTTAACTTGATGAAACTATAGTTAACGTAAAATTAAACGCTTTTTTCAAACTTGGAAAATGGTATCCAAATTGAGTCTTAAAAATATTGATAATATTTGTTCTTCTTACATTACACCGTATTAGGTAAGATTTTAGGTACAGGCTCTATATTCAGGTTAGGTTTTATTATGAGGGAAGCGAGGTCCTTATTTACTATTTAAGAATATATTTTCATCTTCAAATGTGACCACTGACGACCGCGACGCTAAGTCTGACTCATACACTATTCGATCTGTATATTGCTGAATACTGCTAAAATATTCCGGAGCTTTTAAGCCTGAATCCTTTTAAATGTAACTTTGCTGTTAGATGTCCTAAGTAATTGTCAATACACGTAATGATAAAATTAGCACATAACATAAAAATTCGATAAATATCTTTTACCAGAAGCTCTCATCGTTTTGAATCTTTTAGTCTTTTTTTTACCAGTTTCTATCTACGCCACACTTGACTCTTGGACATAATTTAAAATAATTTGAGTAAGAGTTTTTTTAAGACCGTTATTTTGTGAAATGTGAGTGTGATTTTCATTTGACTTTTGTGCCAAATTTGAGATAATTCCTTGGCGACAAGTTGTTTAACACTTCACCAGTATTTTATATATATATATATTTTTATATATATATATAAATATATATATATATATATATATATATATATATATATATACATATATACATATATATATATATATATATATATATATATATATATACATATATATATATATATATATATATATATATATATATATATATATATATATATATATATATATATATATATATATATATATATATATACAGGGTGTCCCAATAGTGCGTTCTCGGTTGATATATTGATAACGGATAGCGATATAAAAAAAGTTCAAACACAAAAGTTGTAGAGCAATACGGGATACATAACCTAAAATTATTTTCATTTACACAGGGTGTCTCAAAAATCGGTAGCAAATTTGTGTTTTTTCTTATGGGACACCCTGTATATTTTTGCATATTTAGATTCTGCTCGTGATTCTACACATTTTTTGTATAACATGTCTTATGTCTAAATCTGAAAAAATATGAATTGCAGTGCCTTTTTTCAAACGACGTGGGCCGTTGGCTTTTTGATATAGGATTATGATTTTTGGCAGGAACATTAACAAAAGTATGGGTTGACTTTCAACGTGAACAAAATTTGTCAGCGTTGTACAGGGGGTCCTAAATAAGTAGGTAGTTTAGACTATTCGTGACCCAAAACCCTATCTTTCGTTGTAAGTATGTCCTATACCTATTTGTCATAGTCTCCGAGATTTTGACATTTTTGTATTTATTACTAGGTTTTCAATGGCAATCGCCTTAAAATTTGCTTTGTTATCGAATTTTCTAATTATAATACACAAGTGACGCAAAATCAAAAATTCAGCTCATAATATTGTGCTTAGAATCGCGACCTATAGACTTAGAGCAGATATTTTACCAACTATTCTTAAATATTTACTATTAATTAAATTAAATATCAATGCCGCGATGCTGAATAGAGGTAACAATTCTTTTGTGAATCGGCTACAAGTGTGTGTTGAAAGAAATGGTGGTCATATTGAACATTTAATCAAGTGATTGTAGGACTTCTTTTTCTGTTGTGTCTCTTTAATTAAAATATTTATTTGCCTTTTTACATAAAGAAAAATAGTAGAATGAATTTTTAATTTTGCAATTTTTTACTGTGTATTAATGTACAGGGTGATTCACCGAGATTTGCCACCCCCCTTAATTCCTTTATTTTTAATAACAGAGAAAAAGTTGAAATACAAAAATGTCAAAATCTCGGAAATTATGACAAATAGGTATAGGACATATTTATAACGAAAGATAGGGTTTTGGGTCACGAATAGTCTAAAATATTAAAATACTATAAATTCCATTTAAAAAATAGAAGATATGATGTTTTTAATTTTTTTAATTTCTCCTACTTATCTAGGACCCCCTGTACAACGTCGACAAACCCATACTTTTGTTAATGTTCCTGCCAAAAATCATAATCCTGTATCAAAAAGCCAATAGCCCACGTCGTTTGAAAAAAGGCACTGCAATTCATAATTTTTTACAAAATGGCGGATATTAGAAAAACTATCAGATTTAGACATAGGACATGTTATACAAAAAATGTGTAGAATCACGAGCAGAATCTAAGTATGCAAAAATATACAGGATATCCCATAAGAAAAAACAAAACTTTGCTTCGCTACAGATTTTTGAGAAACCCTGCATAAATGAAAATAATTTTAGATTATGCAGCCCGTATTGTTCTACAACTTTTACATCTGAACTTTTTTTATATCGCTATCCGTTATCAAGATATCAACCGAGAACGCACTATTGGGATGCCCTATATATATATATATATATATATATATATATATATATATATATATATATATATATATATATATATATATATATATATATATATATATATATATATATATATATATATATATATATATATATATATATATATATATATATATATATATACATATATGTATATAAGTGTGGTACATATACTGTCTTTCCAAACATTTTTATTAAGCACCATTTTGTTCCATCATAATGGATTCTTACCAATAGTTTCTACCTATGCTACACTTGACTTTTGGTCATAATTTAAAATAATTTCAAAAATTACTCTTTACAGTAATATTGTCATATTGAATTCGTATAATTTTCACATTTAATTTTTCTGCAGAAAGTCAATTGAACAAGATCTTTTTACCATGATTTTTTAAAAATTTTATTTGTCCGCCATTTTGTTCCGCCATCTTGAATTAGTAACATAGTTTTATTAGTTGATTCCTAGACCACAATTAGTTATGGCACACAATTTGAAATCAATTTATTAAGTAGTTTTTTCATGCTGGATTTTTAAATATTTTATTATGCTGCCATTTTTTTTCGCCATCTTGGAATCGTGTCAAAATTTTAACGGTTGAGTCCAACATAACACTTGAGATTTGTGTAAAATTTAATATAAATCGGATAAGTAGTTTGTTAAAAATATTTTTTTTGTACATTTCACTAGGACGCCATTTTGTTTCGCCATATTGGATTTTCACCAAAATATTACCAGATCTCCCCATAGGACTCTTAATTTTTGTTCAGAATTTGAAGTCAACTGGGTAAGTAGTCTTTAAGCTATGCCGCGAACTGACAAGCGTACAGACAGACGGACCGACGGAACTGATAAAACATATTTTTTGGCTATAGGAAGGCTAAAACGTAAAGATATATAAAACCTGGGAGGGTATTTTTTTCACTATTTTTATTTGTCCGAATCGTATCTCGAATTAGTCCCACAAATTTCAATCCATCAAGCAGTTTTTAATTAATTAATTAAATAATTAATTTAATTGGATTTTTACCAAAATATTACCAGGTCATCCATATAAGACCCTTAATTTTTGACCAAAATTTGAAGTCAGTCGGGTAAGTAGTTTTAGATAAGCCGCGAACCTCCAGACAGACTGACAGACAGACAGACGAAATTGAGAAAATAGGATTTCCGGTACATAGGAACCCTGAAAAGTGAAGATCTGAATAAATCTCGTAGGATGATATTTTTACGATTACGATACTTCCCTTTTACGAGGCAAGTAAAAATAACTACTACAACCTACATTACCATATTGCATTACATTTTTGAAAACTAACATTTACAATAAAATTGTTTCCCCGGGGTGCGTGAAAGTTCCCTGAATATTATTTTGAACGTTCTAACCTATGCATCTCTAATCATAACATTAAATATCTGTTTATCGAATTCACAAGAATTAGAATTAAAAGGGAATTTTACATTATTACATTTTAGAGATAGAATTTTTGTTTTATTTGACTGTCATTGGCGGCAAAAAGAAGATGTAAAATTAAACATAAAATGTGTCAGCATTCGGGAATATGTAGTTTTAACGTTTAGTAAAATATTTGATGCAAAATGGGAATGCATTTTTAATTTTGTCCAATGTCATAGTTGACATCAAAATATGTAGAAACATATATACATGTATTTATGTATATACCCCAATTTTGATATGAATATGATATTCGATACAATCGGACATGACGGCTTGCTTGGGAATATTTTAAAGCTATGGCATTATTGAAATATTAATGTTCAATTTTATACAATTTTATTATAAATTACAAACTAAATTTTATTTTTAATGGGTTTGAAAGTAATTGTATCTACTACAGCTACTGGGAATTTAATACACATATAAACATGCATGTCACGAATTATTTAAAACGATTTCATCCACAACAAAATTTAGACGTAATCCCAGTAGTGAATTCTAAAATTAGCCTTCTACCAGCTTGCTCCTGAAGTTTGATGCCATACTCCATCTACTTCCAGAATGTCAATATTAATGACTTTCTTTTTCGCTCAGCATACATTATTTATTATTATTATTGCTTAATTTGCAGATTTTATTTAAAAATGTACATTAATCTTTTAATTTAAAAATAATTAAATCTATGCAAGGTTTTCACTTAGGTCTTTAGAGAATTTAGTGCATTGCAAACCTTAATAAATGAAGATGGACAACGCATTTGTGATAATTAGACAATTTAATTAAAAATGTATTATTAAGGGCAGACGTAGTTAGAAATGGACGTTTATCGATAGTTATGGATAAGAGCCGATAGGTGAGCAATAATGCCGATAGGTAACTGGTAATATCGATAAATAGGTGAAAACATCGATGGGTAGCCGAGAATATCGATGGGTACGGATAAACGGATTACACGTTTGCAAGCAAATTATGTGCCTTATGAAGATAAGGCTTTTTTACTTCCCTCGTAAAAGGGAAGTATTGTAATCGTGAAAAAATCACACTCCGAGATTTTCAGATTTTCACGTTTCAGGGTCCCTAGATGACGAAAAACTTATTTTCTCAATTCCGTCGGTCTGTCTGTCTATCTGTCTGTCTGTTACCAGCGTAGCTAAAAAACTACTTACCCGATTGACTGGAAATTTTCGTCAAAAATGAAGGGTCATATAGTGATGACCTGGTAATATTTTGGTAGAAATCCAATATGGCGAAACAAAATGACGGTTCAGTGAAATGTTAAAAAAATTATTATAAAAGTACTGCTGATCCAATTTGTTTCAAATTTTGCAAAAACATCAAGTATTATGTTGGAATCAACTGGAAATCAATTTTGGTACGAATCAAAGATTGCGGAACAAAATAGCGGCTTAATAAATAAAATATTTAAAAATTCAGGCTGAAAAAACAGCTTAATGGTTTGATTTCAAATTTTGTGCCATAACTAATTGTGGTATAGGGATCAACTAGTAAAATAGTGGTACTAATTCAAGACGGCCGAACAAAATGGCGGCCAAATAAAAATTCAGCCTCAAAAAACTACTTAATGGTTTGATTTCAAATTGTGTGCCATAAGTAATTGTGGTATAGGGATCAATTAGTAAAATAGTGGTACCAATTCAAGATGGCGAAACAAAATGGCGGCCAAATAAAATGTTTGTAATCGTGAAAAAAATCACCCTCTCGGGTTTTACATATCTTTACGTTTTATTGTTCCTAGATGCCAAAAAATATGTTTCCGTTCGGCCCGTGTGTCGGTCTGTCTGTCAGTTCGCGGCATAGCTTAAAAACTAACCCGATTGACTTCAAATTTTGATAAAAAATTAAGAGGTGGAAACATGGCGGAACAAAACAAAAAACTACTTAATGATTTCAAATTGTGTGTTACACAGTAAAATTGTGTTACTAATTCAAGATGGCGGAACAAAATTGCGTCCAAATAAAATTTTTGTAATCGTGAAAAAATCACCCTCTCAGGTTTAACATATATTCACGTTTTAGCGTCCTTATAGATGCCAAAAAATATGTTTTATCAATTCCGTCGGTCCGTCTGTCGATCTGTCTATCAGTTCGCAACATAGCTTAAATACTACTTACCCAATTGACCAAATTTTGAGAAAAAAAGTAAGGATCATATGGGGATGACCTGGTAATATTTTGGTAAAAATCCAATATGGCCGAATGCAACTTTACTGTTGCATCCAGACACATATTTTCTATATCCTGCATGAACCCCATATTATTAGTCTTTACATACTCCGTTGGTCCGCAGATATTTCCCAGATATTATGTTTCTATGGTTTTCGTTAATGATCCTCTTGTTGTTATGTTAGAGGGGTGTAGTGTTTGGAATTAGATTCTAGTAAAGAAACAAAATACTTTTTTAAATTGTCGACGTTTCGCAACTTTATTATTGCATCCTCAGGACACATAAATTCTATATCGTTCATTAAACCCAAATTATCAGTCTTTACCTATTACCTGGTCCGCAGATATTTTTCCGATATTAAGTTTCTAAATGGTTTCCGTTAACGAACCTCTTATTTTTATGTTAGAGTGGTGTATAATTTGGGGTTAGGATCTAGTAAAAAAAACTATTGGTGTGTGTGTGGTTGTAAAGCGAAAATACCTATAATTATTCTAAACTAGAATTAGTTTTTTTATGGATGGATGGCAGACTACAAAGGATAAACTAATTTAAACATTCGAGACCTCTACTTGTATCTAAATGAATGCAAACAAATGGCAGACGAGTTTAAATGTGGGCTGTGGCACTCTAGAATAATAGAAAAATTGACTTTTAAAAACATGTGTTTTTTGCCAGGGCTTCAAAGGGACATTTGGGATTTTAACAAATGAAAGTAAAGTAAAGAAACTTAGTATCCAATATTTCATTTTATTGATGAGCTAAAAGAAGATCTAACTCGCACAAATACATTAAGTTTTAAATGTGCATAATATGCTGTCTTTATTCTGCATTCTATAAACTACATTATAATAGAATTTTGTTCAGATCTTTATGAAACCACCAAGAGTCACTCGGTGTCCTAACTGAAAAAACAAATTCTTATGATAGAGCTTAAAAAGTATGTGTAATTTGTAATAATGTTCTGTTCAAAACTTTTAAGAAAAATACCTAAAAAAATAAAAATTTTCCCCCAATTTTGAACCTGTACCATTATTTTTACCAGTTGATCTATATATCACACTTAATCCTTTCACAAAATTTAAAATCAATCTAAAGAGAAGTTTTTTTCAGGCTGGTTTTAAATGTTTTATTAGGTAGTCATGTTGGATTTGTACCAAAATATTACCAGTTTGCTAGCATTTTGTTTCGGCAAATTAGATTTTTATCATCATGCTCACCTGGCCATCAACATATACATATATCAGTAAATATTTTGATAGGTTTTATAATAGATAACCCTACAGAACATCCATGTATTAAGTTTACAAAAAGTAACTTTTTTTATTCTTCATTTTTCGGCAAAAGTGTATTATTCATGAAGTTTTTTTCTTAAGTAATTTCATATCTGCGCACAGGGTAGTAGAAAATTTAAAAAATTGGCTTTCGTTAACGATTTTCTTTTAAAATTGGACATTGTATAAAAGCGCGTTTGAACCACAATGTTTTTTTCAAGATGGATTTACAAAATAAATTTTGCTAAAGTAATATCACGACCGATGTATAAAGTAGCTAGACAAAATGATTAAAAACAATGAGTTTAAATGCTGCGTTTAATATTTTAATTTGAAAGGTGTTTTATGGTTCTTATCAGTTTAACATCACATAAATGATTACCATGTTTCTATTTTTTAACGTCCCTTGCTACCCTGTATATCGGACGTGCTATTACCTTATATCAACATTACCTTAGCAAAACTGTAATGGTTTACAACTCCATATTATGAAAAATACATTTTAGTGAAGTAAATCACTATAACAGGTTTTCTTTGGAATGGTATTAACTTCAAACCTGCTGATATATAATATTCAATTTAAAAATGTGTTTTGTGAAAATCAATTTTTTGTACATCAGCTCTGAAATTAATTATTGCCAGTCATATTTATTTGTTTAGCAAAAAATATTTATTAGACTGTCCAAATTACGCCTACGTACAAAATTTCGACAAAAAATGTATCACATTAAAGACTTAAAAAAAATCGTCTGTACTGTTTTTGTGTTTAACAAATTCTGGTTTTTTAGATAACGCAGTATAGCAAAGTGACCTAAGTTATAAAATTCTGCGACCTTAAGTAAACAGATAACGGAATAACCGACTGAAGCAAAAGTGATGCTCATTGTAAACAACAAAGAAAAATTTAGAAATGTGACAGCGTCGTTGATAGATTTTTTGACATTATTTCCAACACCAAAATTTCTTACAAAAAGTTTTAGAAAAAATTGACAATTATATTAAACATGATTAATTTTGTAGTTACCTGAAATTGCAAGGCAAAATAGCAATAAATATTATAGATAAGCCCCTAACTATGGCACTAGAGTGATACGGTATTCTTTAGTTGTTAGGATTTAAACTTTATGAATGTTTTTAGGATTTAAACTTATAGAATATTTCAGCCAAAAGAAAAAGAGAATAAGGGTTTTAAAATTGACTTGCATTATAAAGTATTTCATAATTAATGGACGTAGTGTAGTTTAGATGGGATTTGGGTGGGGGGCAAATTTTTACGCCCTTTATCCCAATTAGGGATAGGTTTAGACTGTGTCCATGAGAACTTCTGAACAGGACATCGAGGGCTGCATAGTATCAAAAAAGTTGAAAAATACACTAAATATCAATTTTTTAAGATGTGTGAAAGGTTCTTTTTCTTATCGAAATTAAGGGATATAGAAGGTCTAAAATTCTTAGTTCTGATTTAAAATATTCCCAGTAATAATTGTCTTGAATAGAATAACTAATATTAAAAATGGGGTTCATTCAGATATGTCTCATCAGTTTATTAATGCGCGGGTAGATATTGAGTTTGTTGACCTTTATAAAATTCTACAAAGTTAAACAGAACAATGAAATTCAGCTGAGAATAAAAAACAATATTTATGAAAACTTATACGCTCATTTCGTCTTTGAAATGTGTTCAAATATTTAGACAACAAACCATTTTATAAATCCCTAGACCCACGGACGCAAAATCAAATGCCTTCGCATGAAAGAATCATAATGCATTAACGGTCCAATATTAAACTCAATATTTTTCGGTAATTAAACCCAAGGTTTACTTAACCTGAGCATCCAAATATTGTATTATGACCAACAAAGGGGCAGATGGTAAGGAAATCAAACAGTGTCAGGTCGTATTAGATTTCCTTCGGGTCTCGGCAATTCAACTCTAGATTTATATGAATAATACAAGGTGCCCACAGTGGCGGCGCACAGTGCATATGATCTTATACTAATTCTTGGACATGTAAAAAATCCAACACATAAATTCATATTTTCATTTTTAGTTTTCTTTTATATCTAGAATTTTTATTTAATCTAGTTTAATATTCAGTTAGTGAAATAATTCAGTTTGGTATACATAATGGCATAGTGGCGTATATAATAAGGAGACTTTTATTTAAGCTGAAATGACAGAAATAGTATAAAGCTTTTGAGTGTGAAAGGGTAACCCCACCCCCAGAGCCAGTTTTATCTACAGCTGAAAGAAAGTAAAGTAAAGTAATGACCATTTTTTTTGTTCATATTATTTACGCTCAATTAGGTAAAGAACAAAAACTAATAATCATTTTGTCGGTTGTTGAAAATTTTCATCGTCTTAAAACTCTTTGCAGAATTTCTATATATGCCACAATAATGGCACACTAACACACTAAATAGCTCACACACTAAATATATTGGAAACTAGAAAATTAGCATTTAGATTTGTCAACAGAATCTGTATTTTGTCAAGGATAAATTCAGGAGTAATATGATTGCGACCATCCGCGATAGATAGAGAGTTGTACATTTTTTCATTACGTCGCATAGATTGTTTTGTTTATCTAAACCAGCCATATAGATTAAAAAAATGTATAAAAAATAAAACTTAAAAAAATGAACTAAAAAGGGAAAAATAATATTTTATTCCATCTTGATTATTATATTCTGTGAATAAAACTTATTCTCACTTACTTATTCACAAAAACCTATTTATGTATTGAGTATTTTATTGTCTAATAAATACAACGAGTTTAATGTCTAACGATCTTTATCATGTTTGCGCCGACTTCAAGACTAAAATTTTAAGTTGGAGTAAAATATTCTTTTTCAATTTTCAGTGCATTTTTTTGAAGTTAGTCTTAATTTTTGCTATAAATATTTTTATTGTATCCTTTTTAGTTCTATTTATACAAGTGTTATTGTAAAAGTCAGGTTTAACAAATAGCCACTAGGTTCACTGCATGTAACATCATTGTATAATAATTTTTTTCCTGATAGGATGGTGAAAGCATATATTGTTCAATGTAGCATCGCATAAACAGTTCAAAATGGCGCTATTTTGCAGTTTTAACATTTTGTTAATATGCTTTCTATAGGACCATTCCGGAAATTCAGCTACCGTCTATGAATTCTATTCCGGATGATACGTTGCCATTGATCATAATTTTGTTTTTTTTTGTTGAATTTCAGTCCCTCGCTTCGTGCTCCATACCTCCCCATCTGAAAACGGAAATTTTCATCACTTGTTTTCCAATATGTTATTTACAAATTACCTCTACATATATACGAATATATATATATATATATATATATATATATATATATATATATATATATATAATCATTTATATGGAAATAATATATTTAAAACTTTAAGCAGAATGCAGGTATTCAAGAATATTGCTGTCACTTACCATGAACGTAAGCCGATATGTTGGTTATATTTTAACAGATCCAGTTTAACTTTAACACGATTTTGTGAGTTTATGTAGCGTTTGTTTTCCACGGATTTAAGATACTATAACTTATAACTTATATTTGAAACTTTGAAAAGCTAACTCCTTGTAGGAAAAAATTTATTTCAAATCTAATATCAACTTTAGATTCTTAATAACCTAGAACATCCAAATTATATGAGATGTTAGACTCATCGTATTTTTTACGGTTTTTCGAAGATATTTCGAAAACTGAGATATAGAAAAAAAATTACGCCATTCAAAAAGGCGTTTTCTGTAGTAAGGTCTGAATGTGTTTTTGTCATATCATTATCAAAGTTCAAATTTTGAAGTTCTAGGCTGTGAACAATCCACAGCTGATGGTAGAGAGTTTCCTTTTGAAAATATTTCATTTAAGCCCCCAGAAATCGCACCACAATGAGGCGTGGCAACTTAAACTCAAGAACACAGTGGATCAATCATATATAGTCTAGTTAAGATAAAAAAAGGAGTATATTTTCTTTGCAAATAAAGCAGAAACTATTAACATTTAAGGAATAAAAAAAAAATTTAAATAGAAAGAAAATCTCAATCAAAAAGTCCTAACTCCAGGAACTCGGTCATAATTATTAATAATTTATATTTAATGTTGAAAATAGAGCTCCGCGCGGCGTGCGCCAAGCCGTTACGATGCTCCAAAACCGGCCGTAACAAGTAACAACAAAATTTTTAAATTAATATTTAATAGTAATTTTGTTTACTTGCTACGGCCGATTTTTAGCGTTCGTTGCGCGAAGCTTTATTTTGAACGTTCAATTATTTTTAATTATTAACCGAGTTCCGGGAATCCAGACTTTTTTATTGGAAATTTCTTTCTTTTCAAGAATCTTTTCTTAAATGTTAATAGTTTCCGAGTTATTTGCAACAGACTGAACTATATACTAATTCATCGACATATGAAATAAACCAAGCCAAAAAATCTCATTCTCATTTTTAGGTTTCTTTATCTAGAATGTTTGTTTAGTCTATCTTAATAATTATTTAGTAAAATAAATCTACTTGGTACAAATAGTAGCACAATGAATATCTCAACTGCTTAATGATGTAATACAAAAAAATTAAGGTTCTTTATGAAATTGCTTCAATTTCTGTGCGACCGAAATTAATCTGAAATTTAAAGCATTCTAAAGGTGAAGTTTTCGTCTAAAGCAATACAGTAATTAGCTATTTGGAACAAAAGTAGGTTTCGTCTAATTAGGTGGATGGAATTAAAACAAGCATGTCAATAACTATAAAAAATAAAATTCTTAACCGTACACAAAAAAACTCACGCCAACTCCCGCAATTTTTGTTTCTCGGCAGAAGTTCTATTTTGTAATTAACGAACCCACGAATAATTTGATTGCGACTTGTTATTACGTTACATGGATTGTTCAGTTTAGCCAAGCACACTATATATAAATTATATACATATTCGGATTTTTTTAATAAAAAAATACAAATACCTCTACCTCAAAAAATTGATATTTGATACAGATATATGACAAACGTGTTTAGAATTTTATGTCAAATGCAAGTATTCAAGAATATTGAAGTTTTATTTGGTTTTTTTGTTGAACAACCAAAAATATAATAATATATTTTTATCATTATTGAGACTATGAGATTATTTCTTAAATAACTTCTGGTGGGGGAACAATAACTTTCCAGTCATTACTTTTTTCTAAACATTAAATTTGCGAGTTGACAAAAATTTCTTGTCAAAAATGTTGATAGAATTAAAATTAACATTCTCAAATTATATGATAATTACCTCCCTCCTTCCACTCAAAGATATTAAAATTATTTTTTTGCATCTTTGGCAGGTCGTAAAATTTTGATATTCCTAGTTTATTTTGTGTTATTGGTCTCCTTCTTTCTCATAGTGAATTATGTTTTTTTAATTTCTTACAGTTTTCGAGAAATCGTCGTGAACTGTGATATTTTGATAGTGCAACAATGCAAGGATCACAACTGATCTTTTAAACTTCGAATTTCGAGAAAATTGGATTGGTACGTGGGGCCCCATACCTTGGCCTGCTAGGTCCTGTGACTTAACTCCCTAAGATTTTTTTTTGTGGGGAAGATTGAAGGACTTGATATTTAAAGGAAGAACCTTTCACACAAAAGAAGAATTGCAAGAGGCCACTAGGCAAGCTTTTGCATCTATTAGCCCAGTTGAACTAATAAATAGTTGCAACTCGGTACGCAAAAGATGCTTAGTTTGTATTCAACAGGGAGGGGCTCAATTTGAACAACTTCTCTAAATATATTTATCAGAAACCTATCTAACTAAATACCTAGATTTTCATAATTATTTTTTATTTTCACTTGTAGCTGTGAATAGTAGTTTAGTTTGTTAATTTTGTTCAACTTTGCTATGTAAACAAAAAAAAATAAAAAAAATTAATAATAAATAATTAAAATAACGTTAGCTAGTGTTATTTAAAGTTGTGTTTAAGTTGCTAACAAACTATAAATCTTAACAATACATAATTGAGATATTGTCATCACAAATCAAAGCCTACTTCGATGTAAACCAAAAACACCTAATATTTTCGTTATTTTTGAAAATAAGTACCTCTACAACTTTATATCACTGAAAAGGGCTAAACGCGAGCATTTTTTATAATTTATAGCCAACTATGATTTCCATTTGAAAAAAAAAAGTTTTGCCTATTTATGATAAAACGGACAACTATAGAAAAAATCTGAGTATGCCACTGGATTGCACATAAAAAAGTGCCTTTAGAATGTCTTTGCAGAATGTTAATATTCCGCAAAATAAAAAAGTTATGGACAATTTTCAAAATGGCCGAAAATTGAAAAACGCCCTATATCTCAGTTGGCAGTGAAAATATGGGCAGGCGGTTTTTGCCATTAAACATTTCTCAGAAATCGAGCCCATGACACCTAAGTCAGTTTTGCTCTATCTAGTCAGGAAATAGGTTTTCTCTGTTAAAACAGACCAATTTCGACCACCCTGTACATTCTATACACTTCGCTTGGGTGAACAGTGAATGAGAAACTTAAGGAATAAGGATGAAAAGTTTTACCTATAAGTACGATCTTACATCATATGGTCTCCATGCCCCACACTATGTTAGTAGGTTTTTACACAACTAGAATTTATTGCGTAATTTTCTTAATTTCCCTTAACTTAAATTCTGATTATTTTCTGTTTCCTATGCAATATATACTTTCCAATTTTAAATCTAAAAATAAATATTATTTCAACCCTTCTGTTTGTAAGTTAAATTATTTTATGTAAAGTGGTAAACCCTATTCTTAAAATCTGTACCGCACTGAAGTAAGGGTTTGCCTATCTAAAGAACAATTGTATAGCTTAAGAATAAGAAAGCAAACATTTCATGGCAAGCAAAGCGTTAACGTCAGACCGCACCTGGAGATCGCTTGAGCAAATACATAATTGATGTGGAAAAGCCAGGAAAAAGACACGAAACCTTTTTTAACGCGTTCGTATGTATTCCAGTGTAATATTTATTTTGGTTAAGAAAAACAGGATAAGCGGAAGTTATTTATTAATTTGTAGGCAACATTTTTTTTAGTTATGATATTTTTCTGCATATACTTTTTTGAAAATATCAAGTGAAAAACATGACGAAACTATGAGATTGTAATAAAAAAACCTTTTACTTCGATTGCAAGGTATGCAGTAGATTCTGAGGAACAGAGGTCGCTGATGAGAGTGATATCACACTTCTGAAACATCTTTAAAGAATCATTTGAAACCATCATGTGCGTTATATAAAAAATAAAATAATACTATAAAAATAACCGAAAAAAATTATTATATGTAATGTGTTTGTATTTGTGTTCATATTTGTACCAATCCAATATGGCGAAGCAGTAGAGTATAAGAGCGACATAATAAAATATTACAAAATAGGGTAGCCGATATAGTTGTTGGCCACCCCACAATTTTTGTCTGACCATAAGTAATTTGCAAATAAAGAATATTTTAAATTAATTAAGATATTGTTGGCAACTTCACGATTATCATTATTTCCGTTGTAGTTTGTAAAAGTTTGGCAAATATGTCTTACCGGTAGTTCCATTTTCACCTGGTTTGATGTCTGCATTTTCTGTTGATTGTGTAGTTTATTTTTTTTGCTTGGGAGACCGTAAGAACTTGTTGGTAATTTCTACTTTTTTAAGCTTCATATTTCATTTACATACTGTTTCTGAAGTACGGTATAATTTAATATGAATTTTTTATACTTTTACATCTAATTCAACCAATATTTTCTACAGGTTTTTATTAATTATAAGGGTCAATAATTGTATTCTGTAAATTTATTAGATTGACTATTTATATATATTTAATAAAAAAAAAATTTAATAAAAAATGCAGAAATCAATGACCTTTTGAACCTATATTACGGTAATTTGTCCTTGGCCAACAACTGAAAACTTGTTGGTTTTTGTTGTAATTAATGTCCAATTAATTTAGATATTATTATGATAAGAGGTCGTAAAAATGATAAAAAAAGATAAAAGATAATGCGAAAAGAAGAAAAATGAAAGAATGAGGAAAAAAAATGACCAAAAGATATGATTAAAACAAAAAAATTTGATGAGATTATGTATAGAACGAGATTCCTGGCAAGCTTTTATTTTATATTTAATTGTTTAAAATAATTCATTAAATGGCGTATTAACTATAACAAAAATGTACAACAAATATGAAAATTAAATCACAAAAATTGATTTTAAGACAAGATTAAATCAGCGATAACCAACCAACCAAAATAATTTTTGCCCTAAATGATTAGGCCCTATTAAGATCAGAGCAATGTTAGAGGAATACATTATTAAAAATATAGTGTAATGGCTGAAAGTCCGTATAGTCATAGCAGCCTAAGGACGGAAAACGGAAGAGTCAGTGAGTAATGGCTGCAAAGAAAAATCTATTTAGAAAACCGAAATGCATTGTTATATAACAATAATAATCATGATAATAATAAATAGACTTTATTTAAGAAATTCTTTCGAAAATGAATAGCCAGAATTGAATGACGGGGGGCGAGATCTAACAATGCTACACATCTAACCACCCTATGAAGAGAACTATATAGCTAGAAGTTAAATAACCTAACATACTAAAATTAACAAAATATTGACTTTAAATTTTGGGTCAATAATTAAGTTATATGGGGATGACCTGGTGTTATTGCGTAAAAATCCAATATGGTGAAACAAAATGGTAGGCCACCAGTCAAATGTTAAAAAATTATTACTAAAAACTACTTATCTATTTTACGTCAAATTTTGCACAAAGATCGATTGTTATATAGAAATCAACCTATAACATTTTATTACGAATTCAAGAAAGCAAAACAAAATTGCGGCCTAATTATTTAATAAATCAGCCTGAAAAACTTCTTTCAACTTTTGGGCATGCAATAAGTGTCATACAGAGATAAACTGGTAAATTCTGGTACGAATTCAAGTCTAAAATATTTACGTAAAAATGCTATGACTTCTATTGACTTCAAATCTTGTAGAAAAATTGAATGTCATACAAGGATTAAGTGGTACAAAAAGTGTGTGGTTATTCAATTTTTTTCAAATTATGTCCAAAAAGTGTGGCATCGTTAGAAATTAAATATATATATATATATATATATATATATATATATATATATATATATATATATATATATATATATTGGAAAGGAATGTATTGGGATCTTGAAAACCATAAAGAGATAGAAAAGGAAAATAGGATAGGAAAAAGTAGTTGCATTTATTTTTTTTCGCGGTTTTGTTTTTAGCACACTTATAAAGGTTTTTTCCTTTTCTTATGATATGTAACACTTTATACAAATATTGTGATTTTATATTAAAAAACAACAAAATTTATTTTTTAGTTGAGTTGGCCATGACTGCGAATGCCATTTGCATTTAGTGCATTCGAGATTTGATTTTAAAACAAATGAATATGTTAAAGCTGTCAGAAATAAAACTATTTTCATTTAAATTACACATTTTACTTTGCTGTTGTCAGAAACTATTAAGTGAAATTACGAATAATGTCTCAGATTTGGAAAAGTATGACAAATTAGTGACTTAAATTAAAAATCAAAGAAATGCGGAGAGTGCTGCCAATGATTATTTTGAAAATTTTCGGAAAGACGTCAACCTGGAAGAAAGATATTCTCTGCACTTGTTACCAACGTAGGTGAAGATGGAAGTTTTAAAATACCTTGGCCAAAAAAGTATCAAAAAAATAATGGCAATCGATGTAGAAATATGCAAAAATTCCCTTAATTATATTTAATAATATATATTTTTGCCGACCTAATAAAATCCTATTTTAAATAAAAAGGGGTTTATGAGTCAGGCGGTTTGTTTATATTAGTCATGTCGATAATACATTTTTTTGTTATCGGATGATCGAGTTAAGAATTATTCATTCTTTGTCATAAAGCGTTAGTAAATAGACACGTTGCTTATTGAAATTGTGTTTTAATGAAATAAATCCCATACCTATCAACAGGTTATGGGCCCAGGATACTCAGTTAATTAATTAAGTAAATTCAGTTATTAAAAAGTGTTATTTGTAAAAATGGATTCAAAACATAGCAAAAGAAATATTCAACCATTTAACGGGGATAGATACAGTGTATGGAAATTCCGAATAAAATCATTATTAGCCAAACTGGATGAAATGGACAAAGTTTCTCATTTATTAACTTTACCGAGTGCCTATGATGGAGTTATAACTGCCCTTGAAACTCTTAGTGAAAATAACTTAAACATTGCATTTGTGAAGACAAGATTGTTGGATCAAGAAGTGAAATTGCAAAATGAAGATAATACGAGTGGAAAAGTACTTTATACAAACAAAACATCGTTACCATCGGGAAGTAATACAAACAATAAACATAAAAATAAGTATCATAAATCCAAACATCATAAAAAAACAAAATTACCTTATACTACGTCAAACATCAAATGTGACCATTGTGGACGAAGAAATCACCTGAAAAAGGATTGTTTTTATTTTAAAAAGATGAATGAAAACCAAAAGGAGCCCAAACGTACCATTCAAACTGTTCAAACGAGCAATACTGGTGGTTTTGCTTTTATGCTAGGAACTCCTGCCCTTCCAAATTCAAACAAAAATGAAATTGTGTTTATTCTTGATTCTGGAGCCACCGATCACATCATAAACCGGTCAGATATGTATAAAACCTATTCTAATTTGAATAATCCTATACACATTTCCGTAGCCAAGAACAACACAGCTATTTTAGCCACTAAACAAGGTTCAATTGATGTTACCACTAATCTAGGCTTCAAAGGAAGTCTGGAAAATGTACTATATTGTCCTGACATTCCATATAACCTGTTGTCTGTTAGAAAAATGCAGGAGAGTGGTATGCTGGTAGTTTTTGATGGCAACGAAGTTCAGGTTCAAAACAAAGGACAAATTGTAATGACAGGTAAGCCTTTAAATGGTTTAACAAGCATAATTTTTAGTGTAAATTCTAAATTAACAAATAATTACAATTCAGTAAATATAAGTAGTACTAGTAAAACAAATAATAATTATAAATTATGGCACGAACGTTTAGGTCATTTAAGTAAAGATAAGTTCTTACATTTAAAAAGGTTAAATTTAATGGGTGATATAACTGAAATAAACGATATAATTCCCAATGAAAATTTTTTATGTGAGGCCTGTATATACGGTAAACAAGCGAGATTGCCATTTGCAAAAGAAAAACCTAAAAAGGAAAATGGTAGACCGCTGTTTGTCGTACATACAGATGTTTGTGGGCCTATTACACCTCCTACATGTAATAATAAAAATTATTTTGTAACGTTTATTGACAGTTATACACATTACACTGTTATATATTTGTTAACATATAAATCGGAAGTTTTAGGTGTATTTAAAGATTTTGTTGCTAAGAGTGAGGCACATTTTAACTTAAAAGTTGTAACTCTTTATTGTGACAATGGGGGTGAATATTTATCCAATGATTTTAAAACATTCTGTGTCGAAAAAGGTATTACATATCATTTAACAATAGCCCATACACCCCAACAAAATGGTGTAGCAGAGCGCATGAATCGCACGATAACCGAAAAGGCACGTGCGATGGTAATAGGTGCAGACTTACCTAGGTCATTTTGGGGAGAAGCTGTTCTAATGGCAACTTACCTAATAAATATATTACCTACTAGCGCTCTGCTAAATAACAAAACACCATATGAAGTATGGCATAACAAAAAGCCTACATTAAATAATTTAAGGGTGTTTGGCGCTACGGTTTATGTTCTAAATAAAACCAGAAAAACTAAATTTGACTCAAAATCTTTTAAATGTATTCTGGTAGGATATGAGCCTAATGGTTATAAGGTATGGGACGTAGAGGCTGAAAAGTTTATTACTTGTCGTGATGTTATATTTGATGAAGTAAACTTTAAGAACTCTAGGCCCCAAAAGTCTGAAGAAAATAATCAGACTTATGATATAAAGAAATCTAAAATACTTGAAATTATATCAGATGAAATAATAATAACTGATACTTCCAAAGAAATACCAATCGACACAGAACCCCATGTAAGAAAAAGTGATAGAATTAAAAATAAGCCAGCTGTTTGCTATAAAGAAAAGACAGAAGATTTAACAGATACAAAGCTCGATTGGTAGCAAGGGGTTTTAGCCAAAAGTTTCTAGTTGACTATAATGAAACTTTTGCGCCAGTGGCAAGAATATCTAGCTTAAGATTTATTTTGGCATTTTCTAATCAATTTGATTTACTTGCACATCACATGGATGTGAAAACTGCATTTTTAAATGGGGTGTTAAAGGAGGAAATTTACATGAAAGTTCCAGAAGGTGTAAAAGCAAATAATGGCCAAGTATGCAAGTTAGTAAAATCTTTATATGGTTTAAAACAATCGTCAAGATGTTGGTATCAACGTTTTGATGAATTTCTAAAACATTTACATTTTAAAAGTTCAGCTGTAGATCCGTGTCTGTATATTTTAAATAAAGGAGATATTGCTAAAAATATTTACATTATTTTATATGTAGACGATTTATTAATTATTACCAAAAGTAGAGACACAATGTTAAATTTTAAGTCTTATTTATCTAAAAGTTTTCAAATGGTTGATTTACAAGAAGTTAAATTTTTTTTTTGGAATAAAAATTGAAAGAAATAATACCTGTATAACTTTAGATCAAAGTGTATATTTAAAAAGTATTTTAAATAAATTTAATATGATTGAATGTAAAGCAGTGGACACACCATTGCCTACTAAATTAGACTATGCTGCTTTAAATTCAGATATTAGCTGTGCAGCACCATGTAGAAATCTTATAGGCTGTCTTATGTATGTAATGTTATGTACACGTCCTGATATTTGTGCAGCCATTAATATACTTAGTAGATACCAAATTAAAAATAATGAAGTACTATGGAAATCATTAAAAAGAATTGTACGGGATATTAATGGTACACTAAATTTAAAACTTACATACACAAAAACAAATTTTGATAATTTGCTTATTGGTTATGTAGATTCAGACTGGGGGGGGGGGAAATGAAATGATAGAAAAAGTACTTCAGGTTATGTATTTAAAGTATTTGATAATTGTACTATTTCATGGAATATTAAAAGATAACAATCAGTTGCTGCCTCCTCAACGGAAGCCGAATACATGGCTCTTTTTGAGGGTGTTAGGGAAGCTAAATGGTTAAAGTATCTTTTAAATAGTATACATTTAAATATAACCAGCCCTATTATTTTATATGAAGATAATACTGCTTGCATTCGCATAGCTAATAACCCTAGTGATCATAAAAAGTCGAAACACATAGATATAAAATATCATTATACGAGAGAACAAATTAAACAAAAATTAATTACTCTCAAATATATTTCGACAGGGGATCAACAAGCAGATGTCTTCACCAAACCACTTCCAGGCCCAAAGTTTGGTGTAATAAGAATGAATCTTGGACTAAATTAATTTATTAGATATGTATTTACAATTTTTTTTTGATAAAACAAATTATTATGTTGTTATCATAATTATTATGTTATAATGTTAATATTATTATATTGTATAATTTTTTTTTGTAATTTTTGAGTGGGAGTGTAGAAATATGCAAAAATTCCCTTAATTATATTTAATAATATTATATATTTTTGCCGACCTAATAAAATCCTATTTTAAATAAAAAGGGGTTTATGAGTCAGGCGGTTTGTTTATATTAGTCATGTCGATAATACATTTTTTTGTTATCGGATGATCGAGTTAAGAATTATTCATTCTTTGTCATAAAGCGTTAGTAAATAGACACGTTGCTTATTGAAATTGTGTTTTAATGAAATAAATCCCATACCTATCAACAATCGAGATACATTCAAAAATATTTTGACGAAAACCGTCCAGCTTCTATACGAATTGCAAAATGAGCTTAATATTTTAAAAGTTATCATCCGTATCATCCCCTTCTTGCACCAGAACTATATGTCGGTGATTATGAGAGGAGATTGCAGGAAATTCCTAATTTTTTTAAAATAATTTTTGGGAAGACGATACCCATTTTACTTACTATGGAGTATTTAGCAAACATAACCACCATTACTCGGCTGTTGAAAATCCTCGGTTACGGAAGCAACGGAGGATACAAATTCGATTTGGCTTTAACATATAGGGTGGAGTTTATTGTATTAAGCTACTCTTGTGTTATTTTTTTATGCAATTCGATTAATTGTACTGTTCATTCACGAGCATTGATTAAATGGACAAATATATCTTGCAATACTGCATACTAGTTCCTGTAATTAGAGAAGTTGTTCCACCTATTGAGTTCAACAATTTGTAGTTTTGAGAAGATGGATTCCCCGCTCACAATTCTAGGGATGTGTAAATATATCAGAAACATTTGGTGAAAGTTGCCTTCCAGGTCTCCAGACTTTAACCAACTATATTTTATTTTTAGGGACATGTAAAAAATGAAGCCAATGAATTTGATCCCTCTGAGAATGTCAAATACTTGATAGCATGTACGGAATATGCTAGCAAATATTAGTCGGAACACAATTCAATGCGTTACCAGAACGGTATTAAACAACTATCAAAAGGGTATTCAAAAAATGGCTGGCATTTTGAATTGTTGCATTAAAATTTAATTTGTTAACCACCTACCTTATTTTCGTTTTATTAAAAATTGTTTTCCCACATGATCCCCACTGAGGGATAATTATGTTTAACATACTAGTAGTTTTGGAGTTGGAATAGTTAATATTGGTTTTTTGTAGGTTGCTTTACGTTAAATTAATTTATATCTATTTTTTTAAAAAACAGCAAAAGATTCAGGGCTTTTGCTACAAAAAAGATTTTTCTAAATTAGATTTTTGGAAAATTTAACACCTGATTTTGTGTGCGACATTAACATAGTCAAGTGAAATAAAAAATCGTTTTTATTACCGTATTTATACTATTTTACATAACTATGCTACATCATCAAAGAGTAGAAGAAACCAGAGGAAACAAAATTTGATGATGACAACTAAAACGTTGAAATAAAAACATTGAGCATATAGTCTTGTTTCTCGTAAAAAGTTGCAGCTTAATAATATCATTCAAAAATATGTCAATGCAAATTCTACGTCGCTGTCGTCAATAATAGTAGCTTAGAGAGTTACTTGTACCTAGAACTACCATTTAAAAAGTCCTCAAAGAAAATAAATATAGTTTGTATAAGCCAACATTTATTAGTGAAATCAATAGTAATTGTTTTTTACCGCAAATGGTCTCCGCAGTCATGACCATTTCAACAAAAAAATAAACTTGTTTGTTTTTTGGCATAAAAATAAAATAATTTTAAAAAGTAGTATATATCGTAAGAAGAGAAAAAAAGTTCTTTTTTAAGTGTGTTAAAAACAAAATGTAGGCCTCTAGAGAAAACAAAGTTGATGATGGTATTTTAAAACCGAAACGTCAAAACTAAAAACTGAATTCAGAGATGTATCGCTTGCAAAATGTTGCTTAAAAATATTTTTACAGAATTTATAAATATCTTATTTTAAAAAAGTTACAACACTTTATCGATTCAACAAGAAAATGCATAGAAAACATTTTTAACCACACTAATTATAATTTTTTCAAGTCCTGAGATTGATCTAATACGATGTACTTTGATGATGTTAATGTTATGTCCAACGTTATATAAACAGGAAGTTGCAAACCTTCAGTTCAAATGGAACAAAAAGAAACCCAAACCGAAAGGTGTCACATCTTCACAGGCCCTGAAAAATTGGTAGGCGTTTTCAAAATTCTAAAACTAGTAAATATAGCTATTTTGTTACAGCTTTTATAAAGCACCGGAAATTTTGAAATTCAATCATTTTATTTACCTGTAGGCTGTTGTTACGTTTTGGGTAGTCTTGCGGTTTTGAAATCCTCTAAATATTATATTACTTCCTATACTCCTCATGGATACCTGAGATTGTTTAATGTTCATCGTAACGTATTTTTTGGATGTTTTGTCTCTTTTTTAATTAACAGTTGGTATAGGTAAAGTTAACCAAATATAAAAGTTAATTAGTAAAGAAAAGCTAAATACAAAATATTAATGTCACTTATAGGTCTAGATATTTACTGAATTTTGTTTATAGAAGAATGCTGGTATCTAAAACACATAAAAATCCAAGTATAGAAATTATCCTAGAGTTTTATCAACTAATGTAGGAAAACGTGTAAAAAGCAAAGTAACTATAGTTGAATGAAAATGCTATAAATAAGTATGAAATTATATTTTTCTACTTTTGTATTAGTAGGCATTATCTTACGTTTTGTTTACTAAATAAGTATATGATGTATAGTGTGGCAATCAGATTAGCCTTGAACCACTCAAATGGCCGGATTTCTGTGCACCGCGTTATCTTTCGTTTGATTTTGACATTTTATATTGTTTGTATTGACCGATGACATCGACATTATTTGAGATTTGAGGTTTAAATCGTTTATAATTTTAAATAAGGCATCACACGTTATTTTAAAAATAGTTGAAGGAAAAGTATAATACACAACTTGAATGGAAATTAGCTATGACAAATTCACTCGATTACAACCCTCGCTCGCTGGCCTTGCTTGTGCAGTAATCTTTCTCGTTTGTCATAAGCACCTTGCCATTATCGTTATGTAGTATAGCACTTCACAAAATTTTATCTTTTTAACCTTGATGCCTTTTTGGTTAAACAAGCTTTTTTAAATGCATTTAAATATTTAAGAGAATGCCAAAAATGACAAAGTCAGAAAAAAATCAATACATTTTTTACTGGGAGCTTTCCTATTTATGAATTGAAATGAAATGAATGAAATATTTTTTAAACACTTTTATTTGGCCGCCATTCTTCGTACCACAATATTAATAGTTTATCTTTATACCATACTTAATACTTGCACCAAATTTAAACGCTATGTCTCCTTCCAACTAACGTGAACGAACCTTCTGGTTCACGCGAAACTAGATGTATCGACATTAGCGATTACGCTAACTAATATAAGATATTTATATGTTTTTCGTCGAGAAGCTTGGTGGCGTAGTGGTAGGGTTCTCAGCCCGCGTCGTATGTTATGTGGGTTCGAATCCCAATCAATTTCTTTTTTTTAGTTTCTTTTTAAACAAAATTTATAATTATTAAAAATTTGGATTACTTATTATCTTAAAGTTAATTTAGTTTCGGTCTGCTTTAAAGAAAGTGCGCGGTAGCGCGCCAACCGGATTTCGAGTCTATATTAAAACAAGAATTTTTTTGAACAAAATCTATACTGTTAAATGAATCCCACCGTGAGGTTAGCACAAGTTTGTCCAAAAAGCCGTGATTTACACGTTTTTGTTATTTACTGTGAACCGACGACGCACTCTGGAACGAGCCTGTGGACATTTGGCAAAATGTGAAAATTATAATAATAATAAAGTAATAACATTTTTCAAATTTTAAAGTATGTATCTGTATGCTTAACTTTTTATTTTTTTAAAATATTTCAGGGAATATGTTTTTAGGGCTATGAAAGTTGGGTGTTTTAGAATTGTACAGAATAGTAAAATTTTTATGACAAGTTCTAGGCAGTTCATATTCCGACTTTTTAAAATTAAAATTAACTTTATGATTACATTGTGTTTTCAGAGGATTTATTTGTGTTTTTAAACAACTTTAAATTGCTTAGACTGTTTGACCTTTTCTCTATGACCATAAATGTTAAATAAGTGAATTTACATTGCAAGCTAAAATTAATTCTTAATTATCATATATTTATCCAAAGCATTCCACAAAACTAATGCCTGTGCATAATAGACCAACATGTACACTTAATAAACACATAATAAAATGCTGCCCCAATCTGCCCCCTTAAGGGAAAGTAATGATTTAAATTATGTGATTTTTCTCGAGTTCTTAATGATTTTAATTTATTCAATCTTGCAAAATAATCAAACATGGTGGGTAATAAATATATAAGTTAACATGGTAAATTCAGTATAAAATGCTGTTCTAACCTGCCCCCTCCCCTAAGAGAAAATAATTAAAATTTAGTTAAAATGAGATAAGTTTTTATAGGGGCGAATATTCATCTGTAATTTTTCAAATTCATCGAGAGTTTACCAACATTTTTTTATGTTTAAAATAAAATACACACAACATAAACACACCACAGCATTTTATACATATATTAAATCTGCTTAATGTACAATATCTGCTTCTAACGAGCATCGGGGAAATCCAAAGCTGTAACAAAAAATACGTGCAGCTAATAAATTTCCCAAAAAATGCTGCCGGAATATGCCACATGAAAGATACTACTGTCTTTTGTTGATTAAAAGACTTCTTTTAATCAACTCTTTCAAAAGTGTTGTAAATTATTATTTAACTAACGAGTATCCGCGGCTTCGTCCGCGTATGGCGATAACGGGTAGGATATAAAGATGTATTTAAATTGCCTTATTGATGCTTTTTTAAAACCTTGTATTATTTTTAAAATATCCTAAAATAGGTAATAATGTTATGGAAAATACAAGTGTTCAAGCGTTTTCCTGAAAAACTGACTGTTTTTTAAATAAAAAATATTGTAGTAATAAAAAGCCTTTCTTATTGCACCTCTATACTCTATACTAAATCAACTTGTGTGCCAAAATTCAGCTTTTTACGTCAAGCGGTTTGAACAGGATCGTAATTCATCGAGACCTGATTTTTAAAACACGCTGTATAAATGAAAAAAAATTTGAAATAAGTAGCAAAATAAAATAAAATACACTGTTCAAGCGTTTTTCCAAATAGCGTGTCTTTTTTTAGATAAAAACTATTGCTATATTTAAGGGCGGTTCACCCCCTTGGTATTTGATTCTTGAAAAATCTCTTCTTACCCAAGTTCTACAACCTACAATCAACATGTTTACCAAAATTCAATTTTTTATCTCAAGCGGTTTAAACAGGGTAGTGTTTAAGGTGTCAGTGGTCAGTTAATTAAGCTTTTTATTAGTATAGATATCGCAGTTAGCCGTGACTTATCGGATATTGTATTTAACATTCGACATTTTAAAATTATGATTTAGTGTCCTGTTTTAGATAATACAAGTATTATTACCTTTTTGTTAAACCGTTTAAAATATAGATTTAAATAATTTAACAAATCAATCTTTGTTTGTATATTTACGGGATAATAATATTGATTTTAACAAAGAAAAATCTTTTTTTTGTTTGTCAGTCTAAACGCAACAAATAATCTGAACACATTTAAAAATATTGATTTTAATAATTCTGAAAGATTATCAAATTATTTAATTGAAGCTTTTAATATAAGAAATGAACGTAGTGTTAAACAGTTAATAGTAAAGTTGCAAAAATATTGTCATTCATTATCAATCATGTGGCAGCAGTCCAACAGAACATGTAACAGATTTTTACGTAATCATCAGATGTGGTTACAAAAAACATTTTCAGTTTTAAATAATGAAGAATATAACGACGAGAAGATGACGAAAACATCCTCTACTTCCCATACATTTGACTCGTTGGGTGATCGGCAAAAGAGAAGAAGAACGGGATATTTAAAACAGTATCCTCAGGAACACATTGATTTTGCTGCTAGAAAAGGACTGAAATCAACGGATGCCCGATTTATTTATGATTTCTTGCAGACATACCCTGAGCATGCTCCGAAAATCAGAAAGTTTTGTCAATCAATTCTGAAGAGGAAGTTATGTCAAAAGAAGAAGCTTTAAGTATTTTTGTTGCAGCTGATCTATCAAAATACCAATGTAACATAATTCGAAGTCATTCAGAAAATTTCCCCAGTTATTATTCAATCCAAAAAGCGAAGTCAGATTGTTACCCTGCAAAAGACACAATTGAAATAACCGAATCGTTTGTCAAGGTAAAAATGCACTCAGTCACCACTAGATTAATCGAAACATTGAATAAGCCGAGTTTGCAAAACAAACAATTTTGTTTTATTTTCTAAGTGGAACTGTGATGGAGCATCTGATCAGGCACAATACAATATGACTTTGAATAATAACGAGTCTGATAATAGTGTTTTTATATGTAGTTTTGTGCCTATTAAATTATGTGACGCAAATGACAATGATTGTGTTCTCTGGAAAAATGAGCATCCGTCTCCTACAAGGTATTGTAGACCTATACAATTTCACTTTGCCAAAGAAGATGATATTTTGGTAAAAAAAATTGTTGGTGAAATTCAGCACAAAATTACTGAATTGCTACCCACTACTTACAAAGACATTACAGTAAGTCATATTTTGTCCTTTACAATGATCGATGGAAAAATTATTAATATTATGACTGATACCAAATTCTCAATGAGATGTTTTTTGTGTAAATCTTTACCAAAGGAGATGAACAATTTAGATCTCGTAACAAAAAAAAGCAATCAACAAAATTAATCTTTCTTATAGAATTTCGCCGCTGCATTTGTGCATTCGGTGTTTTCAGTGCTTATTGCACATTGCTTACAATTTACCTTTTAAGTCTTGGTCAGCTAAAACTATTGAACAGAAAACTCTGAAAAGTGAACGAAAAATTGAAATACAGAATAGTTTTAGAATTCAAACTAGTCTATTGATCGACGTTATTAAACAGGGAAACCACAAATACCGGAAATACCTCCAGGAAGTTTGTCGCTAACCCAAAGCTCTCCTCAGGAATAACAGGTCTGAATGAAGAACTTATTAATAGTTTCGGCGTTATTTTAAAAACGATGGCTTGCGGCGAAAATATAAACATAGAAAAATTTAAAAGATATTGTTTAGAAGTTGCCGAACAATTCATTAACCTGTATGGATGGTTCTACATGCCAGTATCTGATCACAAGTTATTAATTCACGGAGCGGATATCATACAAGAAGCACCATTACCTATGGGACAATTAAGTGAGGAAGCTCAAGAAGCTAATCATAAACTTATGAGATCCTACAGAGAAAACCACTCGAAAAAAATTTCACGAAAAGCCAGCAACAAATATGTATTTAAATATCTTCTTTTAGCTTCTGATTCTTTAATTACAAGTTTGCGATCTAATTTTAGCAGTAAAAAGCAAGATCTTCCAGAGGAAGTGGTAGAACTACTGGATATGACTTAACTATTTTCGTTAGAATTAAAGTTTGTTAAAAAATTTGACTATAAAAATTGTCAATAAAGCGATTTTGTATTATTTCTAGATTAATATCATTCAGTCTACTGATATAGTACGGAAAAACTAGTCTTGTATGTATAGTTAAGCTTTAATCCTTAACCTGAACAGCAAAATTGCATATTTTAATGACCTTCGATGAGAATATCAAATAATAATATAAAGTTAACTAAATTGTTTTAAAAATATTTTATATCCCCCCTATTAATTACTTTTTCACAAAAACGATAAAAACTGATAAAAGCTAGAAATTTACCTCATGTGTTGCTCATAAAGATGAAACGTGAATAATTTTTTATTTCTTTATTATTTTACAGTTGTTTATTCTCTTGCTGCTTAAATTAATGGTTTTCATTAATTTGCTTTTTTTTAAATAAAAAAATATAAACTAATATAAAACATTTTTAAAAGGTTTTCTGAAAGGATAATGTTAGTCCTAAAACCAGTTTAAAGTTTTTTATATATGCAGTTGATTACAAAATATCATATGAAAATTTAAAATTTTTGTTTTATTTCATTTTGTACGTTATTTTTTATTGTAAAAGACATTCACGATTGAACCCATAATATTAAATTGTCATCGACTTTATGTAAGTGTACCAATTCTCAGTCTGTTCCGTTAACGGGAAGTATTTTGTACGTTTTAACATTCTTTTTTACGCACCCTGTATAAGAAATTCATGATTAGACACCATAATACAGTATTGTCATCGGATTTACGTATGTACGCCAAATTTCACTAATTGCGATAACGGGAACTGCTTCAAAAGTTATTTCAAGATTTGACCCAAACCACAATGGGGTAGTGAACGTCCCCATTTAGTCGCACCCCTGTTGCCTTCAAATAAGAAAACTATAATTAAAAAAAAAACAGTTCCATTAAAGCCTATTTATTATTGTTTTTCTCTTTTGACACTAACCTACACACAAAAAAAAATAAAAGACGAAAAATTACATGATGATCGTTTATCGAGCGCCTGTTTTACAGGGTTTCTGTTTGTATGTTAAAAGATAAAAATGTACAAAGTCTTAAGTTTTTTTTTCTGAGACGCCATGAATTGTAAAACAATTTTTAAAAAAATGTAAATTTGAAAATAAAAAAGCTACCATCGACCTTCTTGCTGATTATAAATAAATCAAGTTTGATGCCTTTATTTTTAAAAACAACCGATAAAATTGACAAAAACCCTTGCATATGAGGTAATATGTTACAGCACATTCTGAGTTCTAACAGACAAATTTGAAACTAATACGAATACAGGCAGTGATTTGGTCATTTTTCTCGTTTATGAAATCTATTGTAGTTTTGATCAGCAGAAAAGACCCAAATAATGAAACAATCGTATTATACAAGTTATTCTATTTAGAACAACAAAATTCATGCTGTTTTTTTTCCTTTCCAAAAGTCATAGGTTTATTTTTTAGCAAACTCTGGCGGTTAAGATAAAAATCTTTTAAAATAAAGCTTGTAGAGCCCCTTGAAAATATAAACAAAAACTCTGAACATTATATAGTTTAAAAAATGGTTTGTTATTAATATTAAGAATTACTTAGAGACGCAAAATCGATATTTAAATTTAAAATGACCAAACAATGTAAGAAAAACTTATCATTTTCTGAAAAACATTGATGTATTAGGGACAATCCTAAATTTTTTCAATACAACGTTTTAGCAAAGCAAATCCAATGAAGTCCTTTGACAGATATGGAAAGAATTGTATAACTAGATCTATATGCTAAAGATTTATTTTACCAAAATTCGAGACGCGACGAGATTACACATTTGATACAATTAAGTTAATGGACTCCATTGCTATTAAAATGATACAATCTATCTTTGCGTTTTTTTAAATTTATAAACAGACTATGAATGCCGTAAGCCTAAGTACTCAGCACTGTGGCTGCTTTATGTAAAAAGAGAGAAAGTTTACTGATGCGAGATATAAAAGCTTGTAGACTATGAAAAGGGGGAAAAGCCTTTGGTTGCAACACATTCTATAATCAAGACATTCTAGGAATAAATGAACGAACAACGTAAGGGGTCCTTGATCTTTGAAGTTAAATGGTGTAGAGATGCATGTGGGTCGATGCTCGTCCTTTAGACAAACACAAACCTTAGCAGTATACCTAAAACAGAGGCAGAACGCCTACAATTCGACTATGCTCTAGTGATGTATGCTTCATTGTTATGCTCGAATCATCAGTTAATGAAAAAGCTATACAAGTTGGTAGAAGAAAAGCATTTTCGGCTCGAGAAAGAAAATCCAATTTCTTCGGGTCAATTAAAGTGATGTAATCATACCAAGGAAGATCCTGTTGAAAAGAGATACCAACTTGGCTAAGGGAACCTTTGGCTTGAAGCATTTGATTATGTATTTAAATAGTGTGTATATTGGGAGATACTTTGTGAGGATTATGCTTTGGTGGCCTTAAATTGGACAAATTTCTTTGCTCCCATTTTATATTTTTATGCACCTTTCATCCATTTCAGTCTTGGAAACAGGTTTGAAAATTTGTAGACCGGAATGAAGAAAGCAAATATTTGATGGGCAGTAGAAATAGGCCTTCCTTGATTTTGTAAGTCAGAGGAATGACTATAGAAACACGTCTGTTGAAAACTAAAAAACCTGGCAATCCAAGAACAAAGTTTTTGGAAAAGACCATAGGCACAATTACCAAGATTTCTGTCCGTCATGCCAAACTTGATTAAGTGCTTTGGATGTCGGGAGTAATTTTGGCTTCTTTTGGAAGAGACTTGTATTTTCAGATTACCTCGAACCTTTTACACCCCGAAGATAATTTCATGGATTTGTATGGCAAAGCCGGTATTGATGGGAAAGGAAATAAGAAGGAGCGATTAAGGTATGAACTAGAATTTGCGGCGAATTGTTTCGCAAAAAGTTCAGCGTTTGCTTTAAACGTGATAATTTTATCACCAGAAGTTAATTGCGGTAAGGAGCTTTTGAAAAAGTTTTGAATAATATTTTGACAAACGTCCGAAAGGATCGGCTGTCATTTTGACAAGAAGGAAACTTGCCTGAAACTTGTTGAGCTCATTTTTGGCTTCAAAAATTATTCAATTGAAATGATTTCGTGGCTCGTTTTTAGCCTGTTTATTTTCTGGTAAGGTTTCTTAAGGTTCTTAAGGAAATTATTATGAGTGCAGATCTAATCTGGCATTCTCGCAGGATTTTGAGAGGTTTTGAAGTATTAATAAAATGTGGTATGAAGATTTTTATACTTTTCACACGCTTCAAAATACGCATGTTAAAATAGTAATTCAGAATAGCCAAACTTTTAAGACAGTTTCTGGCAAAAACTTATTTTTATATGGTATAAAAAGTAAAACCTTTTAGAGGAGGTCCTAAAGATTCCAATTTATTTTGAGATTCTGTTGTTAGTTTATAGTAAGACTCTCTAATAGAGCCTGGAAGGGATCTAGGGTTTAAGAATATCTTTATTTTTGTATTCAGAAATTTTAAGAGGTTTTAAGAATCATATGAGGGTTAGTATCAGCTGTAGAATATGGACTTTTTGTATTTGATAATAAGGATAAGGCAACTTTGTGTCTATATTTTGTAACGCTTGGACTGAATTAAAATACTGAACGAAAAAGTAAAAAAGTTTTTCTATTGTAATAACCATTGTGGTTTTTACTAAAGAATAGATTTACTTACTTCCAAGGCCTGAGTTAATTTGAGTAGACTCGCATAAATTACAGTTCTTAAACAACAACAACAAACACATTTTGCTTTTTTCTAAGAATTTTAATTTATTTTGAATTTTTATATTTCTGCATATCCTGCTTTTTTAATATGCCACTGGCAAATATCCAATTAGCTATTTAAATGTTACTTACTCTCCATTGGAACGAACATCGATTGCATTGCAATAAGCAAAGCAAATCAAATTTATGAATGGAGAATAATTATTTGTTTGCTGAATAATATTGAACATTACCAGCCTATTTGTAAATGTAAAGGTTTAGTTTATCCATACTACGCGCACATGTTTGTAATGCAAACAGTACTTCAGTTGAAACTTGCAAAGGGTGGATAGTAAAAAGGGTTAATTATATAGAGTCATATACCCGTACTGTATTTTGTAGTATATATCAAACTTATGTACTTTTGTATATTTATCGAAAGGATCCAGCATTTTACTAATTATGAGATACAGGTTAATAAACAGAAAAATGTGTCATTTTTGCTAATATATTTTTGATTTTAGTAGCTATTTTTAGTATATTTATTTGATTATTGTAACTGCAGTTAGTGGGGTATCTATAATATTTGTAGTTTGTGCTTATAGGCAAAAAATCAACTAAAATATTACGTAATTATAAATAGAATTATTTGTGGATTTGTTTCTTCTAGTGTTTGAATTATTGAGGTGGAAATTGAAAAATACACGGACGAATTGAAAGAGGAATTCTGAAAAAAATTGAATAAGATGCAATAAATAGTTTCGGAGATGGTGGTATAAAGTTGATCAAAATATCCAAAAATCACTTGGATATCGTTATCTTGTGCAAATGTTCTTGGTGCCTCGAGAGAGAAAAATATGTGAAATGCAATGAAAGTAGATTTTAAAAGAAAATAATGCAACCATAAAAACTCCCTAAGATTATTACGAGCGGAACTCTAAAGCCGCCACTGCGCATCAGTAATCGGAGTTATTCCTTATGTATTGTTTATTCATAACAATAGATACACTAACTTGAAATGTTGCAATGAAAATAATGCTTTGAAATATTTTGCTCTGGTATTTTCCATTTTCCATTCCATTTCATTTTTTTTTGTATATTTAGTAGTACTGCAAAAAGATTTTTGTTTGCTCTGGCGGAACTCAACAAAAATACTTAACTTTAAATTGACTGAAACAAATACATTGGTCAACACTTATATTGCGTCAACTACTAAGACCTTTAATTTCAAAACCCCATATTTTCGTTAGTAATAAAATAATTTCAAAAATGTTTTTCTACTAAGATGTCATTTCTTCCCCTTCGTAGGAGGAAAAATAATAAAAAAATCAGTAAATTTCCTCTACCCGGAACTTCCCCCGTTATGAATTTTTCGTTTTATTAGGAATAGTAAAGTGTGCTCCTATTTAGTTCAGTTCACAGTTATTTAGTAACACATATATACTCTTTTCAAATATATTAATTGGGCGCCATTTTGTTCCATCATATTGGATTCCTACTAATATTTAACCAGTTTGTACTTATGCTACACTTCATTTATGGGCATAATTTACAATAAATTCAATGGTAGTTTTAGTACGAGATGTTGAATTCGAACCAATTTAACCTTATATCACATTTAATTTTTCTGCAAAATTTGTCATTTGAATAATATATTTTTACGTTGATTTTTTAAAAACATTATTTGACCGACATTTTATTTCGCCATCTTGATTTCGTAACACAGCTTTACTGGTTTATCTCCATATCACACTTAATGCTTGTACAAAATTGGAAATTAATCTAATGAGTAGTTTTGTTCAGGCCAATTTTTTAAATATTTTGCTAGACCGCTGTTCTATTTTGCTATCTTATATTCATACCAAAATTGGATGATTAGTTTTTCAGTAATATTTTTTTTAAGATTTTACTAGGGCGCCATCTTGTTCCACCATATTGGATTTTTACCAAAATATTATTAGGTCATCCCCATATGACCCTTAATATTTCACTAAAATCTAAAGTCATCTTGATGAATACTTTTTAAGCTACGCCGCGAACAGACAGACAGATAGACGGACCGACGGAACTGATAAAAATATGTGAGGGGATGATTTTTTTCACAATTACAAAATATTTTCTTCGACCATCGTTTTGTTCCGTCATCTTGAATTAGTACCACAGTTTTACTAGCTGATTTCTATACCACAATTAATTATGGCACACAATTTGAAATCAATACACTAAGCAGTTTTTTCTTGCAGAATTTCTTCATAATTTATTAAGCCACCATTTTGTTCCGCTATGTTGAATTCGTATTAAAATTTTATCAGTTGATTCCTACATAATACTTGATTTTTGTACAAAATTTGGCATAAAGTAGTTTTTTAGTAATACCTTACTAGGCCGCCATGTATTGCCATAATCGATTTTTACCAAAATGTTACCAAGTCATTCTCAAAATTTGAAATCAATCTAGTACGCAGTTCTTTAGCTATGCCACGAACAGACAACCCCACAAATCGACGGAATTCAGAAAACAGGTTTTTCTGCATCTAGGGTCCCTGAAACGTAAGGATCTGATATTTTATATTCATGCCAAAATGGCATCAATCCATTCCTACGTAACACTTGACTTTTTGTGCAAAATTTGAGATTAATTAGCTAAGTAGTTTTTTAGTAATACTTTTTTTAACATTTCACTAGGCCGCCATTTTGTTTTGTCATAATGAATTTTTACCAAAATATTACCAGGTCATCCCCAAAATTTAAAATGAATCTTGTAAGTAGTTTTTTAGTTGTATCTCGAACAGACAGACCGACCGATAGACAGATCGACCGAATTCAGAAAACATGTTTTTCTGAATAAGTAATGTTTTTAGTAATATTTTTTTCATAGGCCGCAATTTTGTTTTGCCACGTTGGATTTTTCTCAAAATATTATTAGGTCATCCCCATACGACCTTTAATTTTTTACCAAAATTTGAAGTCAATTGGTTAAGTAGTTTTTTTAGATATGCCGCCAACAGACAAACCGACAAAACCAGAGACAAACTGATGGACCGACGGAATTTCGGCCTCTAGGGACCCTAAAACGTATAAATCTAAAAAATCTCGAAGGCGGATTTTTTTCACGATTACATTGTCGTTTACAATACTTCCCTTCTAAGAGTGTGTAAATTTAATTATGTTTTACTTTTCAGTTCAATTTAACATTACTTTTACGCAGCCTGTATAAGACTTTCACGACTGGATACGATAATATTGTACAGTCCAGGATTATGTTTGTATACCAAATTTCAGTCAGTCACTGCTTCAAAAGTTACTTGCCAGATTCAACCCAAACATTCATACCTACTAACTAACTAACATACCAATGAAGCTAAATAAAAGCTTTTAAACTATCTAACTGCACATTCATTAAAAACATATATGACCCTGCAATATAAACCAATGTTTTTCTTTTTTAGGTGTTTTTGATACACTCGAGTCCAATGTATATAGTTACTATGTGGCACACCCGCTTATTCAAGATAAGGTGTGTAAAAATTATTATAACAAAATCAAATTTTAAAAAACTGGACCATGAAACTTTTCTTTTTGAAGTGTTTTGACATACGTGTACGTCTATGCTTCCAATGGTAGGTTGGATAGTGAGATATCGAGTACAGGGTATGCAGAAAGAGTTATAAGATTAAATCAAATTTAAAACAACTGGAACAGGTAACTTTTTCGAAGTGCTTGAGGTATTTGTATCTCTATTTAAGTCACTAAACTGGTCAATCTCTGCTATGATTTTTCAAAATTGAAGTTGCGGTACGTTTGATATTCTAAATGTTATATTTAACACCCGCAAGCATTGGAATTTCGGCAGTTCCTCTTTGAGCTCAGGCATAGTAACATGTAGGTTAGATTAGGTTTTTATAAAGTATTAAATTCGAATTTTTAACGTCTATCGGAGTGACCAGATCTAATGCAAACATTTAAAAAATATTATCTGCAAACATTTAAAAAATAAAGAATACTTCTCCTGTTTTTGTTTCACGGCCATTTTAGCTTTTACTGAATGTAAACGGTTTTGTTGTTTTAGTTTAGTTTTATTCTCCTCTTAAATACAACATTTGAATTGATACAGAGCGGTTTATTTAATTTTTGAAACCCGTATATGCAATATTTGTGTAGTAATTATTCTACCACCACTCTTCAACTCTTGAAAACCATGTATTCCTTTATATAATGTGGCACAGATATACTATGGCAAAGAGCCTTATTCATTTTATTCGGTAAAACAGAAGTTGATGTATCTCAAAGATTTCGAAAAAAAATTTCGAGATCAAGTTTTTTCAAATTTTATACAATCTTAAAACATTTTCTGCCCACCCTGTATTTAATATCTAAATGTCCAGTCTAGTGTTTGAAGCAGACGTAGACGTATATCAAACACTTCGAAAAGAAAAAACTTCAAGGTCTAGTTTTCAAAAATTTGATTTTATCTTATAACAATTTCTATACACTCTGTATCACATACCCGAGTATCCCAAATAGTGACAGCATACATTGGAGCTAAGTATATTCAAAACACCTAAAAACGAAAAACTCCGTACTCTTTTTTATGTTTGGCAGTCATATATTTTTTAAACGAACGTGCACAGTTAGATCACAGCTTAACCCATACATAGATAGTTTATATTTTTATTCGTAGAATAAAACAAACTGAGTAATTTAACATAGAGAAGAACAAATGGCGTTCAAGCCGAAAAAACGGGTTTTTAAATCGGTCCATAAATAACGAAAATATGGGGTTTTGAAATAAACAATATTAATGTAAGTGTTAACCAACGTATTTAAGAAAATTAGGCACCTGAACAGGTGAACTATAGTTTTCGATTGATAATAAAAAAAAATCCTTTACCCGGAACTTCCCCTGTTATGAATCGTGATTTGTATTAGAAATAGTGATGTATCACCCAATTTACAACTGTACATAGTCATTTAGTAACATATATACATTATATTGTCTTTTTAAAAATTTTTATGGAGACCGATTTGGTTCCACCATATTGGATTCGCACCAATATTTTACCAGTTCCTAATTATACTTTATTTTTTTGGCACAATTTAAAATAAATTGAATAAGCAGTTTTTACACTAAATTTTTAAGGCTGCCATTTTGTTCCGCCATCTTGGATTCGTACCAAAGTTTTGCCGGTTGATTCCTACTCCATATTTGATATTGGTTCAAAATTTCAGGCATAGATATAAAGTGTCAGCGTATATGTTGCCAATAACGATTTGATTATGACATGACATACACATTTTTTTTAATGAAATACTCCGTATTAGTTAGGAATAATCTCATCAAAAGACAGACTACAATATTTCCACCACTCCGTACAGAGGTAGCGTTGTGGGTTTCGTAACAAACTATAATCATTTAATGCAATTTATAAGCCACTTAAATAGCATAAGAACATGTATTAAGTTTAGAATGGCTAAATGAAAAAATTCCTCCTTGCCTTCTCTTGACGTAGAGAGCATTAAAACTACAGCATATCCAATGCCCACATACATTGGAAAACATCTCAGCCAGGGTTTTATCCAATCTGCATTAACAAAATAGGGCATAACAAGAACACCTTAAAAATGCTTCGAACTTTGGCCAGGAATTGTAAATGTAAATAAGGATCTACTACACAAAGATTACTCTGAAAGTTTAATAACTAATGCAATATCAAAATTAAAAATTGTTTTGTTAAAATCCTCGGCGATACGAACGTTTCCGAAGTTGTCCCTTTAAATTGTTCTGCCAAAGATTAAGGATTATAAGAGGTGACAACCGACAAAACATAAAACAATTGATACCTTGGCCCTCATTGACCTTGATCCTTTAACTGTGATCACTATTGCCGGTTGTTACGCTGTTTTAGCGAATAAATGAAACGTTTTCAGAAAACTTAATAAGAAGCTTTTAGGTGCCGAATAAGCGCACAATATCGCATGTTTTTTTGAATTTCTGAATCTCAAGCATATCTGTTAATTTACTTGGGTAACTAAATTAATAATTTTCACGGTCCCTTAACTAGTAAAGTTTTAATATATCTATAACACCTATTCATAACATAAAAGGGTTTCCTTTCACAAAAGGCTCTCGAGCATAAAGGGGAAACACCTATTATAAAGTCTTTGAAAGTTTTGCAAGTTTTGGCGAGAATTTACTTGAGCGCCACCTTGTTAAAAGGTGTGCCTACAGTAATTTATCAAAATGCCCTAAATCGCGCGACTTTGTCCCCAAAACGAGTCTTAGACTAAAAGTTTAGTCGCTAAAAAACCATCTGACTAATGGACCGTATATCCTTCAAATTTAATTCCCCAATAATTTTTCCCTTTTAAAAAGTTTCGTGAAAATTCATTTGTTGAAGCTGCAAGGGACTTATAAAGTTAAATGCAGTTTTAAATTTCATAAAATATGGGTACGATGAAACTTAAGTTAAGTGAGTTAATTTGTTATAGTAATTTTAAAACTAGATTTTTAGTATGTGAATGATCAGAAAAAAAAGCCCTCACAATCCTTATGAAAAATAGAATATAATTCGTTATTCTGAAAATGTAATATGTTAAGTTCTCAACTTTATAAGTGAAAAGGCAGAACATCAATCGTACATTAAGTATACTTACCAAATGCAGCCGTAGAAAAAATACAGTTTATAATACTTTTAATTTGCATTTCTATGTAAAGATCTGTTTTCAAAACTTGTTATACAATAAACTGTAGTTATTAGTAAATGTTTTACAATATAACATCTTTCTTTATTTTTAGTTCAATAAGCATAATATTTTCGTTATTAAAATATATGTACTACTTTTTCAGCTGCACCTGAAATTAATTATAATCCCCTCTAATGCAATCAGTCCTATGATTATTTGTCGAAATTAAGGCTACTAGGGATGGCAATTTTAAAAAATATATCGATATATCTTATTATTTGATATATAGGTACTACATATTAATATATGCGATATATCGCAAGAAAAATAAGGGTATATTTGATACACAGTGATTAATGCTCAAATGTCCAACCATTATGATATTTGTGTCATTTGCGGGGTTCAGTTCAGAGTTTTGGCCATCGAAAGATAAAAAGAAAGCCACAAATTTACAGGAAAATGTCACTAGCATCCAGATTTGCTCCCACTTGTTTCCAGAATTTTTAGGGTTTTTTGAGCAGAGCCGACGCAAGATTTAAAAAAACTGAAGACCATTTGAAGTCATTCGAGGGTTGATACGCGGAGCCAGTCTAAGCATGAGAACGTCTGTTTTACTAAAAACCGGGCTCTTTTGAGATTCTTATATTTAAAAAATTTTTTTTTTTTCAGTAAAAACTAGAGTAATAGACGTATTTCATTTTCTCTTTTTAGAACACTTCATATATTATATTTATATTGCTGGAAGCTAAACATATCAATTTTGAAAATTAACGGAGATTTATTTTAACAAATTTTGAAGTTAGGTTTTTATTCTCACTTTTAACTTAAAAATATACCTGAAAATTTTTTGCAAATTTCCCTTAAATTCTCCATTTTAAATTTTTCGGAGAAGTCGGCTTTAAATATCAAAATTTAATTATTGTTTTGAAATTTTGATATAATTTTCCTGGACATTTCAATGGAGATTTCCCCCGACTTACATTTCCGGAAAATGATGCCATGTCAAAGTGTCAATAACGTCACCATTCATGTCATTTATTACATTTGTTTTCGTTCGATATATCGAAACAAAATATCGATATAGATATATCAATATATATTAAGAAATATATCGATGTATTCAATATATCGATATATTGCTGCCATCCCTATCGACGACAGACATAAGCACAGGGCCGTCGCGAGGCATGGCCAGACAGGGCAAAATGCACGGCCCCAGGTGTAAAGCCCCTTCGGCATCAAGGTTTTACTTGCTGTAATGAGTTATATATAAAACCTTAGCACAGAATTGCATGGACCTTCTTTGGTCATGAGTTTATGTTACTTAATATACCTTTTTCTGCTCGTCATTTTTTCTGAGCGTGGCCCCTCAATATTACTTTGCCCATGGCTCCTCAAGACCTTACGCCGGATCCGAGTTGGCAAGATATTATCTTTCTTTCCTAAATCTTTTCCATTTTTCCAATTCTCTCCTCATTTTAATTTTTACACAATAACAGTATTGGTTATATATAAAAATCAAATTTATAATTAATATATTGTGTGTTCTGATACAAAGTAATGAAGAAACTGGGTCTTTATTTAAATTAAAATTTGACAAATTTTAGTATTTCGATGAATTCAACAGGATCTATCATTGTTGTTAGGGTAGAATACAATATTGCAAGGGCTAATAATTTTTTCATTCACATTTTGCGTCGTAAAAATTTCTTATATCATGGCTTACAACCAGTTTTACTAGGCGTTTTTGCCGTTTATTCTTCAAGAATATTTACTTAAAATTAAATTAAATTTGGTACAAATAAACAAAAAAAAAATTTGCATAACGTGTATAAGTCCAAATTAGTTATCAGAGAAGAGCGATTTTTTTCAATTTTAAAAATGGTGGAAAAGCTCGAAGAAAAAATATTTTATCAAAGGATATACTTACCCGTCAGTAAATTTAACAAAAATTAAGTGCCAAAAGCAACTGTCTTCTACAGGCATGATGAAACGGACAGAGTAATGGTTGAAGTTTTTAATAGAAAGTACAAACAACAGTCAGGGTTGCCAAATTGACATGGAATTAAAGATAAATGTAACTACTCAAAAGGTTATGATATTGAAACTTTTATCAGGTGATTAAAACTTGGCAAAATGAAATAATTCGTTTAACAAAAACAGAAAATTAAATAAAACAGTCATTATTAACTTATGAAAAATTAAAAACAAATGAACACAAATCAGATTGAAAACTCCAATGGGTCAACGGGTCTGGGAACTAGTAGTAAGTAAATACATTGGAAATAAATTATTAAAAAGATAACGAACTTACAAGTGTTACGTTAATAAACTACATCAGATGCAACATAATTAACTCTCTCTTATATCTTGTATAACAAAAATGACAACACTAGTAAGTATTAAAATAAGTATAAAATAAAAACCAAGAACATTGTGGTTAGATGGAGAGCACCGAAAACAAAACTCAGTATACTTACAAACAGCTGGTGAGTAATAACAAATGTGTTGTTTTAAACCATAAATTAAGGTTTAAAGTAGCGTGCAAACCAAATTAAATATATGAGAGACCGAAATCAAGTGCTTATAGGAAGGTATATAATAGGCGATAACTGACAACGAAAATATGTGATTTATTTAATGTGTATATAAAATTATTAAGGGCCAATTTCAATAATTTGAAAGGATGTTCGTTAGTAAATTGTAACCAAAAGCTCCACAAGGGTCTGAAAGTCAATAACAAAGATGCGCAATAATGTCTGACCTTCCATAAAAAACAGCATAGAGTACATAAGGCTGATTAAATAAGTAAAGTAACAATTATAAACAAAAATAAACACAACGATTCTCATAATTTTAGTTTGGTTTGTATGTCACTTTGAAATTTAATTAGGGTTTTTAACAACACATTTGGCTTAAACTGTACAAGACATTTAATAGTTTAATTCCTTATTACATCTAAGGTATTTATGTTTCTCCCAGTTGTTTAAGTTGATTGATATACTTGTATTTCTTTTTACCTTTTCAATAATTTATAACCAATGTATTTACTTATTACTGGTTAACAGGCTCCTTTAACCAATGTTGCAAAATCGCTTTTCAATCACTTACAACAATCTCTTTCCCTCGCTGTGACATCACACCGGGTTTTCGGTTTGATTTGTATTAATTGGTTTTTAATTTTTAACAACGTCTATCCTATTTAAATTCATGCTTTTGTTAAACGGATTAGTTGAATTTAAAAGTTTTCAATACTAGCCCATGTCAATTTGGCAACTGCATTGATTGTCGTTTTTAATTTTTGTTAACAACTTCAATCATCACTCTATTTGTTCCATCATCCCTGTCTAGAAGGCATCTCCTTTTCCTAACTAAAATTTTCAAAATATGATGTTGGTGTTCGTCAGCGACTGTTTTGTCTTTGTTACATGCTGATAATTGATTTAGATATTACACTCGATATACATACTGACTTTTTTGTTTCAATTCTACCCCACCTGTTCACAGACCTTTAGGTTTTCAGATTGGCAAAATACTTTATGGACTCATTATTTTAAAGCCTGTGTATAGTCAAACTCAAAAAAATATTTCTTATCCTAGTACCAAACTTCAATAACTATTTTTTTTTACAGTGACCTGTGCCCTGCAGTTTAAATGGTTTAATAATTATAGTAATTAATCTAATGAGTGCGTGTATGTGAGTTAGCGTTTATGTGGAATAGCTGTTGTTCTTTTGCATTATAAATGTTCGTAATTCTATTGTAACATTATGTATAGCTATATTGTTAGTTTAGATATTGGTTTCCGGCTTATAAATATTTTAGCAGTAAAAAGCAAACAAGCTAACACGTGACAAATATTTGTAGACAGAGGTGTATTGGAAAATTAATATATATTTATATATATATATATATATATATATATATATATATATATATATATATATGTTTTGTTTTTGCAGGTATTCTTGTACCATAACTTTTATAGATATTTTTTTGGATTTTTATTTTCTTGGGATTTTCTTAGGGTCCTTGTAAAAGTAAGATGTGTTTGTGTTCTTATTTACATATTTATTAACGTTTCGGTCTATTTTGACCTTCTTCAGAATACATTGAAGTTACAAACTAAAAAATTTTAACTGTTAAATCATGTTATGTATTGTACAATTTTTTACTTTCACTTACCTAGGAACAATCAATCTAGCAAAATGCATTGCTTCAGTCATAAACTATAATTTCTTGGATAATTTATCATAAAACACAAATTAGTTTTACTTATTACATTTAAGTACATTTAACACGACGTTTAGTATGACAATTCACAATAGTAAAATAAAAACAGTAAACATATATGGGACAGAGAAATTTTCAGACTGAATGTCGATGTGAGATTATTATTGTTAAGGTGACTTTTTCTGAAAATTTTTTTCTAAGATTTAATTAGATTATAAGGTATCTGCTACACAAAACTGGAATTCCTTTTAAATATTATTATTTTAGGATGTTGTAATATATTTTGCTAAGATGTTTTATTTCGGTTTTTGGGTTTATAGGGTTCAGGTTATTTTTAATTTCAATCATTTCCAAAAACTCTCGCTATTTTGTATGATTTTCTGTACTTAACAAAAATTTATGGTTTACCAAAACTCTATAAACAAGATATTCCTCTTAGGCCCATCGTGTCATGTATACAATCACCTTTAGAAAACCTTTCAAAATTTCTTAAAAACATAATTCAAAAGTTTCTATAGTTTTTAAAAACAAAATAAAAAATGTTGTTTTGCCAGATAATTATATACTAATATCTCTAGATGTAATATCCTTATACACAAACATACCTGTGCAACTGGCAAAGGAAATTATTACAAAAACGTGGAATAAACTTAAAACATATACTGATATACCTTTGAAAGATTTCTTAGAAGCTGTAGAATTAACTTTAAATTCAACATATTTTGTGTATAATGAGACTTTTTAGAAATAAATAGAAGGATGTGCAATGGGTACATCAATATCTAGCGTAGTTGCTCAGCTAGTTAGGGAAGACCTCGAAAAATCTGTATTGAGCAACGTAAGTTGCCAAATACCATTCTTCTACAGATACGTGGATGATTGTATATTAGCAATACCAAAAAACAACCATCTAAATATACTAGAACAACTTAATAGTTACCATAAAAAAACTTAAATTCACAATCGAAATAGAAAAAGATAACAAAATAAATTTTTTAGACTTAACGTTGCACCGAAAACCAATTTTATACAAACAGAATAGTATACTAAAGAAACATGGTCCTCTAGATACCTAAATTTTAACTCCCAACATCCACTTTCACAAAAAAGTCAGTTATCGTAGGACTTGCTGATCGCGCAATAAAATTATCTGACACAGAATTTAGACAAAATGCTATAAAAAAAGCAAAAGATGCACTCAAATTAAACAAGTATCCTGATCCTCTAATTAACACCATTTCCAAAAAACGTATTTATATTTTTTACAATTAATTACAAAAAACAAATCCTTCAGAACACCAAAAACAAAAAAATAAGTATCTTTCTTTGCCATATGTTAAGGGTCTATCAGAAAAGTTAAAAAATATATTCAAGCCTCATAACATTACAATCGCACATAAAGGATATCAACTATTAAAAAATAATTTCAGTCAGAAATCCCATGTCAAGATTGCAATAGCGTGTACAAACCAGTCAATATTTGAAAAACAGAATTAACAGCCACAAATACGACAAAAAAAATAAAACCGCACTTACTGACCACTGTCAAAAAAAAATCATACTTTTAACTATGAAAACACTAAGATATTAAGAACAGAAAATCATACACAAAAGCGAGAGTTTTTGGACATGATTGGAATTAAAAATAATCCGAACGCTATAAACTCAAAAACCGAAATAAAACATCTTAGTAAAATATATTACAACATCCTAAAATATTAATATTTAAAAGGAATTTCAGTTTTGTGTAGCAGATACCTTATAATCTAATTAAATCTTAGAAAACAATTTACAGAAGAAGTCACCCATAGCAATAACAATAATAATCTCACATCGACATTCAGTCTGAACATTTCTCTGTCCCATATATGTTTACTGTTTTTATTTAACTATTGTGGATTGTCATACTAAACGTCATGTTAAATGTACTTAAGTGTAATGACTAAAACTAATTTGTGTTTTATGATACATTATTCAGGAAATTATAGTTTATGACTGAAGCAATGCATTTTGCTATATTGATTGTTCCTAGGTAAGTGAAAGTAAAAAATTGTACTATACAGAACATGATTTAACAGTTAAAATTTTTTTAGTTTCTAACTTCATTGTTCTGTCAGTCCCTGAAACACATTTCGCGACTTAGCAGCTGGAAAACGAAAAATTTGTATGGAAGTGCGATTTTTACAAAACAGCTTAGGCTTGTCCAAAGTTTCCTCGTGATAATGTTGCAAAATTCTCTCAGTTTTCCTAGAACTAGAGAAAATAGACATTTTTCGGATTAGATTTTGGGGTCAGGTAAGTTCCCAACTAAATTTTTTTGAGATTTAATAATGCATTATAAAAACACTCCTTATGCGCCATTTGACACCACCAATAAAACATTTTGCACCATGTTCGAGAAACTAATTAAGAAAATGTGTGGGGGACAACTTAATGCCGCCCCCCACACTAAATTTTTTAAAATTTTTTTAATGGAATATTATGTAACTTGATATGCACCCTTAGTTTGTTGTGCACCCCTAGGGTTCAAGAGAAAACACCCTTACTGAGCCTCCACTAATTTTTTTTTTACTTTTATAGTGGAATATTATGTAACTTGATATACACTACCCTTAGTTTGTTTTGCACCCCTGGGATAGGGTTCAAGACATAACCCCCTAAAAAAAAACTTAAGTTACCATCCCCCTCCTCCCGACTGCCCAAATATTATTTAACTTGTGTATATGAAGTTAAATATTATTCGCATTATGCACTAGACTTAGTTTGTTTAGCGCCCCTAGGATTCAATTTTTTTAAAAGGAGTAAGTAATAAGCTAACAAAAGATGAAAGAGCCAATAAAAGACTTTTTTTTTAGAGCGAGTAGAGAGAAATAAAAATCGCGCACACATGCTGGTGCTGGTCTTTGCTCGTTAGGTTACGCAGTGTGTCGATAGTGACATGCGAAGCTAGGGGTCGAAATTTTTTAGGAATTTTCTTGATAGCATACCAAAAATCACCATGTGTACCTTTTGAACGTTTTTAAAATTTTGATATTTTTGGACATTTTGGTCATTTTAAACAAAACTGAAAGATTTTTTTTAGGTAAAAATACGATGACTAGGGTTAAACCAAGATAAAATTTTAGCGCGTTTTGTTCTAAGAATCAATAGTTTCAAAGCTACAGTTAGTTGTTTAACAAAAAAAAAAAAATTTTGGGACCCCTGTATTTTATAGACTTTTTAATACATTTTCGTGAAACCTGGTATATAAATTTATGGGGATTCTTAAAGTTGCTGAACCCAAATTTCGATCGGTTGGGTTCTTAAGGTACTAGCGATTAAAAAAAAAAAGAAATCAATCAATCAATCAATCAATTTTTATTTGTGGAAATACATACATAAAAGCATTTTCACAAGTCAAATAATCTACAAGTCAAAGTATAATCTAAGTAAGTAGTCAGCAACCTTAGACTATATGATACCTATAATTAAAATCGAATACATTTTATAATTGTTAAATATGATAAAACACATAAGACAAAAACAAAGATGAAGCCCTAAAATATGATATCCAGCAATTTACAAGAACAGGTTTATGACAGTACAGGTTTTAGTTGTTATATCACAACAGGGTTAAACATCATTTTATTATATTAGGGTTTAATTTATATGCACCTGTCCTCACTCACAAATGTCCTCAAAATTATTACTAAGAAACTCATCAGTACCATAGAATGCCTTTTGTTTTAAGTAGTCCCTTAATTTTTTCGTAAAGACTTCTGTGGGAAGGCATCGAATTTTTTCAGGGAGCACGTTGTAGAACTGTGTGCAAAAATAGTTCTGTCCATCTCTAGCTCGTTTAGTACGAGAATGTTGTGTTACCAAGTTGTTTTTGTTTCTGGTACTGTACCCATGAAGGTTATGGCTAACAGAGTATTCACCATAGTTTTCCTTAACGTGCCGGAGGCATGATAATATAAATGTGCATGGTACCGTTAGAATCTTTAATATATAGGCACCCTTGCAACATTCCCTGTATCCCAGGCCAGCCATAATTCTGATACATCTCCTTTGTATAGCGAAAACCCTTGATGCTTGGGCAGAATGTCCCCAACACAGGATGGCATAGGAGATATGCGAGTGAAAATAGCCATAGTATGCACTCATCAGAACAGAATCCAAGGCCATATTTTTTAGATTTCGAATGACAAAGACAATTTTACTTAACTTCTTTGAGAGGTGGGTACATTGTTCTTTCCATGTGAGACCAGTATCAAGATATACACCTAAGTATTTTACAGGGTCTTTATTGGAAGTTATTGGGCACAATGAGAAGTTCAATATTTGCGTTTTAGCATCATTTACACTAAGTCCATTTGATCTGAACCAATTATATATGCAGGACTGTGCATTTAATGATCTTGCCTCTAAACTGTGTTCTTCATCGGCTCTTTCGAGGGCGACTGTATCATCTGCAAAGAGAACAAGGTTGCTAGATGGAAGGCACATATTTATGTCATTGATGTACAGAAGAAATAATACTGGTCCCAGTACTGATCCCTGGGGGACTCCGGATTTGACTATATGTGTAGATGATATATTCCCTTGATAAGTGCAATATTGAATTCTATCTGAGAGGTATGATTTCAAGAGACTAACACAGTCTGGACCCATATTATACTCCACTAGTTTAGCAAGTAGGAGTTTGTGAGATATACAATCGAAGGCTTTCCTCAAATCAAAAAATGATGCTTGAGCTTTCTTTTTATTTTCGAAACAATCCTGGATGTACTTGACTAGGGTACTGATGGCTGATATAGTAGAAACGCCAGCTCGGAATCCAAATTGTTGTTTATTCAAAATGTTGTTGGAGTCTAAAAAATTAACGATTTGTTTCTTGATGATTGTTTCAAAAATTTTTCCAAATACTGGTATTATAGAGATAGGCCTATAATTTCCCACCTCATCGCAGTCGCCGTGTTTATATATCGGAACTGTTCGCGATAATTTAAATGCATTCGGAAAAATATTTTCCTTAATACATAAGTTAATGATTTTACAAAGAGGATACACGATTATTTCCTTAAGTGTTTTAACTATTCTTGAATTGAGCTCATATGCATCCTTACTTGGGCTGTTTTTTAGACCATTAATGGTATCTCTTAGCTCGTTATAGGAGATCTCATGCAATTTAAATTGCTTTTGGATGACGGTTCTCATCTTTTTGACATATAAAATGGGGTTTATTGCGGACGGAGAAAGATTCTTTGCCAAGTGTTCTGCAATGTTGGAAAAATAATTATTAAAGTCATTTGCATTTAATTTATTTGAAGTTACTTGGACCTTTGTTGAGTTATTATTTCTGATGACATCCCAAGCAGCTTTTCGTTTATTAGATGACTGAAGAATGAATTTATCATTTGCTGTCCTCTTTGCATTCTTGATTCTATTATTGTAAAACTTCCTGAAATTTTGGATGATTTCAGTTGGTAGTGAGATGTTAGTGGAGCTCCTGAGTGATATAAGTAATTTTAGTATTTCCCGCATTCTTCTAAGCTCTTCATTAAACCAATGTATTTTGATATGCGTATTAAAGTTTAAAGAAACTATTTTGGTCTTTAAATTAAAACTTGATTCGCAAGCATGGACTATCAATTCCAAGAAGTATTCACATTTTGCATTTGTATCCATCTCACCATCATCAACAAAGGTCCAGTCCAAAGAACTAGCTAATCCATGTAGTCCAAATAAACCCAAATCGGTTATTGGGCGGTAGTTTACTCTAACTGATGATCGCTTCCAGTTGCACCTGGATGGGATGCTGAAGGACAAGGCCAAGTGATCAGATAGTGAGAGATCAATTATATTTGCAGTGAAAGAATTTTCAGGTAGGTTTGTGAATATATTATCCAGGCATGACTTAGCTCTTGTGGGTTCCACAATTGTTGCTGTCAAGTACGATTCAAAAACGCTGCATACCATTTGTGGTTCTCTTTGATCTCGACTGAAAATGCACATTGAAATCTCCAGTTACAACTATTCCTTTATTCATATCAAGAGAACTGATAACAGAAGCCAGTCTGTGAAGATATATATCAATATCCCCCAACGGAGATCTGTATATTGTTATTATTTGTAAGCTCTTACACACTATACCAGCTGCCTCGAAATGAACTTCCTGAGATAACTCTGACACACTCTTCAAAGGTGTCGCTTTTAAACAAAAATACCTACACCCCCATGGATGCAGTCTCCCTGCAGAAGCTGGTCACACTATCAAAACCCTCCAATAGCATACTCATCACCACCAAGCCAGTGTTCATTAAAGCAATTACACTGAAAATCTCTGACAGATTGTATGTTTCTATTAGGTTTACTTTGTTACGTAGAGACTGAACGTTCAAGTGTAATATATTAGTAGCGCTACCTTTATTTCTACATGGAGTACCCATATGCTTTCTATAGAATCTCCTGCTACAGTGATGATCTAAGTCTTCACTCCTACCAAAATTGGACTCTGGGCTTGTCTCCATTAACTCTGAGGTATTAACAGGTTCTCCAGTCTTCCTAAAAAATGCTCCTCAGGAATGCATGATGTTAATTGTTCATCTTTCTCATAACCAACCACTAATCGTCTTTCATTTCCAACTTTCTCTGAATTCATAATGGGCTTGATCATCTTAGTTAAGTATTTATTACAAATATATAGGACAATTTCTGATTTCTCGGAATATGAAAAGTGACCATTTACACTTTCTTTCAGACTCTCAGAATCAGGAAATCCCCATTAAAACACGTGCTATATATGTGGGTCCAAATGGTGGTATTGAAGTTATAAATAGAGTTATTCAAGTTCTTATTATAAAGATGGTATGGCTGTCCAACAATTATCACATTCGTCCTTAGCGACCAATCCAGGAACTGTCTTAGTTCTTGTTCATTGATATGTGAGCCAACCTTATTATTCTCTCTACCTAGGAATAGCACTACATAATCGTCCTTGCCAATGTGCTATATGCCTCTTGGATAATGTCTGAGAGTGTTGAATGTTTTAGTCTTTGAGAGTTTATGTCATATCGAGATCCAGTTGTTTTCTTTAGGAGCCAACTACAACCCTTAATTTCATTATTACCTATAATGACGAGTTGGGGTTTGCTAGGAGCTTTTCTGTGTTCTCTTAATGTCGTGAGCATCATTCGGTTTTTATCAGCCACATCTCTTACAGTATCCTTGATTACTGAGTTAGTTATTGTGTTGGTCACTACGGTGTTTTTTGGATTCTTGATCCTTACATATTTTCCTGCATCCTCCTCAGTTGGTTTTATTAACTTTCCCTTGTTTTTTTCTTCATTAGTTGAGTTTTCCTTTTTGGTTGGTTTTTGTGTTTTCTGTCCTGCTTTCATCTTGGTCTTCGTTTGGTTTTTTTTAGCCAAATTATTTCCATCCTCATTAACTGGTTGGTCCGAAACTAATTTTCTCTGTTTACTAGTAATTCCCTTTGGGTCTACGAAACTTGTTTCCGTTGCCTTGCTTCTATAAGAAATCCATAAACAAATCCAATCTTATAAACATTATACACCAGGTATATCAGGTCCAAAATTCAATTATGTTCAGTAAATAAGTGACCATAAGTTTGAAACCATTGACTCTAGGATAAAACACCTTATAATTATTTATCTTTGTTTTAAGTCCATTGATCGTATTTTTACCTCAAAATATAATTTTTTTACACAAGACACTCAAAAATATCGAAAATATTCGAAATGCGCATATCGGGGTTTTGGAGGTGCTACTGATCAAGAATATAATATCTAAAGGAATATTAAAAAATACCCAATATGCCAATTGTACCTTTTTGCGCCCCTGGCTCCGCACACCACTGAGAAATTTGAAATTTGTAACGGATAATAAGTTGGACTTCCTTCCTTCCTTCCTTGTGAAAATTTATTAATTTTAACTTGATTTTTCCTAAAAGGATTTAGGTACACTATACTGTCTGCACTTAAACACTTAAATTTTAAACACTGTTCAACACAGAACAAAAATAAGACCCCGGAAATATCTTGTGTCTGCAACCATCAAGACACCACACATCACATAACCTTAATCTAGTGCTGCAAATCAAATTAAGATTGGTGCATAAGACTGCGTAAAGCTGCAGAATTAAAAAAAGTAGGAAATATTGAGAAGATCGTTTAACTCAGTATTTTGTAAATATCTTTTGAACCCTAGGGGTGCAAAACAAACTAGGGGTAGTGCATATCAAATTACATAATATTCTACTAAAAAAGTAAAAAAAAATAGTGGGGGTGGCTAACTTAAGTTTTTGTAAGGTGTTTTCTCTTGAACCCTAGGCGTGCAAAAAAAGCTAAGGGTGGTGCATAATGTTATACATCAAGTTACATAATATTCCACTAAAAAGTTTAAAAAAGTTAATTTAGTTGAGAGGGGGGTAACTTAAGCTTTTGTAAGGGTGTTTTCTCTTAAACCCTAGGGGTCCTACTATCAAAAATGGGTAAAAAAGATGCAATAGCTACTCTGAATTTTGACACTGATCAGGAAGAACTACATGCCTTACACCAAAATAGAGAACTCGTTTGACATAATATGCTCATTTCTCTCGTATTACCTGGAATATATATTGTGATATAAGGTAATAAAAAGACAAAACATAGTTCTATAGAAATATTTTAAATATAGGAAGAAACAAAATGAAAAGCAAAATAAGTAAATTTACACCTATAAAAGAGTATCGTTATTGACTGAGTAAACCGGTGGACCTAGAGACTTGAAATTTGAAAGAAACATTCCTTGACTACCCTCGCAGTGCAAAAGTTTTAAAAAATTAATTTAGTTGGGAGAAGGGTAACTTAAGTTTTTGTAAAGGTGTTTTCTCTTGAACCCTAGGGGTGCAAAACAAACTAAGGTTGGTGCATAATCGTGCTAATCAAGTTACATAATATTCCACTATAAAATTTAGTGGAGGGGCGACATTAAGTTGCCCCCCCAAACATTTTTTTAATTAGTTTTTCCTACGATATGGTGCAAAATGTTTTATTGGTGGTGCCCAATGGTGCATAAGAGATGCATTTATATTGCGTTAATAAAACTTAAATATTTTTAGAGGGGGGAAGCCGAACTTAATTGACCCATTTTGTTTTTGTATTTTAAAAAGAACACATTAAAAATACATAGTTTGGATATAAATATTAATTGTACAATTTTAAAATTAATTTATGAAACCCTTAACTGTCAGCAATTTTACTAGTCTAAGACGAAATTTTAAAATGAATTGTGAAACATTTCCGGCATTTCTTACGTTCGAACTTATTGATGTAGATAGCTCAGAAGATAGTACTCTCCATAAAGAAGGATCATATACCTTGGTAGAAACACCGCACACCAAACATTTTCTTTTGGAGAATCCCCTTCAAATTCTACAAATTCTCCGGAAATTTATTTTATCAAATGCTGCAATTATGTTTATCAATATTTCCGTTTAAATGCATTTTGCATATTAGGAAAACATCTCGTGAATATAAAAGATAAAATATAAATAAATATAAAACACAATACAATACAACACATACAATTCGTTGAAATGTTTAAATTTTGTATGTCTTACATTTTATTATCTAAAAAAGTCGCTCTACATGAGTTTTCGACATCATCAATGGCCGGGCCATTGAATGATTATTGTTACTCAAAAATTTCCCTTACAGCTAAAGTTTGTTTAATATTACATCGGTTATCATTCCGCTTGATTTTCTCCAAACAGCCCATATTTCTAAATGGCTGCACCCATAACAGAACCGACTTGGATGGGGGAATCTTTTGTTATACTGTATGAAATCTGCGTCTGGATTCCCTTACTGAATTTGTTTCGGCATATATAAAAGCTTTTTCGATTTGGTTAAATATTTCATAAATCTATAACCGTTCAACTGGATTGCATTTGAAAGTCACACTTAACAATAAACGTACATACTTTTAATCCAAGACCGACTTGGTAGTTATGGCGATATATTTATGGGTCAAAGCAAGGATTTTAAACATTAATTTTAAAATATAAAAGTGTAACTATGTATTAAAATAAAGCACAATTTAATCTCAAAGTAACACATTTTCTACTAAATAGATTCGAGTTTGAAAATGATAACTTTCACAGGAGTAGTGCAACCTAATTTTTCCTACGACCACAAAGATTTTTCCGTCGAACTTTTAATTTTACTAGCTGGCCAGACAAACCCTATTCTGCCTTTTCCGTTAGATGGCGCGACGAGTTTGCAGAGGAATTATAAGAATATGAGGCGCATTCACCACATCGTCCAGAATATTATTCCAGAAAAATATATGGGTTTTATAGAAAAAATACGCAATAAAACAATACAAAAAATAGTTCTCGGCCACCACATAAAAAAAAATCATGTAAACTGTTGCAGTACAACTCTCTCAGGAACTTGCTGAAAAAACTGTCTTAGTGTATTTAATATTTAGATTACTTCCCTAGTAAAAGGAAACTATTATAATCATGAAAAAAAACTCTCCTAGTTTTTTCCAGATCTTTACGTTTCAAGGTCCCTAGATGCCGAAAAACAGGTTTTCACAATTTCGACGGTCTGTCGGTCGGTCTGACTATTCGCGGCGTTGTTAAAAAACTACTGACCCGATTGACTTCAAGTTTTGATGAAATATTAAGGGCCATATGGATGACCTGGTAACATTTTGTTAAAAATCCAGTATAAAAATTTTAAAAAAATTATAACTAAAAAACTAAATATACAATTTACTTCAAATTCTACATGAAAATCATGTAGAAATCAAATGATAAAATTTTGGTACGAATTCAAAATGGTGAAAGAAAAGGGCGGGCTAATATCGCTAGATGCCAAAAAAACATGTTTTCTTAATTCCGCTGTCTGTCGGTCTGCACATTTAGTTCGCGCCAAACACCTACTTACTCGATTGACTTCAAATTTGGTTAAAACCTAAGAGTATTACCCTAAATTTTGCACTATATTAAGAGTTATACAGAATTGAGCTGGTAATATTAAATTGATTTCAAATTTTGTGAGATATAGAGATAAACTAGTAAAATTGTGAAAAGATTTCAAGATGGCCGAACAAAATGGACAAATATTAAAAAAATTAATGTAATTTTTTTTTATTTTTTGCACTAAAATTAAATGTGATATAGGGATTGGTACGAATTCAACATAACTTAGTAAAATGGCAGTTTAAAAATATCAGTGTAAAAACTAGGTATTTAATTTAGTTAAAATTATGTCCAAAAATCAAGTGTGGCATAGGTAGAAAATGCTTAGTATAAATGCAATATAGTGGAACAAAATTGCGTCCAATTGAAATGTTTGAAGAAACAGTATATAAGTGTTAATTAATAACTATGTGGGGAATTAAACTGGGTCAACGTTCCTAATAAAAGTAAAGATCCATATCGAGGGAAATTCCGGGTAAAGGAAATATACCGATTTTTTCGTTTATATTTCAACACTAGTGTTGCGAAACTGAGTAATTGCGTAAAAACTAGGCTTCCGTTAATCATCGATATACGGTAGACGAGGATAGAGGCCACAAGAAAAGGAACTGATTCAATTTAAAAATTTTCGAAAATAAGTCGCCCTTAAGAAAAATCACTACTGGTGGGAGAAAATTATAAAAATTTGAATTGAAGGCCTAAAAAAATATTTCAAATTCAGCACACATATGAAATCTAAAATTAACTGTCCAGAAACAAATAAAATTTAGATATTTTATTCATGTATTATTTTGCCTTGAAATGAAAAATAAAGTTAGAATTAAATCTTTCTGGTTTTTCTAATCTCGTTATAATGTCATGAGGAATATAAAATATTATAGTTAGTGTTAATATCGTTCTAGTTTAGTACTTTTAACGTATAATATATAAAAATTATAATAAATATATTTTTGTTTTCATCTTCCTACCTGTTTTTCTTTTACAAGTCAATAACGATCAACGATGTGTATTTACTCTTTTTAATGTTCCCTACTGTTTTTTGTGGTATTGTATGAGCTCTTCTGTCTTTCTGAGGGAACGTATATTGGAAGTAAAATAAAAGTTAAAATTGCACTTATTTTTTTTTTTAAATAATTGTTTGGTAGACTTTACCGCAGCACTATTACTGTAGATTCTTCGAGATGTATTTCTATACAAAGCTAAGAAAGCAATTTTGATAAAATGTTTGTAATCAAACACAAGTAAATACCCGGAAAGAGCTGTAAAATATGAGAAATAACTATTTTATAGAAAATTGTATAGAAAAATAAAGCCGACTTCAAAAAAATCATCTGTAAAATTTTATTCTGGGAAGTTGGCGCCAAATTTATTCTTAATTACTTAATAACAAAAATATTTTTACGTGCTTAGAGTCTTGATGTCTAATACCATGAGTATAATGTTTTACTGTCTTTATTAGTTTGGCGCAGACTTTCCAAAGTAAAATTTTCTAGTTGAAACGAAACATTATTGTTCACATTTTAGTGCACTTTTTTGAAGTTTTATTTTTTTTTATAAAAATTTGTATAAAAGAGTTATTTTTAATATTTTATAATTTTTCCATTTCCATTTCTTTGTGATTTTTTTTTTTTTAAGGTTTAATTAGAAGGGTAAATTTCTTTTGGGACGCCTGATGTATAGCTACCTAATCAAAAATATTTTAAACTTAATTATTGCTCATTTGCCTAGCAGACTTCTCAGACGTACATTATGACTAAATATTCCGAATTTATTGTCAGTAAAAGTTCCTAAAACCATCCAATAGTACCTGTTGCTAAAAAACAGTCAGTTTTATTCTATTTTATAAAAAAATTGTTCATCTTTTTTTGTTCTATTTATACGGGTTTTATTGTAATGGTCAAGTTTAACAAATAGCCCCTGGGTTCACTGCATATTATGTAACATTATTATATAATAACAAGTCTTATACGATATATAATGGGAACATACATATCTATTCTTCCTGACAGAATGGTGAACGCAGTAGTGAATATATATATATATATATATATATATATATATATATATATATATATATATATATATATATATATATGTTCAATTTAACATCGAAAAAATAATTAAATGTCTACTATGGGACTCCTCCGTCAACATTTTTAATATTTCCAGAAAATGTCGTCCATATTGGTCAAACCATCACCGTGTAATTCATGGGCATACATAAAAAATACATAGGATCGAAATGATAACATCGTCCTTTTCTGAAGCCGGTTAAAAAATAAAGATTAGTAAACACAAGTATCACCGCATCTTAACGTTTCACAATTATGTCTTGAGACATTTATGGAAAAGTCGCCGGTTTCACCTCTTGCTACAAAAAAAACCGAATGTGCCAAGAGTTCGCAGTTCAAAAAATTAAACTCTCATCGAAATAATACTTTTAGAAAAGCTTATTTGACAAACAAAAATCTTTTTTGGCTTTTTCGCAACTGAATAAAAATATTTAACTTTAAATTAATTGAAGCAGATATTTAATATAATTACATACCTCAACATGTAGACTAGTCTGTCTACGGAATGTTTCGATACATAATATAAATAATATTATTTAAGCAAGCATAAGAAATTATATCATTTACCTTAAGTTTTTATAGACACATAGTAGTTGTACAAATACTTTCATCCTATCGGGACTCATCAGTGCGCCGATCGTAAGAGAAAAACATTAAATAATAGAAAATAATTGATTTCAAAATTTTAAAATATGTCAGTTTGTTTGACATGTAACCTAGATATGAAAAAAATGATAGTTTGCAGCTATCTATAGCTGTAAATAATAAACTTTAACTGCGCCAGTAATATTATTACTTAATGAAAATTCAGTGTGCCAAGAAAATAAGCATACATTTTCACATGTCTCTCGTTGGGCTGCTTGTATAAATTAACTCCTAGCGCACGAGAATCGATATTAATCACCCTCAAATTCCCAGTCATAAAGGGAGACAGCGTTAAGCGCCTACCCAATGTATCAAATATCGGTGGTGGCTGTCACCAGACGCGTCGTCATCTCTTCAGCGCATTAAAAAGGTCCCCTCGGAATCGTATTAAAACACATGTTCGGAGCCATTTCCCGTTAAAAGGGATATTTATTCTTCTTGAAGACGCTCAGTCACTTTGCAAAGTGAAAAATTGACTGTGCGGTTTAATCCGTTTAAACCCCGGCTTAAATTTATTGGGGCTGTTTCGGCTTGAGAAAAAAAAAATTAATCGAATGCTACGTGTCAACGCGTCTTTATGAAATCGTTGATAAATCGACGGCTGAGCCGTTCGATTTAATTAGGCTTGTAAGTAGCGCAACTGGTGACATCTATGTAAAACTATTTGTGTTTGGTTTTTGGTTAACTTTGGCGTTTTACGCTTAGTTTTCAGCGCATTAAAAAGGTTATACTTTTGAAAAAACAGTTTTATTAATAATATATATATATATATATATATATATATATATATATATATATATATATATATATATATATATATATATATATATATATATATATATATATATATATATATATATATATATATATATATATATATATATATATATATATATATATATATATATATATATATATATATATATATATATATATATATATATATATATATATATATATATATATATATATATATATATATATATATATATATATATATATATATATATATATATATATATATATATATATATATATATATATATATATATATATATATATATATATATATATATATATATATATATATATATATATATATATATATATATATATATATATATATATATATATATATATATATATATATATATATATATATATATATATATATATATATATATATATATATATATATATATATATATATATATATATATATATATATATATATTTATATATATATATATATATATATATATATATATATATATATATATATATATATATATATATATATATATAGCTATATATATATATATATATATATATATATATATATATATATATATATATATATATATATATATATATAAGAGAAACAGAAATTTCAATTTCTGTGCGGTTCTTGGCCGTAAAATATATAATAATCTGAAAATTACGTCCAGTGTTTCTAATTGTTATGAGATTTCCGACCATCATCTTGTAGCGTGTATTATTCTAGAATGAAAGTAAAAATAACTCCGTTTGTACATACCTTTAGAGATTTCAAGAGTTTTAATTTGAACAGATTTAATGCTGATCTCAATCTGATGAACTTTTCACCGGTCTATAGATATGAAAACATTGACGACAAGGTGTCGCACTTTGATTCGATAATTTTAAGTATGTTTAATGTTTACGCTCCTATAAGAACGGTCCGAATATCTAAAAAAGATTCTCCTTGGCTCCCTGGAGCAATAAAAATGCTTATGCATGAGCGCGACAAGACCTTACTGAAATTTAAAAAGTAGACGTCAACTCAGGACTGGAATCGATATAAGGTACTAATAAATAAGACTAATTATGCAATTAGAAGGGAAAAGAAGGCCTACCTCGAGCAAAAGGTGTCAGCTGGTAATGGTAAAACCTTCTGGAAGGAGTTAAGAAAATTGGACGTTTTTTCAAAGAACAGCAACAATGTTCTTCCACTGAGCCTCTCTGATCCTGAGCAGTTGAACTCTTATTTCTTGAGCGCTTTGTCCAAAGAGAAACCTGATAAAGAAACTTTACTTCATCTTCGAAATAACAAAATTACGGAAAAAAATTTTTCTTTTGAGCTTACAGATACTAATGAAATTTATCGAGTGCTTCTCTCCATTAAGTCTGGATCTGTAGGGCCAGACGGAATTGCAATAAATATGCTTCTCTATTGCTGTCCACTCATTCTTCCTGTCATTGAACATATTTTTAATTTCTGCATATTTTGTGGTACATTCCCAGTCCTTTGGAAGAAGTCACATGTGGTGCCATTGCCCAAGATTGTCAAACCGCTCGATTTTAACGATCTTAGACCAATTAGCTTGCTCTGCGTACTATCGAAGATACTAGAGAAGATTTTGGATAAGCAGATGTGACCACTGTGAGAGAATTACTGTACTGCCAGCATACCAGTCAGGGTTTCGACGTGATCATAGTTGCATCACTGCTTTTGCCAAAGTAATTGATGATAGCCAGACAGGGATATACTGTGGTAGGCTCACGATTTTAGTCCTACTTGACTATTCTAAGGCATTTGACCGCATCAACCATGAAATGATGTTGGCTTTGCTGGGTTCTGTGGGATTTTCAGGCATACTCTTGGCCCTATTGAGTTCATATATGAGTGACCGTTCTCAATCGGTTAGATACCGTGGCGTAACATCTAATCTTTCCAACGTAATTTCTGGTGTGCCGCAAGGCTCTATTCTGGGGCCCCTACTTTTTTCCATCTATACGTCTCAATTTCCAAAGACTCTTAACTTAAAGTCTTCCAAATCACATGTAATGTTGTTTGGTAGTTCCGCTTCTCGTGCAAGGTGTCGACCTTGTATTAATATTGAAGTTAATGGAGAATCTCTTGCTCTTACTGATGTGTCAAAAAATCTCGGACTAATTCTGGATGTTAAACTAAATTTTTTGGATCATGTTTCGACAATAATCAAGCGAGTATTTTGCAATATCAAGTTAATATACCAATGTAGATATTTCCTTAATAGCAAGCTTCGTCAGATCCTCTGTGAGGCAATGGTTCTTTCACATCTAAACTGCGGCGATGTGATCTATGGCCCGAATATTCTAATGGCTGACAACCGACGCCTACAGCTCATCCAGAATGCATGTGTACGTCTTGTCTTGGGTCTGAGAAGGAGAGATCATATATCAGCTCATCTTAGTAATCTTGTGTGGCTTAGCATGAGGGATCGACGGAACTTGCATTGCACAATTTTCTATTACAAAATTATATGCAGGCGATCTCCACTCTACCTTTACAATAAATTAAAATTTAGCAATTCAGTACATAATTTAAACAAACGAAGGAAAAAACAGTTAACTATACCCGCTCACAGAACCGCACAATTCCGTGGATCCTTCGGTTACAATGCTGCCAAATTTTATAAAGATATTCCAGATAATCTTAAAAACGTATCTATCATTGTATTCAAAAAACGCCTTAAAAGGTCAATGTTAAACTGTCAGTAGCTTACCCTGGAAATCGACTTGGATCTGCGTTATAGGTACTTGTATTTATACTTCTTTTTTTCTCTCAACTCTCGTTTACCTTCATCTGTGTTGTATCATACTTATATTCATGTGTCTCTGTTGATAACTTTTATTATCGTATTTTTCTTTATTCCATTTTGTTTTACTTCATATTTATATCCTTTTTGTGAATTGTAAAGGAGTCTTTTAACTCTGTCCTACATATGTATCTTGTTGTTCTAGAAACTAGAACTTATATCACTAGTATTCATCAACATGCTGGGCGAGTTTGGCACCTCCTTTGCATTCGTTATATTTTTTTTACTCGGTTGAGTGGAAGAACGTTACCTCCGTTTTTACGGTCGGACGTGAACTCTGCCTTTTGTCGTAAGGTTTTACTTTTGGTTTAGCTATTAATTATAATTTGTATTTGTACTACTTTCCTCTGTAATTGATTGTAATTTACAACAATAAAAACATTAAATAAATTTTTAAATAAAGTTATACAAAACGTAAGAACTAACGGTAAGCATCACTCCCTCACCATTTTGTCGAGAATCGACCAAAACATGACGCTATGTTTGTTTCCAGGTTTACGGTGCCATCTGCAGGCAATTTCCTTGGGGGGTATCGACTATATATATAATATATAGATATATATATATATATATATATATATATATATATATATATATATATATATATATATATATATATATATATATATATATATATATATATATATATATATATATATATATATATATATATATATATATATATATATATATAGTCAAATAAAAATAAAACGTTAATAAAGACATTTCCTGGTCGAATTCCCCGTGAGTTTTTAAGTTGTAAAGTTAATCAAGAACACACATTAATATAACTTTTTTAGCGCTTTAGTAGGCCGCCTTTTTTTCGCCATATTGGATTTTTTCCAAAATGTTACCAGGTCATCCCCTATGAAAAATATTTTTTTTACTATAATATGAAGTCTGTCGGTTAAGTAATTTTTTAGCTATGCCGGGAGCAGACCGACAGATAGAAAGACTAGCGGAATTGAGAAAACATCTTTTTTGACATCTGAGGAGCCTAAAACTTATAGATTTGTAAACATCTGTGAAGGTGATTTTTTCACAATTATTTCTTTTATAGGCATATACAATGAACATATAAAATACAGATAAAATTATATTGTTGGTTCAACAAAAGCAATTAAATAGCACATTTTTATCATTGAATCTAAAGTTTAGACAATCTTTGGCGTGCAGTAAATATAGTTGACACTCCAAACTTTTACATAGGATTTACTGTCTGGAGTGTAGTATCTAAAACTCTTTATGTAAATGCAAATAGGTGAAAACTTTGAAGGGCTTGTGGAATTTCTGTCCAGTTGGAACGTCCACATCCCAAAAATTTTTGTATTTGCTGATGAACGTCATGTGTGTATCAAAGTAAATTATATTTTTAAAGCAAAAGTTAAAAACGTGGGCAATAGCTTGTGTTACATTTTATGGTGTTTTTTATTAACAAAAAACCAGAAAAAATATGGGATAGAAAATGACGGATGGATAAAGATCGCTATAAGCATTTTTGATCTTCCCCAATACTATTTTTTTTTTGGGTCCATAGAGTTTTTAAACTGTTTGCGGAAAGAAGCGCGTAACACTTAAAGTTTTCATCACGCGTTTGGTTTACTTCTTGTCTTATTTCACTTTAACAAAAATTTTATAATTTTCCGTGTGCCTCTTCTTTAAAATTTCAGTTTTTTATTCATATAATTTAATCTGCCATATCATGGAAAAATCTGTATATAACTCTATGAATTGTTCCAAATTATCTCATGTTCAAGACATCTTAACAAATTATACAAACTGCAGATATGCGAAGAAATGTCACACTCCACCAAACAATAAAATGCCAAATATTACAAAATCAGAATGATTGTGTAAATGTACTTATTCCGCTCAAATCAGAGTCCAATACCGTGTGCTTGGCGTCTCCAACGTGTAGCATACGCGCTAAATGTGTTAAAAATGGTGTTCGGTGTAAATAAATCTATTTCAGGCCATTTCACTTTTAAAAAACTGATCTTGTACAAGTTACGTACGTACGTACGTAAAATTACAGAAAGTCACTAGTTAAGGGTTAACGGTCCCCTTGGAATCGTATTAAAACACAAGTTCGGAGTCAGTCCCCGATAAAAGGGATATTTATTCTTCTTCAAAGCGCCTAGTTAGTTTGCAAAGTGAAAAATTGACTTTGAGGTCTTGTACAATGCAACTTAAAGTTGTTGTTTTGGCTTAATAAATTATTTTAAAAGTTAATGTCGTTGTGAGACTGCAATTTTATAAAATCGTTTAGCTTAGGGATCGCGATCTAGAAAAACGTAATATGCTGTACCTTTCTGTAAAATACAGACATTTTATAATTGCTCAGAAAATATCGTATGTCGGACTGAGTCATCTGTAGAAATGTACGAGATCTAATAATATTTAACACCCTCATATTTTGCGAACTTTTAGTGACAAACTGAGAGAAAAATACACCCTTATTTTTATCCATCTATTAAAAAATACCCTGTATACATATATTTATTTGGTAATAATATACACATTAAATGAATACAATATGTTTCACTCTTCTTGAAAAAAAGTCTATTTCATTACGAAGTAACTTCTGGTAAAAGGAGTTTACCTATTTTTATATCTAATTACCCAGAGCTTACTTTACCATAAAACTGAAATATATCTCAATTTATAGAATATCTATAAAATTGTTGCTAAATAAATATATCTTTATACGTATCTGGGTTATCTGTATAATAGTAAAATTCGTTACGAGGTTTATTCCGGCTAATGTGTATATTTTATATATATTTCTCTTCATTTTTATCTTATGTTTATCATGCCGACCGTTCTCTTGAATAGCTATTTCGCACATAGAAGAATTTATGAAATACATTTGTTTTATTTACTTAGCTAACAATGTTTCACACTAAAACAAATGTACAGTGTGATTTTTCATTGATATTCTAGAGTATAGGCTGAACGGTAAGAGATACAAAAAAACTAAGATACGGGTCCGGTTCACTTTTTTTTTGTATTCATATAATTTATTGGCCAATACGCGCCAAATGTGTTGAAAAAGGTTTCCCTTGTAAATTGTAAATGAATCTATTTGAAGCCATTTTATCTCTAAAAAAAACTGTTCCTGTAGAACTTATGTACGTAAAATTACCGAACGTTACTAGTTACGGGTTAACGGTCCCCTTGAAATCGTATTAAAACACAAGTTCGCAGCCAGTTCCGGATAAATTTGTATTTTATTTATTAATCTTCAAGGCGCTCACTTACTTTGCAAAGTAAAAAATTGATGTGAGGTTTAGATCTTGTACAGTGCGATTTAAATTTGTTGTTGCAGCTTAAGACAAAAGTTAATGTTGTGAGACTGCGATTTTATAAAATCGTTTAGCCTGGGCATCGCGATCTAGTAAAAAGTAATATGCTGTACCTCTCTATAAAATACAGCCATTTTGTATATTGCTCACAAAATATCGTGTGTCGAACTGAGTCATCTCTAGAAATGTACGAGATCTATAAAAAAAAAAAGAAAATATTATTTTAACACCCTCTATTTCAAAAAGTAAGGCTTTGCGGACACATATTTTATGAACTTTTAGTCCCAAACTGAGAGAAAAAATACACCCTTATTTTTATGCATCCATTAAAAAACACTCTGCATACATATATTTATTTGGTAATAAATCTATTCACATCGGAATATATTTTACTCTTCTTGATAAAGAGTCTATTTCATTACAAAGTAACTTCTGTTAAAAGGACTTTACCTATTTGTCTACCTAACTACCTAGAGCTTACTTTACCATAAGACCCTCGTTTTATTTCGAAAACTGAAAGATGTCTCAATTTATAGAATATCTATAAAATTGTTGCTAAATAAATATATCTTTATATGTATCTGTGTTATCTGTGTAATGGTAAAATTCATTACGAGGTTTTATTTTTCTTCATATTTATTTTGCGTATATTTTATATTTTATCTACGTTTTTTATATTTATATTTCTCTACGTTTTTGTCTTATGTTTATCATGCCGAAAGTCACGTTCTCTTGAATAGTTATTTCGCACATAGAACTTATGAAATACATTTGTTTTATTTATTTAGCTAACAATGTTTCACACTAAAACAAATGTACATTTTTCATTACCATAGCTTTTTTGTCCATATCTAACATACATTCATTCACTTACTATACCTACTTAAATAAAATCCTGTATACCATTTTTTTTAATATTTATTTTTATTTATTGAATAGACAATCAGAAAAACAGTCATACCGACAGATAGAACGACGGAATTGAGGAAACATGTTTTTTGGAATCTAAGGAGTCTGAAACTTGTGAAAGATCTCAAAAAATCTCAGAGCGTGATTTCTGACGTGGGAAGTAAACACTAATTACTTAATCAGAAAAAATTAAAAATAATATAAATTGGAAAACCAACAGGTTTGATAAAATAAGTGCCCAAGAGGCTAGTTTTAAGAATAAATAACCCGAAAAAATATAGAAAATTAAATTTCCTACAAAAAGACTGTGACGGTGTATCTTCGATAATTTAGATATATGAGTGGCATATTTGCTAATTTACAAAGAAACGTTTCCGAAATAAAATTGTTTGCCATGAATATACGTATATGGAATATGATATAGAAATATTATTAAAAAAAAAAGCAAAATATTATGTGTAAATTAGTAACTACGAAAGAGAGAATAATTAGATGTTTTTACTTCTTCTGAAAAAAATTGCAGCTAAGGTCATTAGGCAATATACACTGTACAGTGACTCATATTTTTTATATAATATACTGCCGAACCACTAAGCATATAATTTTTTGGTTGCCAATTTTCTGACTGATAATTTATGATATCCGGTTTACTATTTAATTTCCATCAGACCCAAAATACTATCATTATCATAGTTATAGGTTTAATATTTTTTCTGTATCTCGGTATATGAAATACTTTTAAATTTTGTTAAATTTTGGCAGCTCCTAAGCCCGCAATACTTGTCAGTTGCATTTTGTTCTTTATGAACTTTGTGGGTCTATTTAAATTTTTATAATTTGCTGCCTTAAACACTCGTGATCGCGATACAGCTTGACAAATTTCAAAATATCCTATATTCACTTTAATTTTCTCTATGCTACATATAACTAGAACATTTTGGCTAATTTATTTGTAAAAATATTTTCAAAATCATCATGAAAATAAATGTTAGATTGTACTAAAACTATTCCTAGAAAATTTTCACAGCTCATGTAAAGCTGAATTTACAACTCGTACATAAACTCCAGCAACAAATACATGACAGAAATAACGATCGAAATCTAGTCGCAAATAAACCAACGTAAATTCTTATTTCCCCCGAAGGAATTTCTTCCGAAACTACAGGATTATAAAACGATATATTTTCTAGCAGGGCAGAATTAGAACCGTAAAGGAAATGAAATGGTCCTGTAAGTGCCGGAACTGGCCTAAAAACCTTGCCGTCTAACCTTTATCTTAACTTAAAGCCTTCCTAGTTCGCGTTTCATTTTTATTGGCAACCAGTTCAAATAACGGTCTCGGATAAAGATCGACGTCAAAAAGTTCAATTCCAATGTAGCCTGGCTTCGAACTGAATGATTTTTCGGGATTTTTCATTTTCATTTCTGTTTAACGGTTACACAGCAATAAACTTTTGTAACTAAATATATCAACAAAAGTTTTGAGGTATCAGTAAATGACAATATTGCCAATTGGCAATAACATAAGCATGAGATCTCACCAAACACAAATCAGAGGACAATATAAAAAGATTTCTACACAGATGCACCACCAACTTGATGAATAAACATGCATGAGATACAGAAAATCTACATTCGGTATTTGAAGATCAATTCCAATACGAATTTAGGATTAAGATTTGGTATGATGTTATTTAAACTGCGAGCTGTAATTTAATTTTATATAAAATTAGCCGATTATTTAGACGACCCGTCTCTAGACCAACGACAAGACATGTTTTTTCTGCAACATGTAGTCACCGCGCATTTTTTAAGCCTGTCAGGTAATACTCCACTTTTTAAAATTCCTGGTAGGGGTGCAAATAAGAGGAGGGATGGGAGACCTCCCTCCGCAATCTTGACCGAGTTGGGAAATTATTGACCGAGAATATTGCAGATTTTATTTACACATGTAATTTATACTGAAATTATTAGGACATAAACACAATACGTGTACTTTTAAAATACAACTGTTGGAATTTTGGAAATTAAAAAACTTTGATTAATGGCAGTTACTACCCTAGATTTATCCCATAAATATATACTTTCTTCAGTAATTCCATACGCTATTAGTAAGATAGGGTAGTTTTTCGAAACGGTCTAGTTGAACTGTTAAATGCTACGGTAAATCTGATCAAGGTATCTCCGATCTATTGATTAAAGATATAAAGAAACTGGAAATTCTACATCGAAGCTTGCTACATTCCTGGGTCTTTGCTCTCAATATATCGGTCAGATTTAATGATATTTATTAGAAGATAATAGAAAATCTTGTAGATCGTGTTTCTTATGTTCTATTTCAAGATCATTGGATCAATAGAGTGCTAGAATATGCACGTAATATAAGTACAATAGTCAAGAATATTTTCAGGGTACTAAAAGATCTGCGTGTAATTTTTACTTGTAGCACTAAAAGATTTACACTTACAACGGTACACGCGAACAACTCGTAACACATTTATCAGTAATTGACAGCGCCATCTCTTCTAAAACGACACACATAGTACCGGCCACCGATAATACTTCTATTTAAAAAGAATATATCACCTGTATACTATTTACTCTATGAGCCAAAATTGAAGGAAGGATAATGAGAGGGAAATATAAATTTGCCATAGCTTCATCCCTTATCATGAGCATGTTCTTTCGGCACATGTCTATAATACAAGGTTTGTATTTAATATGTATTTCTATTTATATGTTATATGATTATTAATATTAATATTATTTGCTTATAGCAAATTATGTCGTTGATTATTTTCTTCCATAAAAAGTTTTATAGCCAGCCGGTGGCCGAGAGCATAAAGCTTTAGGTTTACACTGGAGTTGGTCTGGCAGGGACTGGGATCGAATCCTAGGTGGGTGCACGACTTTTCAAGTCTGCAGCCAATATTAGTGGTAATAAAATCCAATACAGACAAATGTAAAATGTATCTACCTCATGCGCCACCCTATTCACGCTGATTGACGCCGAATGTGGGCGGATATGGGTTGTTGATGCAGATACACACTTGTCAGTCGGTAGGTCACTTGATAGAGATCAAAGGCTACACCGTAACCCAAGAGTTAACAGCTCGAGTGTGAGGTGTGGACCGGGGATCAAGAGTGACCGAGTGCCGTGGTTCGTTAACCCATTCGTTTTCATTATACTCAACCGAGTACAAGCTATAAAATGTAATGTCGACGCCAACAATGTGTAATAGCTTGAACAATAATGAGATGTTCGGTTTATTATAAAGCGGTTAACTGCCATTAATCGTTTAAATTAGCAGTGTGAAGTTTGTGTGCGTTTTTCGGACCGATTTTGTGTGAAAACGACAAATATAGTCCAAACAGTACGTTGAGAATTATTTTTAGATTGTTATTACTCATAAATAATTATCATAAAAAACTAAAAAGTGCTGTATAGACCTCTAGTGGCTGATGTTCTTTTGTAGGCTGTTTTTATTTTAAATTTACATAGCCGCCATATTGATATATGTTAATTTACTTATTTGAGTACAGTGGGATAATCTAATCTCATTATTTATTAAGAACTATCATAAACCACTGAAAAGTGTTTTTTTTAGTGGTTTTTAGGTGATATTCTATTATGGGTTGTAATTATTCGTATTTAAATAACCGCCTTATTAATATTTGTTAGTGTACTCACTTAAAAGTACAGTGGAATAAAATCATATGTCGTTTATGATACAGACTTTTTTATTGCAGATGAATATTGACGATTTCAATGAACCAATAAGCACAGGAGCATTTTATGGGAGAAAATGTAAAACTCTAGAACCTGCAATAAATGCAATTACTGTTGCCAGTGACGAGGACGCCGTAGATGTTGTTACAATTCTTTCAACCATAGATGCTCAAACGGATGAAGAAAACTGTGAAGAAGACGATATCCGAGAAAATAATGTTGTCTTTCCTAAGGATGTAGCAGGTACGATATATGTGCATTATGCGTCTAGTGATACTTCAGATGAATCCGAAGACGAAGAATAGAATAAACCATTGGCTGATTTAAGTCAAAGACTCAGAACAAGGTAGAACATCTTGAATCAGAAACAGGTAGAGCCAAGGTGGACTGAAAACTTTACCGATATTACAATGGACGGTTCAGATGTGTGCAATGACCGTTTATCTGCACTTGAGATTTTTGAAAAGCCATGGGATGCACAGCTATTTGATCATATTGTAAAAGAAACAAATATTTATTCATCCCAGAAAAACGACCATGCTTTTTTTGTGTCCCGTGCTGCCATAAAATTGTTCATTGGTATCTTGCTACTAACAGGTTATCATAAACTCCCACGAGAACGTTCATGTACCACTTGTTTCAAACAATATGTCCAGAAACAGATTTCAGGAAATAAAAACGTATATCCATTCGGCAAATAACGATAAACTGGACAAGGAGGACAAAATGACAAAAATTCGGCCGCTGATGTATTTGCTGAATCAACGATTTCGACAATGCGGAATATTCTATCGACAGCTATCAACTAGTTTATGGGTGTTGACATGCGTGACCAAAATATTAATAATTACCGAGTATGTGTCAAGGGTAAAAAATTGTGGTGGGTTTTGTTTACCCATATGGTCAATATGTCTGTTGTCAATGCATGGCGCCTGCATTAATTGGTATCTGAAGAAAACGTAGACTTATTACTATTTCAGTGAGAAATCGTAGTGACATATTTATCTAGCCACGCAAAGTCGACATTTGTAAAAAAGAGGCATCCCATGGACCCGTACCAATTACCATTAGAAGACAGGAGGGCGGCCATTTTCCCAGAGAGCTTCAGAAGCAACTTAGATGCGTTCAGTGTCATTGGTGAGTAACATGGTCTTGTGGTAAATGTACAGTCACACTATGTATCGAAAGAAACTGCTTCGAATAATATGATTTCTAACAGTATTACTTATTACTATTATTAAGGTTTTGTTTATTTTTCTTTTCTTCGAATGTTTTTCATGTAACGTGTATTATCCCAGTGTACTCATTTAAGTACATATCTATATCTACTTAGTTGTAAGTTTGATAATGTTATATCCCTATTTCAAAATCTTTCAAATAAAGTATTTCAAAAAAATCTCATGTTACTTAATGAGTTTTAAGCTCCCTTCCAGACTGGTTATTGACGGAAAGAAGAACGTTAAAATAACAAAAACAAAAAAAAAATGTTTTATCCAGGAAATCGAATTATATCAGTCTATGGCTCTGTCACACTTGGTTTCTTGTAGAACATCAAGTCAATTCGATACGTAGATTTTGACACTGATTTTTCAATATGGCGCTATTTTGTTCCGCCATCATGTATGGCTTAGAACCAAGATGGTATTAGTTTGTCCATATTTCATACTTAATTCTTGTGGAAAATGTAAACTAAATTGCATAATAGTATAATAATAGTTATTATTTAAATCACGATTTTTTAATATTTTATTTGGCCGCCATTTTGGCTTTTTACCAAAATATTACCCATATGAACCTTCATTTTTGAGTCAAATTTGAAGCAAATCGGATAAGTAATTTTTGGAGCTATGTTGTGTCCTGTCAAACCGACAGAAATGGGAGAACATGTTTTTCGAGGTCCAAGGACCCTAAAGCGCAAGAATATCGGAGGGTAATTTTTTTACCATAACATTACATTGGAAATAAAAACTATATTTTAAAGGCACATAACTCATGTTTTGAACGCTATTTATATAAATACAGGGGAAAGTATTTTGACTAAATACATGCAAGCTTTTTTATCATTTCTTTTTGTTTGTAAGTATTATAAGATACAAATTATTACCTCCTTGCAGTAATAGTCAATTCTAATTTTATATATCTAGTAGCAACAAGCGATAAAGAAACGTTCGTCGGGTGATGTATCTAAGACATCTATCTTCTCATAAGCATAAGGCGTGTAAAACGATCTATTACACGCCTTAGCATGCAAACATTAAAGTCTCTTTTATAAATCAAAATTAAGCCGGAAGTTGGTCAGGTAACAGTCCTGAATGATTGTGTAGGAACAATCGGAATACTTTGCTTTATGCCGCGCAAAGTTATACAATTAGATGTGGAATTCGAACAAACCGTAACAAATACGACAGTCACAATAAAAAACAATTTTACGGAAAAGGTAAACGTATCCGGTGAGGATTTTTCAAATGGTGATATATTATGTCCGAGATCTGAATCTGGCCTATACGGTTTTAAAGGGGCTAATTTTTATAATTTGCGATTTATTTTAGACCTATAATACTACAGAAATATATTAAATTTCAACAATAAACAACTAGTAACGTCAAGATAGCTGTTTACCCTGAACTTTTGCAAAGTTTAATTTTTTTGCATTTGGTTTGCTGAGGCCTATAGAAAAAATATGAAAAAAAGTAGATACGATCGGACTTGCTTGACACCTATATTGACACCAATAGGGGGTTAACTATGATAAATTTAAGTGAGGTATTAATTTCTTAAATTTTTCATTTAAATCACTCCAAATTTTCTACTCGAGGGTTTTCAAAGATATTGAACATGACCCTTAAGCTGAAATTATTAATATCAATTCCTTCCTTCATCTCCTATTGGGGGTTAATTCTAGCTTATTCTAATAATTCATGTAAATCATTCAAAATTATCTACTAGGGAGTTTTCAAGTATGCTCCATACGGTTCCAAAACTGAGATTGAAATATCAACACCCCTTCACCCTTATTGGGGGTTAATCTTTATATATCAGAACTATTTAAAATATTCGTATAAATAACATCAAATTTTCTACTAGGCGGGCTAAAATGAGGTGTAAATAAGCTAAAACTAACCTTCAATATTTGCACTAGAATCGTGAAAATCTCCGAGTAGAAAATTTGGAGTGATTTAGATGAATAATTTAAGAAATGGATACCGCAATTAAATTAACCCTGGTTATTTAAATTTGATGAACACGGGACTGAAACAGATCCGACCCTCATCTACTTTCTTCCTCATAAAAGGGAAGTATTGTGGATCTGAAAAAATCACAACTCCGAGATTTTTTCAGAGCTTTACGTTTCAGGTTTCCTAGACGTGTGTCGGTCTGTCTGTTCGCTGGATAGCTTAAAAACTACTTATAAGATTGACTTCAAATTTGGGTTAAAAATTAAGGGTCATATAAGGATGACCTGCTAACATTTTAATAAAAATTTAATATTGCAAAACAAAATGGCGGCCTAGTGAAATGTTAAAAAAATTAAGATTAAAAAACTACTTATCCAATATTATATAAAATTTTGCACAAAAATCAAGTATTATGTAGGAATCAACTGATAACATTTTGGTTCGAATCCAAGATGGCGGAACAAAATGGTGGCCTTTTAAAATATTAAAAAAATCACCCTGAAAACACTACTTATTAGACAAATATCAAATTTTGTGTGAGCTTTAAGTGTGATATAGAGATAAACTGGTACAGTTGTGATACGAATAGATACCGGAACAAAACATGGGCCAAATAAAATTTTTAAAAAATCAACGTAAAAAAAACTTATTCAATTGATTTCACAATTGTTCTTTATATCCCTCCCTCGATTACAAATGATTATTATGAAGATTTTTTGAATCTTTAACACAACATGATTCTGTTGGAAATGGACGAGTGGTGATCTTCGGAGATTTTAATGCTCCATCTTTTAGTATAAGGGATATTGATTTCAGGTGCACTGTATTAACACATTTTTTAGATCAGCTTAGCTTTAATCACTTTAACAATATATAAAAAAAAGTCAACGGCCGCATGTTGGATCTATATGTTCAAATATCATAATATGTAACGTTACAGAGGATGAAGTAGCAATATCAAGGGTAGATAAACACCATCCTCCACTTACATTTGTTATAGAGTGCAATTTAGATCACTACAAAGATTTTGATATTTGTGGAAGTAGGGTCCAATCGTTTAATGTTGTAGTAAACTACTTATTGAATTTATTTTAAATTATGCCCAAAAATCAAGTGTGGTATAGGTAGCATATGATAAAACAAAATGGCTATGAATAATGTTTTAAAGTCAGTATATATATATATATATATATATATATATATATATATATATATATATATATATATATATATATATATATATATATATATATATATATATATATATATATACATATATATATATATATATATATATATATATATATATATATACAGTGACCGTCTAAAGTATATATAATTTTTGAGCCAACTCGTATATCGCAACGAAATTTGGAGGGCTTAAATAGGAGATGAAAAGCTATTTTTTATGAAAAAATGATAGCTAAAAGTTATAAAATGGCGGCTACGCGCCATCTTGAATTAATATTTTAAATACAACACCCCGCATATTATTCCATTTTCAAAATCTGCTCATTACTCTTAACATTTTTCTCCAATACACTTTATTCCTAAATGTAATTGCTTTCGAAATAATGACGTTTGAAAATTGACATTTTGGTCATTTCAAATTCAATCAAAAATACGATCAAGTTTGCGTTGGGAACAAAAGCGTTGTCGCGGTAACATCTTGATAACTAACTGTCAAATAGTCCGTTGAGCATCTTAATTATTTTATGAAAAGTGTGACCATGGCTCGCAGTTTACACGATAAATTTGAAGCAGTTTTGATTTTTGGAGAAGCTGGAAGAAATTTTCATCTAGCAGTCCGTATGTTTAACGATAGATTTCCCGAAAACCCTATTTCGCGGTCATATTTGCGCAAACTTTTAAATAAGCTCCAAGCAACTGGTGCGATGAAAGATGCTCCAAGATCAGGAAGACCACCTCTTTCAGAAGAAAAAAAAATTGAAATTGTTGCTGAAATGGTAATTAATCCTACTCAGTCGACGTCTGCAGTTGCTGAATCCTGCGAAGTAAGTTCGAAAAGTGTCCAAAGAGTCCTAAAAAATGAAAAATTTCATCCCTATAAAATGAAAATCCTGCATGCTCTCACGGAGGATGATCCAGACCGGAGGGTTGAATTTTGTGAGTGGTTAACAAGAAAAATTGAAGGAGAACGATCCTTCCTAAAACGTGTATGTTTCTGAGATGAATGCACGTTTTTCCTTAATGGAAAAGTCAACAAACAGAACGTACGATACTGGAGCGATACTAATCCGCATATTTTTAGAGAAGGGCATACCCACTTTCCTGAAAAAGTTAATGTTTGGGCGGGGATTTTGGGCAACCACGTTGTTGGACCGATTTTCATCAGAGGCAATCTTACAGGAGATCCTTACAGAAATCTTTTAGAAACTGAAATTGAACCTCAAATAAGACAAATTGTATTAAACAATCAGGAAGAGTTTGAAAATCGTGAAATCATATTTCAGCAGGACGGAGCACCTCCCTATTTCTATCACATGGCTAGAGAGTTTCTCGATACAAACTCTCCTGGGCGATGGATAGGTCGCAGGGGAAGTACAGAATGGCCACCAAGATCTCCGGATCTTACCCCTCTAAATTTTTTCCTTTGGGGATATCTGAAGTTAAAAATCTACGCCACTGAATGTCAAACAATAGAAGAGTTGGAACGCAGAATAAGAGAAGCATGTGAAGAAATAGATGAACAGACTTTCATCAACGTGAGAGAAGCTATTCATAATAGGGCACTTTATTGTCAAGATTTAGGAGGGGGCCACATCGAACACTTGATTAAATAATTATTGTTGGGGTTAAATAAGTTTTATTCAAAAATAAATAAAATATTTTTTTACCAACTAATTTGTTTTCCTTGTGAATTTACAGAACAAATTCGTAACCTTCAAGATTTTCCGGTAAGTGGTACTGTTTATCCTTAAAATACTGTCTTTACGCCTCTTATTAGTCGAATTCATTAAAAGATTTAACTACAAATTAATTAAAAAATTTAGTTAGCAGAATTTTTTATCGAAAGTGACTAAAACCATTACTTCATTTTAAACCGGATTTTCAATTTTCAAACGTCATTATTTCGAAAACAATTACATTTAGGAATAAAGTGTAAAGGGGGGGAACGGACTTTAGACGGTCACTGTATATATATATATATATATATATATATATATATATATATATATATGTTATTAAATAACTATGTACTGAACTAAATTGGATCACACTTCACTATTACTAATAAAAGATAAGATTCATAACGACGGAAGCTCCGAGTAAAGGAAATTTACGGATTTTTTCAATATAAAGGCCTCAACGAATAATTTGAAAAAATTAGGTCAATAGGATCAACTCCAGAAATGTTCAGGTTTTTCCATTCCAGGGTTATCTTGAGGCGACAAAACTAGGTTTAGCAACACACACATTTGTTTATGTCCATGACAGTCAAAGTAAATAAAAAGAGGCAAGTGCGAAATTAATTGTTACACTGTCACATCAAGCCATTAAATATTATGCTTTCGTTTATTCAAAGAAACATTTGACTTAGAATCTTAAAAATACTTAATAAATTACTTAATAAAAATGTACAGTCTCTAACAAAATTCTGGAACTTACAAAATATATAACAAAACGATTATCCGATTTTAATAAAATTTGGTATATTAAAGTTTGAAGTTACGGTGAATCCACTAATAGTATCTGCGATGTTGCCAAATTTAGTTTTTTTTACGAAGGATCGAAAATTAGATCTACTAGAAAAGATAGAGATAGCTAAAGTCAAAAAGAGAACTTGATTTTTAATAATTTAAATTAGTTACTACAAAAATACCCGTACCTCGCATCGTTATTTAAGTAGGGTGGTGGCCGAGTGGTCTATGATTGTCTAACTAAAATTATCTTGAAACAGAAATTGAGAGGTCCATCCTTACCATGGACACATTTTTTTAATTAGTTTTATAATATTTTATTTATTTGTTGTTGAAAGACGTAACCTCGCTTTAGTGTTTGTTTAATTATGTAGTTGCGTGTGCCAGTGTCATATATTTTACATGTTTTTGTTGTTTTAAGCAGTGGCGCAACTAGACATCGACTTATGGGGGGGCTCAAGCCCTGACACTTATAAGATAATATTCATTTGAGGATAAAACCAATTTTAAAAAAACAATGATTTTTATGCATGATATTTTTTCCAAGTCAACAAAGCCATGAAAATTTTCATGTTAGGTTTATCTTATTCTTAACACTACAATGTATACAAAAAAATTAAATAAATTTGTTATATTTCGCCGTTTTTTAAAATACTACCTCTTTTTTATTTTAAATCTGTATAATCGGAAAAAAGTAAGAGTCTGCGCCAATGAGTTCAGGAATTTTTTAGTGTTACATTTACCCCAACTATATCTATTTTCAATTTGACTATAACCTATTAGCGTTCTCAAAATATAAAATATGAATGCTTTTGAACCCTTAAAAAACTGAATATCTACGCCTATGGCATTCTAAATCAAAATTGTTAAAACGCAGTCCTAGTCTACTTTTTTTTCTTTGAATAAATGACGAATTTTAAAGTTTCATAGATTGATGAAACCCGTATATAAAAATTTTAAGGAGTTCAAAAGTTAGCACTTCTGAATAACATAATATACAATGTAAGTCTGGCAAGCGAGACCCATCTTTATTTCTATGATAGCTGAGAATAGAAAAAAAAACTTCATATAAGATATTTTTAATATTCAGCTTTATTTTGTGAGGAGCGTTCACTATACAGAGTGGTTCAAAAAAGTTGGGCGTGGTCCAACTTTGCATTTTTAAATGCAACCCTGTATTTTTTATTTCATTTTTGGATTCAGCTTGCATTTCTGGATATTTTTTGTGTAACATACTATTATCGTAAATTTAATAGTTTAGGCCAAAATAATACTTTTTTTTATAGCTTTCTTGCCTTGCTGCATCAAAATTTACTGTTATTATTGGCGTACTCAAGGGGGGTTTTGGGGGGTAACCCCCCCTCTGCTTTTAAATTTATTTGACTATACTTGTATTGTTATCCATAATTTGAGTGAGATGTCAAAATTTTAAATAATACGAAAGATTTCGCAGCCAAATTTAGACCAATATTACGCTTCTCAAAGTTAATAAAAAGAATCGAAATACCCCATCTTTACAAAACGCTTTTACAACATAATCAGACATAGTTTCGAAATCGAATGAAATGTTTCCTTACGTGTCGTCACTGTCTATCACGAAAAGACGTCTTAACTTGAGCCTGTGATAATTAATAATAGTAGGCTAAAAATGTGCGTAGTAACTATGTTGGTTATTCTTTTATTTGTGTTTACCTATCGCTGTCAAGTATCGAAGTTATCTAATTTCAAGAGTTGTTTATTCTCTACATTCATAATTAAAAATAAATAATAACCGACAGTCATTAAGTCAGCAAAACATCGGTATCAAATGAATTTTCCTGATAGAAAACAACCAAGCTGTCGGGTATTTCGCAAAGTATTGCTTCATTTCAGAACAACAGGTAATAACAAGTAAGGAAAAACAGTTCTAATGAGTGAGGAACATGAAACCAATGTTATTTTGAGTATAGTAGACAATCCAAATCTAAGTACCTATTCAGTAGCAGATGATCAGACTATTTGGCAGAGCACAATATCCCGAATTTATTATTTATTAGAAAACGTAAGTATCATCTTTATCACCTCTGTCTGAAGCAAGAAATCCATGGGGATGATTTCCAAAACAGGGTAAATTTTTGGAGAGATCTTCAAACGAGAGTTATTGAAAATAAACCATTTTTGAGAAATATTTTACACACCGACGAATCTTCTTTTAAAAGCAATGGAGCTGTTAATAGACACAACATGCACTATTACAGTACTTCAAATCGTATTTAAATGTATCATCCCCATCACGATGGGGCACCTCCTCATTATTCCCACATTCTTCTTAGTTATTTGGATCAAACTTATCCAAACAAATAGATAGAAAGAAAAGGGAGTATAAACTGGCCGGCAAGGTCATCTGATCTTACTCCATGCGATTTTTTCCTTTAAGGATATATCAAAGAACAAGTTTATGTAATTCCACCAACTCCCATCAAAGATATGAAAACCCGGATTAGAAATGTGTTTTCCAAAATTACTCCTACACTACACTTTTAGTTGTGATGAAAAATAATCGAAGACGTTTACAACTGTGTATCGAACAAAATGGCAACACGTTCGAGCATTTGAGAGTTTAACATTTTGTATATTCCAAACTTCATCCACTGGTTTTAACACGTTTAATTATTTTAATAGTTTTTACGTTTTCTACCGTTAATTAATTGTTACTATCTTGATTATTTGTTTAGTTATTAATAAATAAAAAGTTAAAATCGAAATATTGTTGTTTACAAATAGATATTAACTGGTGCAATTTTAATAACAATGCTTGTTACTGGTATTGGCTGCAGCTGGTAGTTGCTTCACAATCATAGAGGGAAACTAAAATTTTTTTTTCAAATATCATTTTGACGAAAACTATTAAATTTACGATGATAGTATGTTATACAAAAAACATCCCGAATTGCAAGCTGAATTTAAAACGGAAATAAAAAATACAGGGTTACATTTAAAAGTGCAAAGTTAGACACGCCCAACTTTTTTGAACCACTGTATATTGAACGCTCATCATAAAATAAAGTTCGCTGAATATTAAAAATATTTTACATGTAGTTTTTTTTTTCTATTTTCAGCTATCACAGATATACAGCGGGGGTCTCGCTTACCAGGCTTACCCTGTACATATACTGGACAAACATTATTTTGATACAAACAATTAAATAACTTTGAGAATTTTCGCCATTTTTTGGAATATTATTTTTCAATGTTAGAACATTTACCCCGCCTATATGAGTTTTCAATTTGACTATTATCGGTTTTGCGTCCTCAAAATATGATCACCAATCGTTTTGGCGGGGGGGCTAATTTCGAGGTTGGGTGGGCTAAGCTCCCCTTAGCCCCCTCCCTAGTTGCGCCACTGGTTTTAAGGTAGGTTTTTTAATGCTTAATTTATTAAATACATTACTATTCGATTCTTAATGCATTTTAGATCTGATGATGCCTGTTTGTTTGGCGAAACACGTATAGACATAATCATTTCACTGCATTAAACCACTTGACTGAGACTGAGCCATTGTTTTCTTTTTTTTTCTGCAATTATTAAACCAGGTCTCTTAGAGATATTATTGACGAACTACTTCTTCCTCAAAAATCTATTTAAGTACATATATGGTATATAAATATTCCTAAAAGAAACACGTCCGCATATTTGTTATGTAATTGCAATGCTTATAAAAGAAATTTCTGAATATTAAATCCTATATATGAGCCCTAAGATACAGAGGCTCAACCAATGAACCTATTATTCACCCTTCATTGTGTTTAAATGGAAAATTAATTTAAGGATTAGTGATTCTACAACACATGATTAATTTTAAGGATAAATGTATTCGCTTAAGCTTAAAATCCAACGCAATTTCGATCGAAAAGTTAGTCGCAGACATTATGCTAATCTCGACTAACGTTAGAAGGACATAGGTAAAAAACCTAAGTCCATAGAGTTTTATTTATATTTTGGTAGTGGAAAAGGCGATACTTTAAAGCATGATGAGACACAATTGAATTTGTCAAATAACCGATATTAGTAGACAATGGAGTATTTTGAATAAAATACAATTCGTAATTGTCTTTAATTTACATTATTCATAAGGTTTAAATTAACAACTCGTCTCCTATCGTTATGAAGTCTAACTGTTTACATCAGTGGTGGCTCGTGGTCAACTTTTCAGGGGGGTGAATACATATAAACCACAAAAATCAGACACACAAAACAATAAAATGCCTTTCTTACTTGACAACTGCATGTCCAGGCACATAAATCGGACACATTTGTACGAAAATAACAATTTACTTTTCTGTTTTTGTCTTTACTTGTTTGCTGAATTTTGAATTTCGGCAAAGGTCGACTACTGGTCTTAAATTCGAGAAAGTTCAGCTCGCCAAAATAATTGAAAACGGATTATAAAGTCTTAATATTCTAAAACACTGAGGCGATCTTTCTTTAAAACATTAATTTAAACCAGAAAATTCACAAACAAAATGTAAAGTTTTCAAAATAAAATCTATAAAAATACGCATTCGTAACCACAACCTATCACACGATCCATATTAAACACATCAACTGACAAAAATATTTAAGTTTCCTCTGCGCGGCTGTTGACCCAAACTTTGCCAACGTAAGCCGGATATTAGCTAAGCGCACCTATCCAAATTTGATCGGGAACATTCGGGAAAAACTTGCCTCCGGTTATAACCACGAGGTCAACGCGGGCCGCCGGCCGTGTTCGATTCCAAATGAATCGAAACCTCTCCGAAGATCGTGGTGCGAGGCATCGATAGTGTGTCGCGGAATTAAGAGAACGGTCAACGAGTTTATACGCTTAGAATAATAGAGGGAATTTCCAAATATAAAAAATATAAATTATATATTATTTTATTTATTCGTTCCTGTTTTGAAATATTTATTGGGGGGCCATTGATCATTTGACCTAATGGAGGAGCCGCCACTGCATTTTAGAAAGGTTCACTTTCAAGAAAATATTTTTACTATATAATATAAGAACGTTTTAGTGACAAAAGAATTGACAGTAGCGGAGTATACATGGTGACCTATGTAAGAATCCATTCAATAGAGATTTCGTAAACCAAAAGAAATACTATGTTGGTTAAATTAGAAAAAGTTGCGTAATCTGATGCAAAGCAATATGCCGTTGAAAAATGTAGAGTAGTAGTTGTGAAAATATTCGTCAAAATCCGAATTTTGCCTAATTGGTTTTTATTTTTTCTGACTTTTTTTGAAAAGATTTTAAAACCCTGAAATCATATTTTTTTCGCCACTTTTCCTGCTCTACAAGATGGTATTTTCAGATTTTGAATCCTACGTTTAGTCTTCCAAGACCATCGTCAATTATTTAAATACGGACCTGGATTTTTTATTTTATTTTTGAAAGCATTATTACACTTATATATCCTCGGGCAATACTTGTCACCCACCTACCTTATTCCTTTTCCTACCCACACTTTTTCAAAAATGTATTTTTCAATTTTTCTAATCAGAAAATAAATACAATATCAGTTTTGTATTATTTCTACTTTGTTTTGAAAACTTATAGTTACAATAATATCAATCTTTTGTTTAACAATTAATTAAAATATTGTTTTACCATTCTTATGTGTCAACTTATCATTACTACCAAAAACAGTTGTTAATAATTAGTTAGTTTTTACAAAGATTACTGGACCACCCCTCCTTTTATTTAAAGATTTCCATTATTATATTTAGTTATAGTTATTGACCACAGGTTGTCCTTGTGTGGAAAGTCAGTTAACTTTACACACCACCACTCTTGTTTGTCAGTAATTTTCAAACCCTTTGATCACAATCTACTAACCAACGTTTTTTCAAAATATTTTATTGACCTTTATTAATTTATATAGGCATAAAACAAATTAACACATTTTTGTTCAGCTAGTTGCCTTGTCTACCTTCTCGCAAGGACTTGCTTTGGTTTTTTCATAGTTTTAGTTTTGTTTGAACTTCACTTGAAATTTATGCTAGCGTTTGTAATGTACATGTTTTTGTCATTACTCGCCAGTTGTTTGAAAGCTACTTTTTATTGTTAAATTTCCCTGCTCTCTCAGATTACTCACATAGTCTTGTTTCTTGTTTTGATTGTATCCCGTTATTAGTGTCTAAGTCAGTACAATACATCTATTAGTCTTAATTTCTTACTACATTCCACCAGCTTCTTACAATTGGTAGGGTTCATTGACATTACACAAGTTTTTGCACATTCTCAATCTATTTTCTCCAATGTATTTACTTATTATTCCCTAACCAGCTTCCTCGGCCAAGGTTGCCAAATCAGTCTTCGGTGACTTGTCTTTGAACAGTTTTTTTCTCTCACTATGACATCACACCGGGGTTTCCAATGAGATTTGTATTGAATTCCTATAGGTTGTTTTCCTATTTTCACCAGTTTACAATTTATTCTATATTTTAATTTCTGTTCTAATAAGATAACTTGTCAAATTTTAGTATTTCGTTTAATATACATAAAGATTTCAATATTATCATATTTTTTAAAGTTATAGTTGTTTTAATTCCATGTAAATATGGCAACCCTTTAAATTCCATATAAATTTGGCAACCCCGTCGACTCTCAATTTTCTTTTTGCTTTTTGTTAAAGAGATTCTTCCATTTCTCTGTTTCATTACGCCTACATAAACGAAGGCTGCTTTTTGAGCAGTTAAACCAAGTTTTTTTAAAATGTAATTTGGTGTTCGTCTACTTTTGTTTTGTACTTGTTAAATGCAAAAAGTTTTTATTACATTGATTATTGTACCATGTACCTTTCTACCTGTTCACTGACGAGTAAGTATATCGTTTGATTCAACCTTGTTCTTTTCTTTTCAGCTTTTCGGCCTTGTTCACCATCTTCATTATTGAGGGGTTTTATTACTCGATGTACTTATCAAATTTTCTAGATAGCGCTGATGATGACTAGTTAGTCGAAAGCGCTCTGCTATGATTTTGGAGTTTGGATATTATACAGACCCTTTTGTTTTAATAATTTTGCACGTGTACACAGCCCTTTAAGTTTTCAACTTATATATTGGACAGCAAATTTAGAATTTTTCCTTAAGAGACAAAGAGTGAGAAAGAGACGCTAAAATAAATTATTTTAAATCCATAAGTGTCATACATCACTAGATTAGAAAGGCCGAAATGTTTCAAATAATAAAATTAAAAATTCCGGTCGGTATTTAAAAAAAATGAAGTTGATGATGCATTCTGGAAAACGAAACTTCGGATTCAAAATTAGGTTAGGTTGTCGTGTAAAACAAAAAAAATGTATTGCAATACAAATATAATTTCAGTTTTTCAAAATCTTATCAAATAAAGTCGAAAAAAAATAAAAACGAATTTTGCAAAAAAAAATTATTACGAATACTTCCGTTTTTTCTAAATTTCTTAGCAGCACATTGCTTGACACTAGCTTACGCAACTTTTTCTGATTTAACCCACATCCCATTTCTTCTGGTTTACGAGATTCCTCTAGAGTCCTTTCCTATATGAGACACCGTGTATATGTTCTACTATCTGTTTTATACAGTGGAGCTTTTCTTTATGTAATTCACTTATTTAACAAATGGCACTTACATTTTTAAAAAAATATATTTTTCTTTTCCACCCTGTAACATAACCTGTGGTCACAGTTGGGCGTCCTTCGAAATTATTGTAAGAGGTAATAATTTTACAAATATGTAAAGTTTAATTTTGAAAATTCTAAATTAGAGGTATTTTAATTAAGCATTTTGGTCTAATTGAAGTTGAATTTATAAACTTGTTATTTTTTTAGGATTTATAACAAAAGAAGTTTTGGGTAAGTTTTTTTTATTTAAACTTAAAAGGAAATACTCTTTAATCTGATCACTGTTGAGGCCTTTGTATAAGCAAGATTAACAAAAGTAAAACAAATTTTAAATATTCAATTTCATTATGAATGACGCGCATGAGAATGTCGCCAAATAATTCCCAACCACAAATAGCATTTGCTAACCGAAAATTGCTGCAGTTTCCATTGAAATATAATTTCTCTGCAATAAACAGTAGTCAACAACAAACGCAACACGCTATTTAAATAGATTACGCTTATGTCTAGTTATCCACTTCTAGGCTAATGGAAAATAGAGTTTATTTTCAGAGTGTTTAAATATGGTTGTATAGCTTAGAGTATTTAAAGAATCCTTAAATGGGGAAAACCATAGTCACGGTCTCAGATAATTTTTCTTTAAAAAACAATGTTTAAAATATTACGCGTGTGTCGAATTTCCGGTCATCATCAGACTTTAAAACTAAACAGCCACCGTAAGTTGAAATTAAAAAGACAATGATTTGAAATATTAAAAGTATAAAACCCACACTTTTATTATTTCCAAATCAGTGTTAGTTTCATATGTAGAATGTGTAGTTGTCTTTGAATTTAACATCCAGTGGTTGTTTAGTTGTCAGGAGTGATGATGACCGGAAGGTCCAACACACTTGCATTATTTTAAATATTGTTTTTTAAGGAAAAGTTATTTAATTGAGACTAGTTTTATCTTAACAAATGTGCGTTTTATCAGTGTAAGTTACTAAGAAAACTCTGCTCATAAAATTAAGATCAAATGGATAAATAAAATAAATATTGTGACTAAAGATATAATCATTATATATTTCGTCTATAGTATGTGTGATTCTGAAAAAAAACGAGAATCGATTTTTCAAAATTAAATAGTAAAAATCTACAACCAAGAATTCCTACAAGCCAAATATGGCAACGCGGCCAAGACGACGTAGTAAAGGTAAAATCGTAACAGGGTCCAAGCTGTCAATTTCTGGTCGTCTATCATCGGAACTAGTTTGTTATAAATAATACAACCTTTAATTTTTGGGACTAATATCGTTTATAAATGCCAGGTTTGTCAAAAACATATTTACAATTATTGTCCAAGCCATACTTTCGGTTAGTATAAACTAAACCTTTGGATAAAAACTGACGTATAAACAAACAACTAGCCAGTGGAGTCTGGCCGATCAACGGTTTATTTGGAAACCTGCAATTACTCACATATTTTTTAATAGTTTTCATTTTATTATATTTACAGATGAAACTAAAATGCAGCAAACATAACAGCCATATTAAAGTAAATAATTTTTCGTGTCTTTGTTATTTGTTTTTAGCTACCGAACAGCATTTAATTTTTTACATATCCTAAACCAATAAAATATATGCAAGTTACTTTCAAATTCTTTCCAACATTGTAAAATATTTCAATTACGGGAAAATATCAAATTAATTTTTATTGAGACATATCAAGTGTTAATAAAACTCTATTTAATCAGGTTAGCTTTATATGTGAAAAGTAAACTAAGGAAATTGTAATAAAATTGTTTTTAGATAGCACGCTGTTATCGAAAAATGTAGTTAATATTTGATTATAACACAAAAGGTCACTGACAAAATAAACTCAAAAACCACTTCTGCGTGCAATAATTTAAATGTAGAGTATAACTCATATTAATCCTTCTTACTTCCTTCGTAAGTGGGAATTAGTCTATTCAAAAAAATAATCATTAGATATTTTTGCAGATCTTTGCATTTTAGGTTTAGGGCCTCTAGACACCGAAAAACATGTTTTAACATTTTCATCGGTCTATGCGTGGAATAACTCTTCTTCTTCTTCTTCTTAACTTTTTCTATTGACTTTAAGTTTTGCTGGAAAATCAAAATCATATTATTATGAGGATGGAATGGTAACATTTTGTAAAAATCCGATATGTCGACCTAATAAAATGTTAGAAAAATCACTATTATGAAACTACTTATCCAATGGATCTTAAATTTTGCTCAAAAATTAATTGCGATATTAGAAACTATGCGCCTTTTGCTATAAGGCGAAGCAAAATGACGGTTTAATGAATGGCTAAAATGTTGGGGAAGAAAAACATACAGGTACAAACTGAAACAATTAATTCAATTTACTGAAATAGAATCATTTTATAGAGAAAAATAATAATTAACATTTAATATGGACCGTGTAAATAAAATTATGAAACATAAATGTTAAGAATAATAATAATAATAATGGATAATGGAAAAATAAAATGTTATAATGGAGTTTATAACAGCACGTAGTTGTTTAGTAACATATACAGTATATATACATATTATGCTAGATTTCATTCCCTTAATAAATAGAACTATTTATTACAAAGAAGTTCCAGGTAAAGCTAATTTGCTAATTAAATTTTGGAAATAATGGAAATTTATTGGTGATAGTTATAGAAAATAAACGTATTTTTTCAGTACATAAACTGGTCAAACATAGGAAGGGGCGCTGTTTTTTCAGCCACATGTCTTATTATTTCTTAACACTTCTGTGTTAAGCCCGCTACTTACTATTTGTTGATTCGTCTGCATAGAGTGGAGAGTTCGATTCATCCGTTCAATTCGTTGCGCAGCGATATCGTCTTTTGGGCGAATAATCAAGCAGGCTTTGACCAACGCGAATCTTTCGTGCGAATCTAATCTTTTGTTTTTACTATTTGGAGACCGACCAATACAAAACAAACGTATACCAGGACTGATCTTTACCCCTTTCAGACTTGCGCAGCAACATCTTCACAGTAAAAGCGCTCAAATTGGACTCAGAATAGATGTTTCCGACCAAACAATTAGGAGCCGTTTGAAAGAAATATACCCAGTTCATCTGAAAGCCGGTTTTAACAAGACATCACAGTTTCGACAGTGAGCACCTAAGTCAAGATTTAGTCTAACACGCCTCGATGGACGAGTAAGAGTTTATAAACGACCTAGTGAACGATACTGTGTTGCTGTTATGCAAGAAGTTAAAAAGTTTCGAGGTGGTTTAAGGAGGTATAAGTCTCGATAAAATAATAGATCTTGCAGGGATCTCAGGACATCTTAACGCCGAAAGGTAAGTTGACACGAATTTGCAAGAATACTGCTCTCTGCGAGAATTCGTATGGGTCCATTTTTTATGCAAGATAACGCAAGGCCACATACTGCAACAATTACGTTGGAGTTTTCGCAAGAGCATGAGATTCGAATAATAATTTGGCTAGTTTTAAGCCCACAAAGCATTTTTGCGATATGCCCTGATTGGGGAATGGAGCAATGTACCTCAGGAAGAAAAGACGCTAGTGCAAAGCATGTCTCGGAGGTGGTAAGAAGTTGTTCATACTGGTGAAGAACATACGCCTTACTAAGATATTGTTAAGACGGGTTACATTTATTTACTTTAAGCTCGAATAATATTACGGTCAGAGTAGTAAGTTGGCGATGGCCTCCAACGTAATTGTCCCTTTAAAACATATTTTTGTTTTGAGTTTTAAATTCCAACAGCCTTGAAACATGCAACCCAAATATTTTATAATCAAGTAGATTGCCCCACTGACAACATCGCGTTAAATTTTGCTATGTAGAGACACTACCTACTGAAGTGTCTATGTGATAAGTCCGTCGCTAGAATAAACAGAGATCAAAAGTGTAAATATGAATCAATAAATTTTTGTTCACCCAGCTGGCAGCGGATAAAAGGCAGTACCACAGATATGATAGAGAAAATGAAATACGTCAAGATATTACTATCTTTCGACTATATCAAATAATCCAATAACTTTACCAGACTCTACTAGCAGAATAGAAAGACATAAAACAAACCTAATCAACGCCTTCAAAATATCAACAGAGGAGATGAAGATGGGAAAGTTAAACATCTTCAGAAATCAATATGCTGCGAGAACTATCTAAACAAAAACAATGTGGCACCTCAACCGTTCATTAGTATAATTTACCAATTAGGTTAATATTTTCAGAAAAAAAGTGTTGTTTACGAATGTATTAAACATTTGAATAACCGAAACTGGTAAAAAAGGAGCAAAGAACGGTTTAAGGTCACAAACATATTTACAATCTGAGAAATTATTCTCCAATCCCACAGCACTATAATGGATAATCAAATTCTGACTTTTAATTTATCATAAAAAAACTTGAAAAAAATTACCACAATTAGTTTATACTTGTATATATTTTATAGTATATACTTCTACTTCATTAATTAAAAAAATGATAATTTCTTAAAATAATATCAACTTACAGTTTACGTAAAATTTCTGACAAAAAAAGAAAAAAAAATTATTGTGAAGAGGAAATAAACAAGACAGTAAATACAAAGCCCAACTAATTTTATACTATATTATATATTATATTTAAAACAACATAGCAGCAGCTAGATTAGAAGGTAATTTACTATTAATTATTACGTGAACAATCCAAATAAACCCCTATCTAAAACTGCTAAGTTTGCTAATATTTTAGAGTAAGTTTCAACATTTAGGTTCATAAAAATTGCAACCTTTAATTGCCAAAGACTAACAATCAAGTGCTAAGTTAAAATGTATTAGGACAGCAGAAAGGCAAATAAGAAAATTTTCCTCTTTCCCCTGAGGAACTTTATATAAAATCCCAGAAACCCCTACAGTTATCAGAATTAGGCAAATAAACACAAAGCACAATTAAACGTAACTTTTACCATTAAGACCCCAAACAGCATCAGCTAACTTAGAAGATAAGGGCAGTGTAATTAAATTACCATTTTCCAATTCAAATAAATTCCCCCTTAGAAGTTTGATTATGTTTAAAGCAAATATATTTATTTGTATTTTAATAATTTTTGAAATATTACCAGCAACTGGTGTACTTAATAATTTTGAATTAAAGGTTTCAGCGCTAGCACTCAGTAGACAAATAGTTCTTAAAGCGCTACGTATCGATCTAAATTTAACTTAAGTTTTGCATAAAGTGCAATAAAGTTGTGGAATGGATCTCCTAGTACATCATACAACGGAAAAAAAACCCACTGGTTCGAACAACCCATTTCTGAAAATTAGTTTAGTTAGAAAGATACTTCTCCCGTATTTTAGAACACTGGACGGAAAAAAAGTCCTTTAGGAGATAATCTGTCTAGTCATATTTCTATCATAGTCGTAGAAAAATGTATAGGAAATAACATAGAATCTATTTTACTTTCCCCGAAATCGACACACTTGTGTCAAGCTTGGATGTCGCTTTCGTTCATCCACTTAACGCTTGGAAAGAAGTTAGGATAGAAAAAAACGAACAAAGGTTTATTATTAAAGAACGAATTCCCTGCATGAAAGATAAGAAGAAGTGAGAGCGAATGTTGAAAAAAATATAAAAGTTGGACTTTTAGATTCAGGGCTTATACATGTGGATAGACATCGAGTTTTGAAAAAAGTGCCCTCCGATGTCTCTGAACAAACCTCTTGGAAGTCAGCTTTCGTCGGTTTCCTATCCAAAGCTAGAAATACAAACACGACGAAAAAATCTAAAATATAAAATTAATCTTATCATCTAGTACAAATAGTTTAAAGATTGGTGTCAAGAGAATAAAAATATAGTCAAAAGAGTCAATACTATAATTTATCAGAACACAATCTTTCACACCTTAATGATAAAAATCAGTAAAATAATGGTCACCATGAGAATAAAAATTACAATAATATTCAATACAATACAATCACAAACATTATAATGAGAACAGTCATCAACTGGAGCAGGGGCGTGCAGTGAAATTTTAAGAAAGGGAAGCAATTTTTAAAAACTTACCTATTTGTAATATAATTCGATTCTTCGATCATTTTTTGCAAATTCGTCATTGACATCATCATAAAAACGTCGATGCTCCGACATATTTTGGAGGAGTTTATTTTCAATGGACAACAGCGATGTATGCGAAAGTCTCTCCTGCCCCGTTGAATTTCTCACGAAATTTTTTATACGTTTAAGTGTTGAAAAAATGGCGTTCTACTGATGAACTTGTGGCAGGTATTGTCAATACTAATTCACACAATTTCGACACTTCGGTGTAGGTATCTTCCAGCTCCTTGTCTTTTAAAAACTTCATTAGTTCCTTATCGTTATTTTTTGCGCTAATGTCATCTGTTTCGTAAATCACTTTTAGTTCAGATCGCATTAACACTCGGTCGAAGAACTGGCCATAATGAAGAGGAAGAGATTTAAACGCATCTTCTGGAAAAGTTTTTACTTTAAATCCATCAAAATTGCAGAGCTCGAGGAATTTAAACCGTTAAATCTATAGTTTATTTGTTGCTGAATTTGATCGATTATTTTATAAAAGAGGCATCTGTATGATGTTTGAGACATCTCCCACCTTGTCTGTTCGAAGGCGCTTGGCTTGTGGCTCTACATTTACATTAAATACGTCAAAGTCATCTCATTTTTGGCTTAACATGGACTTAAAATCATCCACTTTTTTTAGGCAAAAAGCAATATCATTTGTTTTAGTTTGTAATATATTAAAAACATTGTTCGAGAATGGAAATATTTCTGAAAACATGTTCAACAAATAATTAAAATCAAAATCTCGTTTCAAACAGTCCAAAAACCCCCTCGAACTATTTATTGCTTCTGAGTCCCACGTTTCATTATTTTCTATTATATTCTCAAATTGTTCAATCAGTGATTCACAATTTTCAGATACTGTTGACACAAGTCTTCCATTATAGTTCCACCTAGTAGGAGTTACTTTGGGCAATCGTTTGTGGACAATGGAGTCCAAAGCTTGTGTACGTTTTGTTGACTTGGAAAAAAAGTAGCCATGCCACTTAAAGTAACGAAAAATAATTTACACTCTTTAATGTGATTGATGGACTGGGATAAAACTAAATTTAATTTATGAGAAAAACAATGGACAAACGCAGCACTTGCGAAAGTTTCTCGAACTTTAACTTGCAGACCCCCCTAATTGTCCTGCCATCACTGCAGCTCCATCATAGCTTTGAGCAACTAATTTTTTCTCTTCATTAATTTCCTTAGTGACGTTATAAACTACGGTATATAATGCATCTGCTGTATGATTTTTGGACACAATCTTAAAACCTAAAAATCGCTCTTGAATACTTCCGCCTGTTTTAACGTAGCGTATTACTATAGATAATTGGTTAAAATTAGTAATATCAATTGTTTCGTCCAGAACAATAGCAATGAACTGCGCCTCGCCAATCTCCTCCAGCATACCGCCGGTGTCTTTTGCATTTTTTGGGGATTTATGTAAGAAAACAAATACATACGCATGTGAACATCACTGATATTAATTTCCTTCAAGGTATTTTCACGATTTTAGAACTTTTAATTTATCCTGCATTCAAAATTATAAAAACTAACACCTAATACAACACAGATTGTTCAATGTGCTGCCTATTGATTCGTCGTTTATTTCCGCGTTGTATAAACAAGTTTTTGGCTTCATGGCTCGGTGGTAGGAAATGCAGCTTTGTACGCAGCTCATATGTGTTCAAATCCCCATTCAGGTGAATTTTTTGAGGTTACTTTGCTCCGGATCATTCCGGCGTAAAGTATAATACACCCTGCGGATTATTTGGCGGAATACACATATTGTCGAAAAGTGAAGTTAGATAAACTCTTTTTAGCAATGGAGCAAAGTGACACCTTCAAACACAAAGTAACCCTCGTCTGCGATACACAAAGTAAGCCAAAAATCCGTAATTTTCTTTTACCCTGTACTTCCCTGATTATGAGTCATTCCTTTTATTGGGAATAGTAAAGTGTAATCCAATTTAGTTCCGCACATAGTCATTTAGTGTACTGATTTTATTGGGTTTCATTTTGTTCCGTAATATTGGATTAGTACCATTATTTTACAAGTTACTACCCATGCCATGGACATTTTTTTGGATATGTTTTAAAATTAACTGAATAAGTTGTTTGTACACAATTTTTAAGACCGCCATTTTATACCGTCATGTTGAATTCGTACCAGTTATTATCGGTAGACTTATCTTTAATTACATATTATAATTTTTTTTTCATTTTATGCTTTTTCACATTACCGAATATAAACAAACCTTAATTGAACTATTTATTTTGATAAGTTCTTCGCTTAAAAGTATTTTCTTAACTACATTTTTATTTTAAACGAACTTTTGATTATGAAAACTTAAATGGGTCCTAAAAAACGTGTCCAACTTCATTCAAAGTTTATCAGTTTAAAATAAAACATTTTTAAATCGGGTTATTTATTTCGTAAATACATATATTTTTTTTATTTGAAACGAAATTCAGAAAACCCCTTTTTTCTATTTCTATATCGCCCTTTCTAAAAATAAATAGAATAGTTTTATTAAATTAATTGAATGAAGCAAATAGGACTTAAATTATAAAACAGCCTAATAAAACAATTATAAATTTCTCCAAACGATTCTATTAGTAATATTATGGTAATTATACTGCTAGTTTAATTCAGGTTTGCATATATAGCTAGATGGAAAAACAATAAGTTGAAAAAAATTGTTTCTGTAATGTAAGCAAACCTGATTTAAATTATGAGTGGACCATTATTGAATAGTTGGTTCAATGAACAACGTAATCAGTTATTTTCATATGCAATTTTATAAATTAGTTTTTATTTGGTTATTAATAATTTAATAAAGAGCTTTAGAAAGGGCGAAACAGAAATAGAAAAAAAGGGGTTTTCTTAGTTTTTCTATTAATATGTAAATAAATATGAATAATTAATGAATAAACAAATTTCAATATATTGTACTTCAAATTCTGGATAGTGGATAAAGATAAATTTTGTATCAAGTTGCCGTTTAAAATAAAAATATAGTAAAAAAAATACATTTAGCCATGAATTTATCAAAAATAAATAGCTTAATTCCGATTTGCTTATATTCGGTAAAGCGAAAAAAAAAATAGCGTGGAATATAACTATATCTTTCCCTTAGTGTTTTTCAAAATTTTGAGAAATAAAAGTAGTTTTTTTGCCATTTAAAAGAAAATTGACAGATAATATAAATCACGTGACTATCTGTTTATGGTCGTTTTGCATATATTTTTCAAGCAAATGCGGACTTTACTGCTCATATTTTCTAATACAGACAGAGATGTAAAGTTAAGAAAGGAGTTGCAAAAAATACTCTTAATGCCAATAAATTATTATGTTAAGTTTAACATAAAAACATATATTGCTCTTGTACATATTACCAAAATGCGTTCGACATTTTTCTTTAGAAGTTATTTAAATTTTACATCAAATTTAACTTTTCTATATGAAATATTATAAGAGTAGGTAATATAAGTTTGTTACTTAGCCAAAAATGTTTTACGCTACATCCGAAAAGTAGCTCGCTACGTGCCGCTTATACCATCATACAAAATTAGTTTAAAACTTAATTTGAATATTAGTTTGTTAGTTTCTTTGCCCGGTTGTTGCATGATCTCTATTTCTTACAGTATGTAAGTTTTAGTCTGTTAATTTATATCTAATGGTTTGTCTTAAAGGAAGTAGAAATTATGTAAAGTAAGGTACTATATTTTCGATGTTGCAGTTCTAAAATATACTGGTAAATTCTTTCTGAGAAGATTTTTTGGTGGTATAAATCGACTATATTCAGGTTCTACGAATGCGTCTATTTTATTTTCAAGAAGATATTTTAACTAATTCAACTAACACTTTTCATATCAGCTAGGCTTATTGAAAAAATTATTTTGTGTTACTCTGGAGTGACAAACATTGCTTTAATACAATAATAACACTATTTTCAATTTTACTGAATTGTTTCTGATTATTTTATTGACATTTTAATATTACTAAGATGTATTAAACCTCATGTCATTACTATTTATTTATTTATTTATTTACGGATACACCATTTTGACAAAAGAGTAAATAGTAAATCATTAACAATAAATTATTCAAACTAATTACATACACACAAAAATCCCAAATATCGAAACACGAGGTACACAGTAAACAACACCCAAAAGAAAGACTAAAGACTGTAATAATGTCTATGATGTCAGTCGTTTTACGGCACTTCTAAAAGTAATAACTGAGCCATGGATTGGCAGATTATTCTTAAAATTACGTTGCATTGGATTAATTGGACCATGCAAGCCATAATTTCGGGTGACATTTTCTGGATAAAATAATGAATTAGAACGGGTTCGTTGTACGGTATGTAAAGATAATTTACCTAGTAAATAAGCGCAGTCGATATATCCATTAAGTAATTTAAACAAGAAAAACATGACGGCCTGCAACCTCTTATTCTGAAGTTTAGACATAACTAAAATACTAAGAACACAGTCGTAATTACATAGTATGATTATCAATTTAGGGTGTCCCCAGCTTAAAACTGCATACTCGTAAAAATTTATTTTGAACATTTTTTATTTGATTGATGTGAACATCATAAACCGGAGACCACACCGGACTTGCGTACTCCAAAATCAATCTAATATATGAATAATACAATACTTTCAAAACATGACATGAGAAATCATTACTAAATCTAGAAATATAACCCAAACAGTATCCAATATCACTCAATGTCATAAAATTATAGAGAAACACACATTTTGGTGCCTGCGATTTTTTAACTGTTTTTTGGAGTAATTTTTGGATGCAGAATGTAAAAAAGTTCTTAGATTTTGTCTATCAGATCTAGTTTTTTTTTTAAATTGTGTATATATTTTACGTTATAACTGTTATAATATATAATATTACCATTGCCAGTTAAAAAAACAAAGACACATGGATTTAAGTATTTATTGCAAAAACTTAATTTACATAATTACATTAGTCACTAATCACATAAAAATTTTCTTTTATACGACTTTCTAGAATGGAGTTTACTAGGGCAGTCTCGCTGAAGGCTACAGCAGTAGTCCGCCATCATGTGGCTATCCCATCGTTCTTGATAAGATCTTCCATAGTTTTAATATCCTGATGGAATCTTTCCTCCTGTTCTTCACTACAATCGCCTAACTTTTCTGGAAAACGATCTAGGTGGCTGTGGAGGTAGTGAAATTTTATACAATCATGTTACAGCCGAGAATATTAAAATTTGAAAGCATAGTTTCCACTAATTCTACGTAATTCTCTGCTTTATGATTGTCAAGAAAATTTTGTACTACTTGAACAAATGAACACCAAGCATTAGATTCAGTCTCGTTCATTGATGTGGTGAATTGTGGATCTTTAACAAGTTGCCTTATTTCAAGACCATCAAGTATACCAGCTTTTAGTTTTTCCGTGCTAATGCCAGAAAATTTACGTGACAAATACCCAAAACAATTTCCATCTCGATTTAAAGCCTTCACAAATTGCTCCATTAGGCCTAGCTTGATACGCAAGGGCGGAAGTAAGATTTTTTCTCTTGAAACGAAAGGTTCGTTGATCACGTTTTGTTTTCCTTGAATCATGACATCTCTTGAAGTCCAATTTTTGTTAACCCAGTGCTCATTTTTAGCTCTGCTGTCCCAAAGGCACAGAAAACAAGGATATTTTGTATAACCACTCTGCTCTCCAAGGAGGAAGTTAACCATTTTTAAATCAACACAAATTGCCCACTGATGCAATTGTTTCATATTCTTCCTTCATGGTAGTAGAATGACCAATAGGAATTGAGCCATATTTGTTACCGTTATGTAAAAGAACACATTTTAAACTACGTTTTGAACTGTCAATAAAAAGGCGCTAATCGTCTGGAGTGTATTCAGGCAAACTCATTTTTTCTAAGAGCCCTTTTATATTGCTACAGAATACCAAGTCATTTTCCTGAGCAAAAAAAGGCAGCAGATCCTTATCTCTTTTACGTTAAAATGTGATATTAGTACCTGGACAAAGTAGATTTTTTTCTTTTAGTCTCTTATTAGATCGTTTTGTTCTTCTTGATTGAAACACTGCGGAGTTGCTAAATCTGCTTCAAATTCGCTGTCGTTTTCTGATTAAATTCTTTGAACTTCCTCAAACGTTGATGTTTCTGTATCATCTTCTGTCAGTTCTAGCAGAATGTAGATCAGGATATGTCCACTTGTGTCTATTGTTTCTATTTATGCCTTTAATATTAACGAGACAAAAATAGCAGTCGTCATGACGGTTTCGCGGTTTTCTCCAAAGCAATGGTACACCAAACTTTAGGCACTTCCTCTTTCCAATTGTTCACTGTCTCAAATGTTCAACATATGTTTTACATATGAAATGTGAGGCCCCAGATATATCTTAAACTCCTAAATGAACGCCAAAATAGGCAAGATAAGCTCTTTTCACAAGTCAGAAATCGTTTTTCTGCTCTGTTTCAAAGTGTATTCACCACGCACATAACAAAAAACATCGGGATGATTTACACAGGTACGTCTGCTTGTGGATGCCATTGTTTCAGTTTAGTGTCTTGATAATACAAAACGACCAAAATTTACACAAAATGACAGCACAACTTTACTTGGGAAAACTCAGTAATATACTAAATCGAGTACAGCCAAGCAGGTATAGAAGGATCGGGTCATAGGCAATTACAGGTGTAAAAGTAATTAAGAGCAGTGTATTGAGTAGTTCCTAGTATAGGAACATTGGGTCAGGGATAATTCCAGGTATCCATTTGGTTAATTAGATTCTGGGAAATTTTTATTTTGACGATTAAGTACATATTTATCTCTTTATTTGTTGACCTTTAATTATTGAAATTGTTAATTGAAAAAAATATCAATTAATCTGTAACCTGTATCTCAAAAACTAGAGCTGATAGAAAAAATCTGGTGGCATTTTTGGAATCAGTACATTAAAAACATCTAAAATCAGATGTTAGATTTCCGGCCCCAAATTTTTGTTTTCATTTTGTTACCCTGTGTAATTTTAGAAATACTAATTTATTTTAAAAGCTGATTAATAAAGCAAACAAAAATCTGCAATATAAAAGTAGTAGTTTGACTGCGGTGCCGTTCGGGTGTGCTTTGTTTTGCGTTCCTCGCAGTCGAGCTGCTTCGCAGTACGTGTGTTTGTTCTGTTTTGTTTTCGCTGTGTGTTTTTGTTTCGAATTTCTCATTTTCTAAATATGGCCGAATACAAGTGTGACAATTGCCGTAAAGAGTTTTCAGAGAAAGACAAATACAATAAACTTCGTTGTAGTGGCGAGTGTAAACGATCTTTTTGCATGAATTGCACGGGCCTTGATAAGGCTACCACAAAAATCTTGATATTACAAAAATCAACCCACCTCCGATTTTTCTGCGCCCTGTGCGACTCCCCTAGTTTGAAATATCTCAACGATAAAATCACAAAGGTATCTCAAAATTTGTTTCCACATGAACTTTTTGATTCAGTCGCAAACCGTGTATCTCAATTGTCAAGTAGTGTACCGACAATTTCTGAAATGTATGACATTTTAGTGAAGAGTGAATCCAGGTGGGATCTCATGGAGAAAAAAATTGACGATATCCATAATCTCTCGAGGGAGTTTTCCGCTTACAAACCAGATATGTTATTAAAGTCTCTAAGGGATATGGAACAGAATATTTTCAATATTTCCCAAATCCTCTTCAACAATGCCGAAGAAGTGATAAAAATCCAAGTACAGGTCTCCTCTTCAATTGAATTAAAAGCAGGTATTGCTAACATTAAGAGCAACCTAACTTGTGTAACTGACTTGGTAAAGGAGTTATACTCCAAATATGAAAGCCAACATAAGTGTAAGCATATCAAAAATACATACCCTACCACCATACCCTTGCCTACACCAACTATGGAAACTACCTGCTCCACCGCCTCTACACAAACTGAGGTAACACCTACGGATATTCCCAGTACTACTGAAGGCTCCAGCAAGCTGGCTTGTAATAATACACAACGGTGGCACTATGTAGTCGTAAGAAATCCTCCTGCAGGGTTTACGCCTAACAACATAGTTCACTACGTTAAGGAAAAGCTTGGGACTACAGAGTTTATTCGATGCTACCACCTAATCAATCATATCTCAAATATTGATTTTAAAATTGCAACTCAGTCAAAAAAGTCAGCTGAAAAGCTTTTAGACAGCAATCTATGGCCACATGGCGTAGTAATAAAACGGTCAGCTGTATCCGAACTTACAGAAAAATCTACACCGAACCTCCCACCTCCCTCCACACCGAAAAAACTGCCCACCAACTCGAGCTCCGTCAGTTCACTGGTTGTCTCCTCTCCAATTTCTCAAAAGGGCACTATAATATCTTCTGACAAAGAGGACATTGCTGCCTGCAAAGCAAATGTCTTGTTGAGCGACAACTGCTACAGTCTTTCCAAGAAAGCTCCTACTGACCAAGAACCTATTTTTGATCCAATGTCTCCCCCAACAGTGAAGCTTACGCGAACCGAAAAAAGTTCTGATAACCGTTTCCTCATGTCTAGACTAAGAGAACCAGCCATTTTAAAGGCCTTCAAGTTAAATCTCGCCTTCCTGCACGACCAACCTGCGCCAATTCACTTTGAAGGGTTTACAAATACAAGCACCAGGCTGTTTTTGGCTTCTGAAGGCATTCCTATAGATTATAGAACCCTACATAAGATATATTTCGATTTTCATGCTGCTTACGGATTTAACGCAGCAGAAGTGGAAGCGGATCTTGCAGCCTATGGATCCTACATATCTTCGGAGAGATCGATTCATCTTCAGAGGACCAGAGAATGCCATAAAAACTATTTTACCAGCAATTCTCCCAAAAAAAATTTTTAGAAAACACGACGTGTCCTGAGGAACTAGATTCCTCAAAACTTCCTGTTGTTACTAGTCTTAATATGGTTCTAATTAATATTGCTTCTCTAAGAAATAAAACTGACGAGTTGTACCTATTTCTGGAAGAATTGGAGTTCCCCCAACTTGTTGCAATTACTGAGCACTGGCTGAATCTAAACGAACCCTTTTATATTGAGAGGTATACCACAGTAGCTAGATATGACAGAAAAAACTCAGCTCATGGGGGAACACTGATTCTATCCCTAAATGGAGATTTCATGTCGGTATCTAAATATGATCATTTGTTAGCGGATAGCTCTTTTGAATTCTCTATAGTATATAATCAAAACCTTGATCTTTATGTAATTTGTATTTATAGATCACCAAACTCTGATGTACAATCATTTTTAAATAGCCTGGTAAGTTTGCTAGACAGCCTACCGATTAAAGGTAAAAAAATTCTATGCGGGGACTTTAATATTGACTATGCTACTGTTTGTGCCATCCAGAAATATCTAATTTCTATATTCGACTCTTTCGGTCTTTCAATGCATGTATCCTCGCCAACTAGAATTTCAAAAAACTCTTCTTCTATCATCGATTACATGGCGTCTGATTTTTCTCCATCAGAGGTGCAATCACAGGTCTATAACTCAGGTCTTTCCGATCACGAGGCGGTAATTTCCAGGTTTAGTTTACCTATTAGGCCCTTACCAAGATCTCGCCATCGGGGCAGAATTTTCTCGGCCGCAAATTTCTCAGTATTTCATAATATTTGCTTTAACACCAATTGGAATTTTGAATCTGATAATGTCAACACAAACTTCAGAACTTTTTTAAATAAAACTTTAAGTGCTTTTAACAAGGCCTTCCCGCTTAAGAATATCAAACCTAAGCGGCATAAACCGTGGACCACGAAAGGAATACGAATTTCTGCTAAAAATATGCGCTCGCTCTCATATATAAAAAAATTCACCGACTCCTTTCTTATTCTCGACTATATCTCTAATTATAGGAGGATCTACACTACTCTTATTAAGTCAGCAAAAAAATTACACTACCGAAAACGTCTAACAAACTCTAATAACGTTTCAAAAGAAACCTGGTCCATCATCAATAACCTCAGAAACAAATCAAACCCTGTGACTCAGATCCTGCCAGGGGCTAATGATCTAAATGATTATTTTATTAATGTAAGCAAAAATGTTACCTCTAGTATCTCGCCAAGTTTGGACCCTCTTTCGTTTCTCCCTCCTTCAAAAAATTTAGCTGATAGCTTTTTCTTAAGTCCCGTTAGCAACACTGAACTATTGAAGGTAATACATAATATCAAAAGTAAATCTTCGTGTAGCACTGATGGCCTATCAAATAGAATATTCCTGAACTTGCCACTCCCAGTCATAGAGGCCCTTACAACATTAATAAATGAGTCCTTTATAAAAGGTGTATTCCCTGATTGCCTTAAAACAGCTATAATTATTCCACTTCATAAAGGCGGCGAAAAAACTAACTCTTGCAATTATCGCCCAATTGCACTAGTACCAGTGCTATCAAAAATCATCGAAAGGCTACTGAAGAACCGTCTTATGCCATTTCTCCTGAAACATCAGATAATATCCCCGGAGCAGTTCGGATTTCTACCCAACAAGTGCACCAGTGACGCCATGTTCACGTTGCTTAGAGGCGTCTACTTATCTCTCAATAACAACCACCCAACTGCCTCAGTTTTTTGTGACTATGCGAAAGCCTTTGATTGTGTTAGTCATGAAATTCTGATAAACAAACTAAATTTTTATGGAATTCGTGGTACTTCTTTAAATTGGTTCAAATCTTATCTTGGAAAAAGGCAACAACTTGTAAGGGCTAATGGTTCCGATTCTGATTGTAAGTTGATTACAAGTGGAGTCCCTCAAGGTTCAGTCTTGGGACCTATTCTTTTTTTGTTATACATTAATGATATCACGAACCTTAAAATTAATGGAAGAATCTCCCTTTTTGCTGATGACAGAAGCATAACATGGAGTGATTTTGATACAACGTCTTTACACTCTAGTATCGCCAAAGACTTGGTTATAATTAAGGCTTGGTCCGATTCCAATATGCTTTGTTTTAACGTCGATAAAACGGTGGCGTTATCTTATAAGGGAACTTTACAACCACTTCAGGTACATAACAGCAATATTGAATACGTAGAGTCGGTTAAATTCCTGGGTTTAAATATAAATAGCAACCTAAAATGGTCTAATCATATTGACACCTTAACTAAAAAACTTTCTACCGCCTGCTTCGCCGTTCGATCAGTTTCAAAAGAACTAGACGTTCCTTCTGCCAGACTTACTTATTTCTCTTTATTTGAATCCCACCTCCGCTATGGCCTTCCCTTTTGGGGCTGCTGTACCACCGAGCAATTTCGTAGTATTTTTATGCTTCAAAAGAGAGCCATTCGTTATTTGTTTGGTCTAAATAATAGAGCTCACTGCCAATACTATTTCAAAAAACATGAAATATTTACACTTCCTGCATTATTTATTTTGGAAACGGTATGTTTGCTGAGAAAACATATAAACACCCTCCCAGAAAGGCCACAACATGTATACCCTACCAGAAACTCTAGGCATGATATTTATCTTCCCATTCCTTCCACAGAATTAATAAAAAAATCAATTATTTACAACGCCATAAAACTTTACAACAATCTGCCAGTACATTTAAAATCTATCCCTATGCTTGCACAATTTCGAAAAAACACCAAAGCATACCTCATTGAGAGACCATTTTACAGCGTTAATGATTTTTTTTTCAATGAGTAAGTCTCTTTAAATTGTCACTAAACTCGCTTGTTTACTTAAATCTTTTGTGAGTCATGTCCTAACTCATAGCATAGAATTTTGTAAATCATTATATAGGGAAAAGAACTGTCGAACATTCACTTAAAACTTAATTATTTTTGTTAGGTATTGGATTAAAAACAATTTAATTCTTTTTGTATACTACATTCTACACTAGTTCAATATAACTTCTGTTTAACATCACAATTATTTGTATAACTATAATAACATAGAGTTTAAGGTCGCATAGTTGCAATTTTGATTTCAATGTCATCGAAATTATTCACCTTGTACATGTGTGTTTGTTTACTTTTATAAGGTTATCATGATTCATTTACTGTTTGCAATGTTATGTTATATTCTAACGTGTGTTTTACGATTTGGTAAATTGATAATTTAAATTTTTAAAAAAAAAAGCACTGACCTGTCGAAATTATTTTCGATTAATGTTTTGATATGTCTTATTTTTAGGTATATTTTGCTTTGTCCATAAAATTGTAGAATTTTTCTGCGGCAATAAAGCATACTTTTGTTTGTTTGTTTGAAAATATGCATTCATATACGTAATAATATTAAAACTGCTGGATGGGCATTTTTTTAAGACTGGCCTGATTTTTTTTTATTTACCAATCTCTATTTATAGCTACCTTAAAGTGGGGTAACTTCGGATGAATTATGCATTTTTTTTCAAGATACAAAAAATGGAAGGAAAAGAAAAATGAGAAAACTACTTTGATACTTTCTTTATATAAGTATTTTTTTAATTAAAACAAATAGTTCGAATATCCCCACCCAGGTGGGATAATTTCGGACAGCACCTGAATTGGACGTAAATTGGTGCTAATAGTAAATTTGGACACTAAAAATATTAAAAGATTGATTTTTAACGGTTTTTTATATAAAAACATAATAATTGGACATTTTTACACACACATTTATTGATCAGAAAAACTTAAGCCTGTTTTTGCGTTAAGCAAATACAAAACAAAATAAACGTAATTAAAACAGTTAACAAACTCAAAAATATAAATCAAAATACAAGAGTTTTAACCACACTAAACCACAACTTGTTACGTTCTGGACGCGCGTTTCGCTAACCGAGTTAGCATCATCAGCAGATGATATAAACTAAAGTAACTTATCCTAACCGAGACTATTTATAGGTAAATGTGGTCACACTTGGTTGCACCTGACTGCACCGTTGTCAAGTAAACAATAGAGGGGGCTATAGGGAATAGGCCCTCTGTCTTTATTTAGTGCTTTCTTACCACATTTAACTATTTCTATACTCTCAAATGCATCCAATAATCTATTATTAGATACATTTTTAATCAACTTAAGATTATTTATTCCTATTCGGTGATTATTTTCCAAAGCATGTTGGGCAATGCTGGACTTTTCTGTTCTTCCGTATCTTAAATGTGCCATGTATTCTTTAAAACGAATGTTTATGGAGCGTTTAGTTTGCCCAACATATTTTAGATTGCAGTCATTACAGCTAATTTCATAGATGCTACTTCTCTCCCTCAAGTCGACTTTGTCTTTGGGGTTTCCAAGGAGATTTTTCAAACTATTCTCCGTTTTGTAGGCTACTCTAAAACCTACGTTTTTAAATACTTTTTCTAGACCTCTCGTATATCTGGGATCATATGGGGTTACTATGAATTTATTGGAAGCCTCAGGTGTTTGAAGAGTAGTGGCATCTTTTAATATTTTCTTATGCTTATGTCTATTTACTAATTAATGTACAAAACCATCATTAGCTATCCGATTCATTTCATTGTTAAAACATTTTTTACTTAATGGAAAATTGACTAATCTGGGAGTTAAGAAATGAAATGCTGCCATTTTGTGTTGACGGCAATGAAATGGGTCGGATGTTATATACCTATCAGTATTAGTAAATTTCCTATAAATATCAAATTCTAATTTATCGTTATTCCTAATAACTAACGTGTCGAGAAAAGGTAATTCCCCATTGTTCTCCTTTTCGTACGTAAAATTAATGGAAGGATATTTATTGTTTAATGTTTCTAAGAAAGTGTCCAAATTTTCTGTTTTAGTATCAAAAATAGCAAATATATAGTCTAAGCATGTATACCACATCCTTGGGAAATACTTAAGTTCTTTTTTGAACTGGGTTTCTAATCTGCATATAAACTAATTTGCAAGGAACGGAGATAAGCAATTGCCCATTTATATAATATTTATTGCTGAACTGAAAAAAAATTTTGAATCATACATAATTTTGTGAGAAGTAAATATTCATCAATTATTTCTTTCTTGAAATTATTGATTTCAAGTAGTTCCTTTAGGTACTCTGAAGCTAGTGGTATGGGTACACTAGGAAACAATGAGCTTACATCAAAAGATATTAAAATTTCACCTTCTTTTGAGTGAACATACTTAATTTTATCTAAGAATTCTAACGAGTTAGTAACCTCAAAGTTATCATACGAGACATTTAATTTGCTGAATTCTTCTACTAACCATTTTGAAATATTGTACGTTGGTGATTCAACAGCTGAAACAATAGGTCTCACGGACTTCCCAGGTTTATGGATTTTAAGAAGGCAATACAGTTTAGATAACTGTGGGTTACCATGTGTTAGTTTTAATTCCAGTTTATCGGATACAAGGTTTTTACACTGCTTCAAAGTACCTTTCACTTCTGTTATCATTTTTGATAACGGGTTTTTCTCAATTAAATCGTAAGGACCAGTTTGAATCAAATTGTCTACTCTCTCAAAATAATCCGTTTTGTCCAGTATAACAACTTTCTTTCCTTTGTCAGCTTTTAAATAAAAATATTCCTTTTTCTTCAGTCCCTGGATAACTTCAGAATTTTTACGAGAAACATATTTTGACCTGTTGTTAACAACGTTTTTTGAGATTTGATTTCTGCAAGCCTCTCTAATGAATCCCTTAGTTGACTCTGGCACGTATTGAATGGAACTTTCGATATTCCCTATAATAGTTAGTAAACTATTTTTTACTGGGGGCTCTGCAAAATTCAAACCTTTATTCAAAAGGGCGATTTCTCTATTATGAAAGGACTGAGAAGAAAGATTTTCTACAATGTTCTCGACTTCCGAAGAAATTGGTTTTTGTGGTTTCAACTTTTTCAGTTTGTTTTTAAGTGAACACATTTTCTCCAAAAATTTGGCATAACCACGAACATTTTTCTTTGGAAATCTAACCACTGTTCAAATTCTAAATTACTAAGCTTATAAGTGAGTTTTTTAAATAATCCGTATGCTTCAATTTCTAGCATACTTCGTTTGCTATACAGATTTTTAATTTCTAAATCTAGCCACTTTTGTTTGGCAAAAGATTCAACCTTCCCAGTAACGGGTGATTGTTTAGGGATCTTGACTGAAATGAATTTAGGGAAAACTGAAAAAGACTTGCATGATTTTAGAAACCAAATATCTGCTTCTATTAACCTAATCTTAGTACAGTACTTACAATAAAGATTTTGTTCCGTTGACCGTGAAGCCATGTTAAGTTCTAACACTGGAACCTGTGGTGGAAGATAGATCAAAATACAAGAGTTATAACTATACTACACCACAACTTGTTACGTTCTGGACGCGCGTTTCGCTAACCAAGTTAGCATCATTAGCAGACGGTATAAACTAAAGTAACTTATCCTAACCGAGACTATTTATAGGTAAATGTGGTCACACTTGGTTGCACCCGACCACCCGAAACCAAAAAAGAACTCAAGTATTTCCCAAGGGTGTGGTATAGATACGTAGACGATATATTTGCTATTTTTGATACTAAAACAGAAAATTTGGACACTTTCTTAGAAACATTAAACAATAAATATCCTTCCATTAATTTTACGTACGAAAAGGAGAACAATGGGGAATTACCTTTTCTCGACACGTTAGTTATTAGGAATAACGATAAATTAGAATTTGATATTTATAGGAAATTTACTAATACTGATAGGTATATAACATCCGACTCATTTCATTGCCGTCAACACGAAATGGCAGCATTCCATTTCTTAACTCACAGGTTAGTCCATTTCCCATTAAGTAAAGAACGTTTTAACAATGAAATGAATCGGATAGCTAAAAGTAATGGATATAATGATGGTTTTGTACATAAATTAGTAAATAGACATAAGCATAAGAAAATGTTAAAAGATGCCACTACTCTTCAAACACCTGAGGCTTCCAATAAATTCATAGTAATCCCATATGATCCCAGATATACGAGAGGTCTAGAAAAATTATTTAAAAACGTAGGTTTAAAGTAGCCTACAAAACAGAGAATAGTTTGAAAAATCTCCTTGGAAACCCCAAAGACAAAGTCGACTTGAGGGAGAGAAGTGGCATCTATAAAATTAGCTGTAATGACTGCAATCTAAAATATGTTGGGCAAACTAAACGCTCCATAAATATTCGTTTTAAAGAACACATGGCACATTTAAGATACGGAAGAACAGAAAAGTCCAGCGTTGCCCAACATGCTTTGGAAAATAATCACCGAATAGGAATAAATAATCTTAAGTTGATTAAAAATGTATCTAATAATAGATTATTGGATGCATTTGAAAGTATAGAAATAGTTAAATGTGGTAAGAAAGCACTAAATAAAGAGAAAGGGCCTATTCCCTATAGCTCCCTCTATTGTTTACTTGACAACGGTGCAGTCAGGTGCAACCAAGTGTGACCACATTTACCTATAAATAGTCTCGGTTAGGATAAGTTACTTTAGTTTATATCATCTGCTGATGATGCTAACTTGGTTAGCGAAACGCGCGTCCAGAACGTAACAAGTTGTGGTGTAATGTGGTTAGAACTCTTGTATTTTGATCTATCTTCCACCACAGGTTCCAGTGTTAGAAATCAAAAATATAAGTTTTTATATGGTTAGAATTAGCATATCAACAATTAAAATTTTAGAAATATATGTATTTTTTCTTACATTTTTGGGATCAAATCTAAATAACTTGTTTTTTTTGCAACAACTGTTCCATTTCTGAATTTACAAAATATGCTCTTATTTTGACGCACTCTTTTTTCTTAAACATTCAACATAACGACCGTTTTCATAAAGCTCAATAATTTTTCCTTTGTAATATAGGGTCCTTTCATTTTCCCGGATATTTCGATTCTTATTGCAATAAACTTGACAGAAGGATATCAGTTCCAGTCTTTAATATTACTGACTGGCCCGGCAATCATTTCCTTTTTCGTAGGGGCGCGATGAATTTCCAGTGAAATTATAAGAATATGGGGCGTATTCACCACACCGTCCAAAAACATTATTGAAAAAAAAATATTTGTTTTGTAGAAAAATGCGCAATAAAACAATACAGAAAATTGTGTTGAAAAGTCTCGGTAACCAGATGATCAAAAAAAAATCACAGATCTTGCACCTTACGCAAGTATCCTACGTATTGAAGATACCTGACACAACTTTTAAATTATATTGTTTTGTTCTGTGTTTTATTTTTTTTAAAGCTTATATATCTTATGATTATTAAATTGGTACATTTTATTATCAGATGGGTTAAGAAATGGATCAAATTAAACTAAAATCTATAAAAAAACCGTGGCAATCTAGAAACTTAAGCTTGGGTATTAAAATATCGTAATATTTAATAAATTGCTCACATTTTATATCATATAAAAACAGATTAATGAAATCTATAAAAAAACCTGGCAATTTAGAAACTTAAGCTTGGGTATTAAAATATTGTAATATTAATAAATTGCTTGCATTTCATATTATATAAAAAATATTATAAGAATCTATAAAAAAAAACTTGACAATCTAGAAACTACCTTATTTTATAATATATAAAAAAAGCATTACAATCCAAATAAAAAAACTAGGTAATCTAGAAACTTATAGTTTGGGTATTATTCATCAGATCTTGTAATATTATTGATAAGATGGGTTAAATGTGACTATCGTAATTATGTCAAAAATGATAGACCTCCCTACATTTCTTCTTAATTTGTCGGCCTTCTCCCTGTCACAATGTTTTCAAAAAACATTGGATGCGATTAAGTTCTGATTTCATTTACATTTAGATGTAAGATTAATATACATACGTGTAAGCAATTTCGTTGCCTATAGCCTTAAAACTTAATATTTTGATTTATTTATTATTTCTTGAGAATTCTTTACTGTCGTGCTGTCACACAAAAATGCGTAACTATTAATAATTTCTTTAGCATTGATAACTTACATAATAAGATGTGAGTCGAAAAGCTAGGACGTTTTGTAAAGTTAAAATTAAATAAATAATTTGTTGCAAAAATCGGTTTAAATATAACATAGACATAATAAAAAAATTAAGTTTTGAGATCGGCTGCAATCATAATTTCGTGCATTTCCGTACGTATTTAATGATGGCTGCCTTATTCTAATAAGACTCGAAATTTTGTTGTACATATACACAAAACAATGGACTATTTTGTTTTTACGAAAATTTGTTCACCTATGCATTGGCAATCCGTATTTACCTTATTGTAATATAAGACTCTTATTTTGTTACCCAAATACATACACAAAACAATGGACTATTTTATATCTATACAAAGTATTCTATATTTTCTATATAAACATTTTTCATCTATGCCTGGACAATCCGATGGCCTCATATTATAATGTTATCTTATTTACTCATTTAGTGCTTATGCACTCATAATATATACGTATTATCACAGTTACTGAACCGGTTATCGCAGTTTCGGTATCGGGATTTTGCCTTGTCAAGGTTACGACATGCAGTGTTAAGTTTGCATAAAAGTGATTCCAAAAGTATTTTCAATACTAAAATTAGTGTCACATAATATATACACAAACAGTGGACTATTTTACTTCTATATAAAATCTATTCACCTATAGCACAGTTATTATATATCTAACAAAGTCCATACATGGACAATCCGATTACCTCATATTATAATGCTATCTTATTTATTCATTTAATGCGTCGGCACTTCTAATCTATACGTGTTATTTTACTGAACACGATATCCCAGTTTCGGTGTCGAATTTGTGACAGGCTATGTTAAGTTTCCTTAATATTGACCCAATGGTATTTTCAATACTAAAAATCATTTAAATTGTTGCAGTACAACTCTCTCAGGAACTTGTTGAAAAATCTAGCTTAATATTTTGTATAAATTATGGTTGTTGTCACTTTTTGTACTAGTGGAAGCCTTAGGTTGCACTTTTTCAGATTCCAAAATCTCTTCAGGATTATCACTCAGAATATTAGGAATACCATCATTGCCACTGGGAATGTCAGAAATGCTGTTGGTAGTCAGGGCCTTCAGGATCATTTTTATTATCAGCGGTTTCATTACTAGGAATTATTCCTTTTTCAGGAAAAACGTTTTTTTTCCTCGATTTTTCTTTATTGGCGTATTTTTGTTGTGTTAAACCTGGCGCAAGTTATACTAGTCTCTCAACCGGATGACTACACTGATGAAGACCTTAAGTCAATAATACGTGTCTATGCTATAAGTAATTAAGAATAAATTTAACGCGCACTTTAGTAAAATTTTCAAGATGGAATAAAATGTTTTTTTTTTAATTTTTAGTGCAATTTTTTGGACTCGGTTTTATTTTTGTTTACACATTTTTATAAAGTTTTACCTCTGTCAACGGCTACAAAGCCAGATAGAAATATAATAATCGGAAGGACCCTACTCTGCGTTTGCCAGCCGGTGCCAGACTTTGATTTTTCACACAATAATAATACGATATTTTATAGGCAAATGCACACGTAAAATGATATTTATACTTTCCAGCATCTTAACCTGTCTAGGGTTAAAACTAATCTTGTTTTGTTTAGATTTCCTCAATAGAGGATTTTTATTTATAATTTATTTTAATTATTTGCTTAAAGGTGCTGTGAAAATAAGACATTAAAACCAATGTAACAAATCAAAATACAAGAGTTCTAACCACACTACACCACAACTTGTTACGTTCTGGACGCGCGTTGCGCTAACCAAGTTAGCATCATCAGCAGATGATATAAACTAAAGTAACTTATCCTAACCGAGACTATTTATAGGTAAAGGTGGTCACACTTGGTTGCACCCGATTGCACCGTTGTCAAGTAAACAATAGAGGGGACTATAGGGAATAGGCCCTCTGTCTTTATTTAGAGCTTTCTTACCACATTTAACTATTTCTATACCCTCAAATGCATCCAATAATCTATTATTAGATACATTTTTAATCAACTTAAGATTATTTATTCCTATTCGGTGATTGTTTTCCAAAGCATGTTGGGCAACGCTTGACTTTTCTGTTCTTCCGTATCTTAAATGTGCCATGTGTTCTTTAAAACGAATGTTTACGGAGCGTTTAGTTTGCCCAACATATTTTAGATCGCAGTCATTACAGCTAATTTCATAGATGCCACTCCTCTCCCTCAAGTCGACTTTGTCTTTGGGGTTTCCAAGGAGATTTTTCAAACTATTCTCCGTTTTGTAGGCTACTCTAAAACCTACGTTTTCAAATACTTTTTCTAGACCTCTCGTATATCTGGAATCATATGGGATTACTATGATTTTATTGGAAGCCTCAGGTATTTGAAGAGTAGTGGCAGCTTTTAACATTTTCTTATACTTATGTCTATTTACTAATTTATGTACAAAATTATCATTATATCCATTACTTTTAGTTATATTTTTAATCCGATTCATTTCATTGTTAAAACGTTCTCTACTTAGTGGAAAATTGACTAACCTGTGAGTTAAGAAATGGAATGCTGCCATTTTGTGTTGACGGCAATGAAATGAGTCGGATGTTATATATCTATCAGTATTAGTAAAACTGGTCCTTATGATTTAATTGAGAAAAACCCGTTATCAAAAATGATAACAGAAGTAAAAAGTACTTTAAAACAGTGTAAAAACCTTGTGTCCGATAAACTAAAACACATAGTAACCAACAGTTATCTAAACTGTATTGCCTTCCCAAAATTCATAAACCTGGGAAGTCCATGAGACCTATTGTGTCAGCTGTTGGATCACCAACGTACAATATTTCAAAATGATTAGTAGAAGAATTCGGCAAATTAAATATCTCGTATGATAACTTTGAGGTTACTAACTCGTTAGAATTCTTAGATAAAATTAAGAATGTTCACTTAAAAGAAGGTGAAATTTTAATATCTTTTGATGTAAGCTCATTGTTTCCTAGTGTACCCATACCACTAGCTTTAGAGTACCTAAAGGAACTAAATCAATAATTTGAAGAAAGAAATTATTGATGAGTATTTACTTCTCACAAAATTATGTATGAATCAAAATTTTTTTCAGTACAACAATAAATATTATAAACAACTAGAGGGAACTGCGATGGGCAATTGCTTATCTCCGTTCCTTGCAAATTTGTTTATGGGCAGATTAGAAACCCAATTCAAAAAAGAACTCAAGTATTTCCCAAGGGTGTGGTATAGATACGTAGACGATATATTTGCTATTTTTGATACTAAAACACAAAATTTGGACACTTTCTTAGAAACATTAAACAATAAATATCCTTCCATTAATTTTACGTACGAAAAGGAGAACAATGGGCAATTATCTTTTCTCGACACGTTAGTTATTAGAAGTAACGATAAATTAGAATTTGATATTTATAGGAAATTTACTAATACTGATAGATATATAACATCCGACTCATTTCATTGCCGTCAACACAAAATGGCAGCATTCCATTTCTTAACTCATAGGTTAGTCAATTTTCCACTAAGTAAAGAACGTTTTAACAATGAAATGAATAGGATTAAAAATATAACTAAACGTAATGGATATAATGATAATTGTGTACATAAACTAGTAAATAGACATAAGTATAAGAAAATGTTAAAAGATGCCACTACTCTTCAAATACCTGAGGCTTCCAATAAAATCATAGTAATCCCATATGATCCCAGATATACGAGAGGTCTAGAAAAAGTATTTAAAAACGTAGGTTTTAGAGTAGCCTACAAAACGGAGGATAGTTTGAAAAATCTCCTTGGAAACCCCAAAGACAAAGTCGACTTGAGGGAGAGGAGTGGCATCTATGAAATTAGCTGTAATGACTGCGATCTAAAATATGTTGGGCAAACTAAACGCTCCGTAAACATTCGTTTTAAAGAACACATGGCACATTTGAGATACGGAAGAACAGAAAAGTCAAGCGTTGCCCAACATGTTTTGGAAAACAATCACCGAATAGGAATAAATAATCTTAAGTTGATTAAAAATGTATCTAATAATGGATTATTGGATGCATTTGAGAGTATAGAAATAGTTGAATGTGGTAAGAAAGCACTAAATAAAGACAGAGGGCCTATTCCCTATAGCCCCCTCTATTGTTTACTTGACAACGGTGCAGTCGGGTGCAACCAAGTGTGACCACATTTACCTATAAATAGTCTCGGTTAGGATAAGTTACTTTAGTTTATATCATCTGCTGATGATGCTAACTTGGTTAGCGAAACGCGCGTCCAGAACGTAACAAGTTGTGGTGTAGTGTGGTTAGAACTCTTGTATTTTGTTCTATCTTCCACCACAGGTTCCAGTGTTAGGACTTAACAATGTAACAAATAAAGAAAAATACCAAGTCTCGGTGTTCGGAAATTATAATTATTAACATGACACGTGTTTCGCCCTTTCGAGCATTATTAGACCTACAAGCAACACAGAGAACCTTAGTAGATAATCACATTCACAAAACCTAAAATAATAACTCACAAATAGAATAAAACACACTAAAACACAACAAAACAAACAACTACTAGGTGTTTATTCTAGCCTCCCACTCAGGCGGTCTGGGTTCGATCCCAGTTAGAGACATGCATACTTATTAAAACTTTTTTAATAATATATTTTGTTTATTCGCCTAAAACTTAACCTCATTTTAGTGTCGATCAAATATGTATAAGTAGTTGTTTGTTTTGTTGTACTTAAGTGTGTCTTATTCTATTTGTAAGTTATTGTTTTAGGATTTGTGAGTGTGATTATTTACTAAGGTATTTACTAGGTTTGTAGGTCTGATGATACTCCAAAGGACGAAACACGTGCCATGTTAATAACTATAATTTACTGAGACTGAGACTTGGAGTCTTTTTCCTAGTTTATTATTAAAACTAGGTCTCTCTGAGAAATATGGACAATTTCTTCAAAAACGAATGTAGTTTGTCTTAATTTTTTTTTAAAGGGATTTGAATTGGGTAAGGGTTCACCATTTTGAAGTGCCTGTAAAGTTGGCAAAACCATAGTTAGTGGATTTTGATATAGGCAACAAAACTTGCTGGTTTGAAATAAATAAATGAATAAAAATAATCTATTAATAATGAGATCATATTTACAATAAATTTTAAATTTGAATCGAATCTAGTATATTCGAATTGAAGAGTAAATTTTTCAGAGATACACACATATGTCAATAACTAATCTAACAATGGCGAACGGAATTATGTTTTCAATCAGATAGAAATGCCAGTAGTATACTCAATTCATTAAAATAGGGTGTTTTATTTGTTGTCGACTGTTGTTGATTACAGCTAGATTATATTTGAATTGAGGGACCCATGATGTTCGGGTTGTATGTGTACTTAATATTTATTCATGTATTAATGAAGTTACAACTTGTTAGCGGTTATAGGCTCTGGACAATATTTAGTTAACATTGCAAGCAACAAACGTAACTCATCCCGATGAGGCCTATAATAATATTAGTAAAAAATGTCTTTAGGACATATGGTATTTCACCGTATATGTATCAATAGGTTTAAGAATTTGAAGTAAAGTTTTGAGAATATGTGCTGTAAATATAATATTTTTAAAGACGTCTCACCTGATTCTCACCTATAATATTAGTTGCGGTCGTTCTCAATATATGTATAAAGCAAAAGAAAAAATTAAACTAAGCAAATGATTTTAAAAATTTTTGGATGTCAAGATGGAAATTTCAGGAGCTGCTTCATGTCCCTAAGGCAACCCTCTAAAACTGTTTTTATGAAGAAAAAGATGAAACATTTTTGGGAGCAGTTTCATCCCCAGGCGCTAACCTCTACATGGAAAAAATGATCAATGTTTTGGATTTTTTTGTTTGTTTTCTGGAGGCTGTTTTATTTCCTTAAGTTTACCCTCCAAAGTTTAAGACAATGTTTTGGTTACAAAATAGTAAAGAATATTTAACGTGTTTTTTAAAAGAGCTAAATGCTTTGTAAACAAAAAAAATGTTACGTAAATATCAACTGGTAAAATTTTGGTACGAATTTAAGATGGCGAAATAAAATTGAAAAATAAAATTAAATAGGTGGCAGATTGCTCTGTTTTTGTAAACATTTACTTTAGCCGTCTTTATAAGTTAAATTTTTAGGTTGTTTATAATGTTATTTTTTACTTTTCAATGCTTTGTTGAAGTCGGTTTAATTTCTGTAAAAATATTTTTATAAAGAAGATAAAACAGCTTTTTTACATTTGAATTTGCTCTTGATTTCTTATTGATAGTGTTTTTAATTTAAAACAGATTTTTTAATAAAAAATGAAAAATCGTCTTTTATCATTGATATAATTCTCTTTTTCCAAATAAAATACAGTTTTACATGTTATTTTTGTTAATACAGACTTACTTAAACTGTTTAACCATCATTTTGAATTAACTGAGAATATGTCCCAATAATACAGTGGGTAATAAAGGAATACTACTTACCTTGCGGAGCAGAAATTCAACATTGTTAAAGTTTAGAGTCGGTAGAGTTTTTGGTAAACCCTGTATACAATATTCATAGAGGAATACTTAAGAGTGCCAACCCGGTTCATGATCTGATAGACCATGCTGAATCTGATTGCCATAAGTGGGATTGTCCAGCAGACAATATTTATGAAAAAATCCGTATGTCGGAAAGGAAGAAAAAATTTCAAAACCGCTGGAAATTGTTTTTTGTACCTAGCTCTAGATTATTTTGGTTGCACAAAGAGAAAAAGAAATCTTCCACAGTAAGAGTTCTGGTCGAATAAACTTTTTAAAAAATGACTTATATAACACCTTGTATAAGACGGTTGCGATGGGGTCCTGAGGCTATCCTTATCGGGTTTCATATTATAGAAATTATTCAAATAAAGGCCGAAAACTGTAATTCAAAATCGTCATCCGTATTGAAAATATTTAATTTTGAATTTCCAGTAAAAATATCCTTGGTGCACTTCCAGTTCCATGTTCCAGCAGTGTATTTATTTAGAATGTTTTGTAAATGTTTTAAAACTTTATAAAATTTTGAGTACTTAAGTATGATTATTATTTTGTTTGCTATCCTTTAGTGGAGTAGGTACTGAAAGCTGATTTTATCCTAAAGTATCCCCAAAAATCAAGTGTGGCATAAGTAGAAACTGGTAAAATATTGGTAAGAATCGAATATGTTGGAAAAAAATGGTGTCCAATAAAAATGTCTCAAAAGACAGTATATATATGTGTTCCTAAATAACTACGTACTGAACTAAATTGGGTCACACTTCATTATTCCAAAATAAAAGAAAATATTCATAACAAGGGAAGTTTATGGTAAACGCATTAATTTTTTATATATTATGGTCAACTAAAGGCTACTTCCTATAAGATAGTTCCAGTTTTTACTCCCCCCGCGAAAGGGAAGTATTATAATCGTGAGAAAAACAGTCTCCGAGATTTTTTCAGATCTTTACGTTTTAGAGTCCCTAGATGCCAAAAAAACATGTTTTCTCGATTCCGTCGGCCTGTCTGGCTTCAGATTTTGGTCAAGAATTTTATTAAGGATGGAGATGATCTGGTAATATAGGGTAAAAATCAAATATGACGAAACAAAATGGCAGCATAGTGAAATGTTGAACAAATTCTTACTAAAAAACGAATTATCCAATTTATCTCAAGTTTTAAACAAAAATCGAGTGTTATATAGGAATAAACTGATAACATTTAGTATGAATCCAAGAGAGCAAAACAAAATGGCGGATTAATAAAACAATTAAAAAATCACCCTAGAAAAATAGTTATTAGATTAATTTCAAAATTCGTGTAAGCAGGAAGTGTAATATAGTGAAAAACTGGTAAAGTTTTTGGTAGAATTTAAAATGGCGAAACAAAATAGCAGCCAAATGAAATTAAAAAACATTTAAGGTAAAAAATTTTTATTCAATTGTCTCTAAATTTTGCAGAAATTGGTAGGAATGGAAATGGCGTTACTAAATGACTTTGTACTGAACTCACTATTCCTAATTAAATGAACAATTTATAACGAGGGAAGTTCCGGGTAAAGGAAATTTGTCGATTTTCTTATTTTGCAAAAAAATGAGAATATTTACATCTTCTATGAAGCAGTAATACTGTAATTTCAGCAAGCTGAAACAGCCAAAATATATTTATCTTACGTTTTCGTACTACAATTTTGTTCTGCTTTATTTCGGGAAGTTTTACAAATAACAAGCCACTGTGTTATTTAATTAACCTACAACCGCGTAAAATTCAAAGAAGTTTAATTTATTTTCCATGAGCATGCACTCTAAGCTAGAGATAAAATGAGTAATTACTAGCATTTATGTTTTTGAAACGTTAGTTAAGAGTAATCTTATTTTAGCCGTAACAAATCTACAGTGAATTTAATTACGTAGTATATTTTATGTACACCAGAAAAATAGTACAAATATTATTTGTGATAACATATACTTGTTTAAGTGCATATAAATAATATTATTTTTCGAGAAATCGTCAAAATATAATTGGGTTAATATACAAGGTTATTCACGGTATTTTGGTATCAGCCATAATTAACACTGATCTTTCTAATAAAAATATTTTGACGTTTCCATTCAGTTTCTGTGGCAATCAACTGAAGCTTTGCACTCTGTTAAGGACCCTAGAAGCCAAGGCATTCAAGTGCATAAATCATAATTTTGAAAAAAGTAAGTACAAAGTTGAGCAAAGACTGTAATTAAATTACCACTAATTTACACAATATTTCAATATATTAGGTAGTAATATGTAGTATTTACTAGTACTTCTTAAGCTAAATTAAAAATCTCAAATAAGTAAAATAATCCATTGTAGGCAATAATGATTTATAATAAATGAGATTAAAAGTGGATTAAATACCAACTTACAAGAACTGTAACTTTATTGGATATTCTAAAACTGCAAATAACAAACTGAAACCTTATTTGAATAAACAAATATTAATCTTCGTCTATGGAATATACATCATTATTAAAATGGCCAGTCACACCGTTGTCACATTTTTATCCAGGAGCAACTTAGTATGGTTAGTTTTTTTTTTAAATTTTATAAATTGGAGGTACAAAGCTTTAAAGCTCCATTCAATTTTTAAATTTGGCGTACTTGACCTTTCACTTGGCGGGAATTTTACTGGCCCTATAAGACTTCTTATCTAAGGGAATATTATAAATATTAAGGTTCTTTTTGCACTTCTGCCTGTCACTTTGTTTCATGGTCATTATCGATTAAAATTTGCACATTTGCTTCAAGCTTCCATCCAGGTACCTTACAGTTGCGTGTTTTCTTTTGAATATCTCGGAAACGACTTGGTGTATTTTTCTACAACATTAACCGTTTCTTGTGAAATTTTGTTAGATGGTCCTTTTCTTTTTCATTGATCGCGGGAAGCAACACCGGATGATAAACTTTTTTTCTTTTTTTTTGAGTGTATTCTGTGCTCTCCTATTGGAAACATCAAGAGATCTTAAAAAAATATCTTACATTCTCTGAAAACTGAAAAGTTCGGAGGATCTCAGTTTTCGAAATTCGCTAAATATTATTTACCGAACGTCTTTTTTATGTTATTACATTTCAATCTGCATATATAATTATATTCTGGACACACAGGTAAGCCTTCCCTTAATTTCTTATTGTCTTAGCTCTTTCTTTCTTCCAAGTTGATCTGACTTACAACTGGTCTACCATTTTCAGACTGATTCTTATTTTCAGAAAAGCCTTCGAAAGTACTTTTGTGCTTCCCTCCTTCTTGTAATGTTTATTTCGGAAAGGGGAAGCAGGGAAAGGTTATATATATTTTATCTTTAGTACAATTTGTATTTCCATATTTGAAATCGATTTGTGCAAACTTATCATAGATATACATGCAACGAATTTCCACACTGCGAAGTTTCGCCATTTTGCAGTTTTTTAAAAACTCTTATTAATGAGACCACCATAAAGAATTACCCTAGAAAACAAATAAATCGTTCAAATCGGTCTTTCCAAACAGAAGTTATGCGTGAACATTCTATCTACACAGATATTATAAGGCTTAAATTAAAAAGCTCCCCGTTTTTTGAGGTCGTTTAAAAAAACAAACTCTACTTCGCTAGTTTTTTAATAATCCCTTCATGGTTAATATTTTGTACTACTTACTGTTTTATTAGCAATTTTATATGTTTAAGAATAAGCAACTATTTTTATAAAATTTTAATATACTTACCATGTTGTTAAGGTTAAGATTGGTGTCCTCAACTATGTTAAATAATTTAGGTTCAAAACTAGGCTACGTGTATCATAAACTGTCCGAATTTAAAAATAAAACACAAAAACCTGTATTCACTAAAGATGTTTAAGTTTCGACCGGGTTTAATAATAATAATAATAATTTTTCTAATTGTCACAGTTACAAAATGACAGGGGCCGAAGCGAAATATAACTTGCGAACTAAGAGTTTTAAAAGTACCATGGCCACTAGATCTGGTCTAACTCTTAAAACCTCTTTAGTGAATACTGGGGTATATGTTTATTATTTTCTTTTTCAATTTACAGAGTAACACTAAAAACAAGACACAAAGATGACGTGTTGACTTAGATTTACAACCCAACTAAACTGACAAACAAAAATCTTTTTGGGCTTTTTGGCAACTTAATAAAAATATCTAACTTTAAATTGATTTAAGGAAATATTTATTTAAATAAAATTACATATCTCAACATGTAGACTAGTCTGTCTACATGTCTCGATACATAAAATGAGCAATATTATTTAAGCAAGCATAAGAAATTATGTCATTTACCTTAAGTTTTTGAAGACACGTATTAGTTTACTATACTAGGAAATACTTTGATCCTATCGGGACTCACCAATGCGGCGATCGTAAGAGAGAAAAGTTTCAAATGTGTTCAGATTATTTGTAATTTCATTTAAATAAATATTTGCTTCAATCAATTTAAAGTTATTGATTTTTTTCGAAAAAACCAAAAAACATTTTTTTGTCATAGTTCGCTTAATATCCTTTGCCACCAAAAAAAGTGAAACATTGTAGAGTCGTTAAGTAATGGCGCCACTAAACCAAGCAATTACATATACCCCTTGATCACTGACGATATAAGCGTATTTTGTACTAATTTACACATTTACTTCCATTTATTTAAAAAGTCACTTATATCCTTTGGCTTCTGGGGTTTTCGTATATTTTACACATTTTGGATGCCCCTATGGTAATGAGTTTATGAGATAAATTATTTACAACTTTTTATGGCAAAATCGTATGAGAAATAAAGTAAAGTAATATTAAAACTAGCAAAGTTGACTTCTGACATTGAAAAATGCATAGCCAAAAAACTTCTCAGAAACAATAGTTGACAGTTTTAATACTGGGGGTCTTCAAGAACGACGTAATTCTGGCAGTTATGAAAATACACCTAAATCAGTTTTATTTATTTAAAAAATAGAACATAAAGAAAGTTTGACAGAAACCTAATTATATATAATTTGTGCCATGTCCTTCAGGTACTGGTTAAGCCTTTTCTGACGTTTTTCGCATTTGGTATCAACGTCGCTCAATTTTTCCTTTTTTTTATTTCTATAGACCGACTTGAACAATCAGTCACTTAAAATAGTGATACATTAGTTCTCGAGTAAAATAATTGCAAATAAGAATACTTTTATTTTCATACATCATTAATAATATATATTTTAAATTTCTACATTTTAAAATTATGTTCTACATTCATTAAAACCGATCAAGCTCAAATATTTATCGTAAAAAATTAAACTATTTGTCGATATGGCACGGTTCAGTATTAACGAAGTATTCATGTATTCACATGTAAATACTAAGGTCTTTTTATATTACTTGAAAGGCTGTTAAAAAGCAAAGGAAGCTATAATAAGCTCCGTTTTCATACATTTTCGATCTATGCCTGGGAAAGTTGTAATTTAATGTTCTTTTAGGACAATTTCTTTAATTTTTATCCACAGTAAACAGGATCCGTATTTTTATAAAAAATAAATAGCAATGTTGGAATGGCTAACGTTATGAGAAGTTTATTTAATTTAAATTTGGCTTTACATGAAAATCTTACTTTAAAATTGTTCTTAATGTTTTTTTTTCTGACAAATAAATGCACTATTATTATCGTTTCCATAAAATAGTATGACACATCTAAGGCATGATTCGAAATTGGAATAACACGAGAATACCAAAAATGTCTGAAAGCCTATGACTGTTAACGCGTAATTTATCCTACCTAGTTTCTTAAGTAGATATTAAATATAGTGCTCCCAAGACATCACATTGCCAAAAACTATGCCTAAAAATTTGGGTGTTTTATCAAAATATTTAATTTTTTATTTTTTCGTAAGCTAATTATTTGACTATTACATTATAGAAGCTTAGATTTTTTAATTAGGTTTGGTAAACTCAAGGCAGTTCTAGGTCAAACTTTTCTTATTCGTAATTTGTTTTCTGATAAAAGTCTTTACTGTTTTGCCGATTGCTGTTTTTTTTAATTCCAGAGGCTCTCTTACTGTCTCTCTCATCTAATCTAAATTTGTAATCTTATACTTTTTTTTTTGTTTTACCCTTTACCGTGTTTCTAACAATTCCTGAACTTCTTGGGATCATTAAAAGTAAATAAATAAATATAAATAAGTAACAAAAGTCAGGCGAATTCTAGCACAGAACTTTACTTAACCTCACCAGTAATGCAGAATATGTGTTAAATATATTAAATAAACAGGAAATATACGTAACTGTAAACTTCAGTAGATGGTAAAATCTATACCAAACTACGTAATTCGCAAGTAATTGTCATATAGGTCAAGTATTGAACAATTTGAAATTAAAACAGTAATGACTTCAAGTGAACTATTTTGAAGTATCAACAAAAAAATTAAAACATCTTTTAGACTGACTTACATTAAGTAAAATAAGGTTAATTTGTAAAGAGTTATACTTTGTAATAGCATTATACGTAAATGATGTCTGAAAATGACTGCACTATGGTGAGACATATTTAAATTATTGATAAAAGGAGTCCTATGATGAATGATTTGTCGAGGGACGAAAAAAAGGAATTTTTAAATTTAAAATTACTATTTGGGACTTGTAAAAGTTCATCAAATAAATTATAATCAAAGCTCGTGATATTTCGTTATTTCTTGGACACTTTTTACATGCATTAGAAATCCCATAACTGGGGTCAATTGATATTTTTCATGTTCAAATATTTCAATTTATAAACTTCTATTTTTATGTCCTTGTTTAGCAAACATTATTTCGAATGTTATTCTTATCACTCACGTTTCGTCTTCAGTTAATAAAAAGTACTATTTTAATTGGATTTAGACAATTTTTGCATTTCGATTTTCAATTTTTGACAAAATTATTTTTATGACAAATTTACTCCAAATCTTAAAGGGGGGTTTAAATTTTGCTAAGATTAATTTTAAATTCATGGGAACTCCGTAAGGTTTTTAAAATGGCTGCGGATATTCTGTCTGTTTGACAAACAGTAATTTTAATCTATATAAACTGACATTGTTTTTTAAAAAACATCTGTGGCTTCAACAAAAAATTTCAATATTTTCACTTTCTTCCATTGTGCAATATTCTTTTCCTAACTTATAACAAAATCACCTATAAAAATGCAACCACTCACATTTACTTCCGTATTTATTTTGCATAATTTCCTCTGAACATTGGCATGTATGAAGAGAAATACTTGTACAGTTATGAAATATGGCAATTTAAACTGGCTCTTAATCTCATTTAGAAAATTCTTATAATGAACGAGCTTTTCTCTATTTTCTTTCCGTAAATTCTCATACCCTAACTCATCTTTTTATTTTATTGTTTTCGATTTTGACGTTTGCAGCGAATATTGGTTATATTTGCGCAAAACCAGTTGCCAAGATAGAGCAGCAAATGCATTTGTTACCAACAAAGTCCAATTCCAACCTCTTCAAAGATTTTACATAACTTCTTGGTTCGCTTTGCCACATTACATAGAGATTTTATATTAGATCCCGTTAATGCCTTAATCGGTTTTCATCTTAAATCCCTGTAAAATGAGGTTCCGACTCAAATCAAACTCATAATTACTGATGTAATTAATTATACAAATCTTAATCTGGTCTTAATTGAATTGATTAGAGAATGCTTAATATCAACTTAATTTTATTTTCTAAGATCATATTTATGAGCAAATCGCGGGCGCGAACTTACGATCCTTCGTGGTAGCAAACATATTTAAGGAAACTTTCAAAACACTGCTCTAAGACCCGCTCCTTGACAGTCAAAATGTTGGTTTAGATATATCGCTATATGGAAAATATTTGAGTATATTTTTTGATTATCTTAACCAACATTTTAATAAAAGATTTACTTTGAAAATTGAGTCAGAAAGTAAAATTCCCTTTCTTGATATATTAGTACAAAAAAACCAATATCCATTTCAAAAGCAACCGTCTAAAAATTCCTTTGTTTTTAAGGCTGTTACTGCTACTTTACAATTTATTAAACAATAATGTAAACTGCCCTGATCATCTGGGCAGTGTGGGTCTCCACATTCCGGCAAGGACAACTCGAAGTCAGGAAACCTTTCATGTACCGTTCCACTGATTCAATCCATGATCCAATTATGGATATTTTTTCCCTCTACCTAGGATATGCAGACTAGCTAATTCTGTCAGGATTGATATAGTTTTTCTATTCCTAAAAACAAATTTTATAAATTAGTAAACACCCATAAATTTAGGACAGTAATATAGTATTAAGTTTGTTATTATTGAGCTTCGGGCAAATGTCGAAAAAACCTAGTCTTGTTGAAATACGTTTTACTTAACTGTTTTGATGTGATAGGTTTGCTACTTATTTATTTTATTTTATTCTATTCTTTTCTTGTACTCTTTTTTCTCTTTCTACCTTTTTCTTATTGAATGTTCGAATCTTATTGTTATTGTTCTTCTTGTGGTTGTGTTTATTTATTCTATTTGTAAACTGTGGAAAATTGGACATTGTCCGTTTATAAATAAATACATATTTGGTATTTAATTCATCCAAGTTTATAGTCTCGTGCAGTAACGGTCTTCACAGCTGCTTAGTTTTAGGCAGCTGAACATTCTATATTACTCTCATTCAAATTCTGAATAATAGAAAATTTGCACTCTTAGCGGAGAAGTGGCTGTAAAAATCAATTGATTTACACAATTAAACATTTTAAATTTTAATCTTTTAAATTAAGTTGAAAAGTGAAATGGCACTTATCAAGAATGTTTAAAATGTTCACAGAGAACGAATTCTAAAATGAAATAACTCTAGGTCATAAGAGGTAATTTACTAAATACTGTATTACAGAAAAATATATATCCTCATTGTCAACTTTTAGAGTTCTAATTTGCAGAATTTTTCATTCATGTTCAAGTATGAAATAAATATCTCAAACTGTAACAAAATGGCGGGCTGGAAATAAATCGCCATTTAACTCGGTATAATATAAATATAGGAAATACACAGAGGATGTTAGCATATATAGAGTATATAATATGTTCAGTTAAAACAAATTACATGTTTACTTTCGAATCATATTTCATTTGTAGAAAGCGAATATATTTCAAACTTTATAATTTATAGTTTTAATTATATCTAGCAAATTTACCTCAATATACGTCGTTTCTCTATGTTTCTAAATGAGTGCTTTCAGCAACAACTCCCTCTCCAGATACATCTATGTGAGATTATAAAGCCATAGCGAATGCAGAATAGGGTACAATTATAAAACCATTTTAGCCACTTTGGTATCAACAGAGAACAAAAACACAATTTGAAAGTTTTCACATTTTCTCTAAACCCCAAGCCGGTTTATTTGTCATGGAAACATTTCATTGTAACTTTCATGTGTGACCACTTTCAAGTGCACTTCCCATTGTTTACTGCATTTTCGCTTTTCGTAGTTCGCCAAATCCGACACCAGAACTATCATTAGAACTTTGAGAAATAATACGTTCAACTCGTAAGTGGTAATTGCAACTTTGTTACGAAAAGTGTACGCTTTATCAATAAATAACGTTTCTTGTTTTTAAGAGTTAGCGTTCCAGGTGTTTTGTAAATATTTCTCCCGAAATAATACACTTCTGTTTTATGATTGCTTCTTGATGACAGTAGTTGTTTAAGGAGTGTTTTTGTAATTATATGATACCATAAACCGGGGCTACTTTGCTCCATTTTAATAAACACAAATGAATACTTTTCTAAAAAAAATGAAAAAGCAGAGATTCAAGTTTAGTTTTAACACTAGTTATATATATATATATATATATATATATATATATATATATATATATTATGTTAATTATTTTCTTGGGCATAGGTTAACTCCTTGAGAAGCAAAACTACAATTTAATCGACGTTTCGCTCATTATATTGAGCTTTTTCAAGATATTTTATTTTCTACAATAAAAACACGTATAGTTTGGTTAAAACATTATTGAAAAAACATCACTCAAAAAAACATTACATTTAAAACAAACTATGATCATGAACACAAAAATACATTTAAAACAACATTAATATTATACAGAGTACATACCTTGGAAACATGTCATGTGTACGACTGTTTTACGATTGCAATAATTTTGACACGTCTGGAATTCTGGTAGATAAAAACGAGACAAATTTATTTATTTATTTATTTATTTATTTATATTTACTTTTATTTTTATTCCTGTACAGAGTTTGGGTTTATGATCTTACTGAAATGTACAGGGTTTTATGTATGGAGTAGTTTATTTATTTAAATTAATTTACTTAGATATCAGATTATAATAAATTTGGCTTAAGTTATTGATGTCTTTTTTATCGTTGACGGCATCTTTCTCTTTTTTAATTTGTATCATTTCTTTTATTGTGAGTTTTCGATAATTAGTTTCTTGCTCTAAAATTTTGGTTTGTTTAAAATCGAATTCATGTTTTTTTGTATGTTCGTGTTTGTGGAGTGCAGCTGATGCATTTTTTGTGTATTTGTGGCGGTTTAATCGACTATCTAAGTATTGTGTTGTCATTCCTATGTACTTTTTTGGGCAATTTAAATAAGGAATTGAGTAAACTAGGATTGATTTCTTTTTTTTAATTACTTTGCTTTTCAAGGGAGTGAAAAGACAGTTTAGTAAATTCTGTGCTTTATGACAAACAGTTATGTCGTGTTTAGACAATATATAATTTATTTTTTCTGATAGACCGTCTGTGTAGGGCATTGCAACGTATTTAGTATTACCATTTCTTTCTTTTGTTGCTTTCTTTAAGTTATTATAAAAAACATGAGTTCTTTGTTTAAAAACTTGTAGTATGTTTTTTTTCCGGATAATGGTTATTTATTAAAGTCTCTTTAACCTTCTTTAAAATCTCAGGACGATATTCTGGGGAAGTAAGTGAGATGGCACGATCGGTTAGACCTATAATAACGCTATTTTTTTGATTCTTTGGATGGTTGGAGTTAAAGTTTAAGTACCGCCCTGACAATGTTTTTTTTGTATACCACTTGGTTTTTATATTTTGATCTTTCTTGTTTCTAATTAGGGTTAAGTCTAGAAAATTTTGTTTTTGTCTTCAATTTCCATGGTAAATTTTAATTTGGGGTGAAAATTATTGAAAGCATTTAATAGGTCATTAATATGGTTTTTTGAAACGGCAGTTAAACAATCGTCCACAAATCTTTTAAAAAAAGGAAGGTTAAAATCAAGTTCACTTATCACACTCTCTCCAGATATTCCATAACTAATTGTGCGACAATGGAGGAAATAGGAGAACCCATAGCGCAACCATCTAACTGTTGATAATATTTGTCCTCATACTGGAAATAATTATTATTTAGAGTAATGTTAATAGCTTCTATAAATTCTTGTAATGGAAGTGTTGTGTGACCCTTTAATTCGTCCCATTTTTGTGTTATTATGTCAGATAAAAGTTCTTTCGGAATATTTGTATATAGAGAAACAACATCAAGAGATATTAGTATATGATTGTCTGGAATGTTTACCTTGTCAATAAATTGTTTAAATTCAAATGAATCTTTAACAAAATAATCGTTTTTTCCGGTTATTTTGGACATACAATTAGACAAATATTTCGACAGTTTATAAAAAGGAGATTGGATACATGATACAATGGGCCTGGGCAAAGGTATGTTAGCTTTATGCAACTTAGGAAGACCGTATATTTTGGGTGCTACTGCGTTGTGTATTATTTTATGAACATGTTATTTTTGTTTGATAAGAGGTCGTTAAATCACTTTTTAATTTTTTGTAAGTATTTACGTCACTAAGCAATTCTTAATTTTTGTATCATAGTCGTAAGAGTTCATTATCACAGTTTTATTTGATTTATCAGGTTTCAGGATTTTAATTTGAGGGTTCTCCTTTACGAATTGCTTGGTTTTGTTAATTTTTTTCTATATGTTTTTTTGAAAGTTTGAATATTTTATTTTTTTATGTTTTATTTTAAGATTATGGTTTGTTACAACGCTTACAACTTTGGCGCGAATTGAATCTTTGATTTCATTCGGTTTATCTTGAATTATGCTTTCTACACAGGCGATATATTCAGTGATTGGTAAATGTTTTTCAGTTGTTATTGGAAGTGAAAAATGATCACCCAAAGCAAGAACTTCAGCAATATCCTGTGGAATTTCAGTGTCAGATATGTTACTTAGCCATACGGTTGTATTTATTTTTTTGTCGTTGTGTGGTATATGAGAAATTAGATTTGTAAATTTGGTTTGATTGCGTGCTTTAGTGTACTTAAAAGTTTTTTCATATTTTAAATATTCGAAATTCAGAAATTTATTAAGTTGATTTTCAGGTATTATATTTTTTAAGTAACTAATTTGATTATTTATTTCAGAATTTAAATATTTTTAGTTGTTTCCGTGACTGTCAAATTTAAAATTTTTTGTTTTGAATTATTTATTATATCATTGAACTTGTTTTCAAGGTACGTACCTGCAAATCTTATGCGTGACGTATTAAAATTTAGGAAGGCTGGCATCACATCTGCATGCTTGCATCTCAGTAGAAAAATCCGTCGATTTTTTTGTTTAGCTAGTTTTTGATACCATCTGGAGATGTTTCTGAGGTAATTTGCCGTGTCTTCACCATATGTCTCTCCAATATTTTTGAAAAAGTTTGTGTTTGGTCTTTGCATTTTGACTACAAAAATTAAGGAATTGCTTAGTGACGTAAATACTTACAAAAAATTAAAAAGTGATTTAACGACCTCTTATCAAACAAAAAATAACATGTTCATAAAAAAATTGTTAAATAAAAAAGTTATTTCTGATAAAGAAGCAAAAAACCTAATGATAAACAACGCAGTAGCACCCAAAATATACGGTCTTCCTAAGTTGCATAAAGCTAACATACCTTTAAGGCCCATTGTATCATGTATCCAATCTCCTTTTTATAAACTGTCGAAATATTTGTCTAATTGTATGTCCAAAATAACCGGAAAAAACGATTATTTTGTTAAAGATTCATTTGAATTTAAACAATTTATTGACAAGGTAAACATTCCAGGCAATCATATACTAATATCTCTTGATGTTGTTTCTCTATATACAAATATTCCGAATGAACTTTTATCTGACATAATAACACAAAAATGGGACGAATTAAAGGGTCACACAACACTTCCATTACAAGAATTTATAGAAGCTATTAACATTACTCTAAATAATAATTATTTCCAGTATGAGGACAAATATTATCAACAGTTAGATGGTTGCGCTATGGGTTCTCCTATTTCCTCCATTGTCGCACAATTAGTTATGGAATATCTGGAGGAGAATGTGATAAGTGAACTTGATTTTAACCTTCCTTTTTTTAAAAGATTTGTGGACGATTGTTTAACTGCCGTTTCAAAAAACCATATTAATGACCTATTAAATGCTTTCAATAATTTTCACCCCAAATTAAAATTTACCATGAAAATTGAAGACAAAAACAAAATTAATTTTCTAGACTTAACCCTAATTAGAAACAAGAAAGATCAAAATATAAAAACCAAGTGGTATACAAAAAAAACATGGTCAGGGCGGTACCTTAACTTTAACTCCAACCATCCAAAGAATCAAAAAATAGCGTTATTATAGGTCTAACTGATCGTGCCATCTCATTTACTTCCCCAGAATATCGTCCTGAGATTTTAAAGAAGGTTAAAGAGACTTTAATAAATAACCATTATCCGGAAAAAAACATACTACAAGTTTTTAAACAAAGAACTCATGTTTTTTATAATAACTTAAAGAAAGCAACAAAAGAAAGAAATGGTAATACTAAATACGTTGCAATGCCCGACACAGACGGTCTATCAGAAAAAATAAATTATATATTGTCTAAATAAGACATAACTGTTTGTCATAAAGCACAGAATTTACTAAACTGTCTTTTCACTCCCTTGAAAAGCAGAGTAATTAAAAAAAAGAAATCAAACCTAGTTTACTTAATTCCATGTTTAAATTGCCCAAAAAAGTACATAGGAATGACAACACAATACTTAGATAGTTGATTAAACGGCCACAAATACACAAAAAATGCATCAACTGCACTCCACAAACACGAACATACAGAAAAACATGAATTCGATTTTAAACAAACCAAAATTTTAGAGCAAGAAACTAATTATCGAAAACTCACAATAAAAGAAATGATACAAATTAAAAAAGAGAAAGATGCCGTCAACGATAAAAAAGACATCAATAACTTAAGCCAAATTTATTATAATCTGATATCTAAGTAAATTAATTTAAATAAATAAACTACTCCATACATAAAACCCTGTACATTTCAGTAAGATCATAAACCCAAACTCTGTACAGCAATAAAAATCAAAGTAAATATAAAAAAAATAGAAAAAATTTGTCTCGTTTTTATCTACCAGAATTCCAGACGTGTCGAAATTATTGCAATCGCAAAACAGTCGTACACATGACATGTTTCCAAGGTACGTACTCTGTATAATATTAATGTTGTTTTAAATCTATTTTTGTGTTCATGATCATAGTTTGTTTTAAATGTAATGTTTTTTTGAGTGATGTTTTTTCAATAATGTTTTAACCAATTTAAAACTATACGTGTTTTTATTGTAGAAAATAAAATATCTTGAAAAAGCTCAATATAATGAGCGAAACGTCGATTAAATTGTAGTTTTGCTTCTCAATGAGTTAACCTATGCCCAAGAAAATAATTAATAATAAAAATATTTATATATGGTTAAAGAAAAAAAACGAAAAAAAAAAAAATATATATATATATATATATATATATATATATATATATATATATATATATATATATATATATATATATATATATATATATATATATATATATATATATATATATATATATATATATATATATATATATATATATATATATATATATATATATATATATATATATATATATATATATAGGATTACTGAAGATTTCTGCATTGTCGATTAATTAAAAAATCGCCCGTAAGTGTAGATTTTTTTTGGGGCAAAGTCTACCAATGGTATAACATTTTCAAATTTATGTATAATTATTTAGTTTATAGTAACACTGAGGCAATTACAAAATTTGGCTAATTATATAGTTACTGATTTTCACACAGTGTTCTATCACCATGCTATCGAATAATTCTACGAGTTGGATTTTTCCAAATTTACATATCATACACTTTATAAAAGAAAGTTAATAGAATCTTTATTAATAAGGTGTTTCTATTGAAAGTGACATATTTTGAATATATGATCAGTTTTAGTTACTAAGATACTGGCCTTCCTTATTAATGAAAATAACAATTTTTTCATTCACAATAAAATATTCTGTTTTTTTTGGTTTCTTCTTTCAGCCCATTTCACTCACATGAATTATGATAAACATATTTACTCTCTTCTTTCTTGTAAATATCAATTTAACATTTTGAGAACACTTGAACTATTAGAAAGTTTCAGTTCACATAGCTTTTTGTTTTCATTTATCCGAGCTACTTTTCTTTATGTTTGCTTTGTATGGAATGTTTAATGAACATTTTGCTATTGGTTTTTCATTATTTTAAGCAAATTAGTGATCTGAAACAAAATTAAACATTATAACTTTGCAGTTAAATATAACCTTTAAAATATCAAGACTATCAAGTACATACCTCAATATGTTTTATTCATAATTCATTAGATTACATTTTGTAAAGTATTCTCAAATTCTCTAAATTAAGACAAAAGAAATTTGTTTTTGTTTTGTTTCATTGGTTTCTTATTTTTCGGCATCCAGCCAGCCTCGGCAGTGTCGTGTTTTTTCATTTCAGTCACGATTTTGGTTCTGCTCAGCGGTAATTCGCCAGCATTATTCGGGGGACACCGAATATTATCGGGTTGTTGCTCCCTTATACTAGTGGCGCCAGCAGTGAACTCCACTGTAATTATTATTTTATTTTATAGCGTTAGGTTGGCATAAGTCTGAAGTGAGGAAGAATGATGGAGGGGAATGTCAAACTTCTTCGAATTTTCTGGAGCTGATTTTCTCGCCCCTTTCTATTGGCTCTTCTTAGAGGTGCAACATGTGTCCGGCTTTGTAAAAGTGCCTTAATGGACCAATCTTTTTTAAGTATTGAAAGTATGTCCTAACTGTCCTAAGTAATTTCTTTTTAAAGTTCAGTGCCGTTGAAAGCCTAAGGTCTATTTATGGACATCATCTGGCCCTAAATTTTGGTCCCGTTTTGTTTGGTTCCACATTTGATCAACCACGTGGAAAGTCGATTTTCAAATTAGTTTCCTGCTGTGAGCTAATTCGCAATTATCTTTTATAAACAGAATGGTGTCCTGAATTTTGTTTTGGCTGTCGGCTTTCGAGAGGCCTTTCTACAGCCTGGAAATTCCTTTTGTTGGTGACCGTTGACGTCGAAGGAGCCCTCTAGATGACTAGAGGTAAGGCAATGTCTCTGAATAGTTTTGTTGTAAATAACTTGTTTTTGCACATTTGCACAACAATTATGGTGTAATTTTTGGGGTACATAAACCAAGAGTTCTACAATGGTTTTGGAGTTCCTTCCTGTAAGAGTGCGAGGAATTAATTCTTAATTTTTATATTTATAAATTTTATATAAGGTAGCAGGAAGTAAGTGACCTATTTTTTGTAAAACATCCTTGGAGAAATACTTTATATTTTTATAACTTTTTCCTTGCGGCAGTGTGGTAAAAGAAAATTTATGAATTTTTGATTCCCTGTGCGCTATTTAATTTAATTTTCATATTTACATATTTGTGTCATGACATTTCGCCAGATGTTCACAGGTTGATGATATAATGTAATATAATGGTAATAATTTTCTATTGCATCTCACATATTTGACATATTTTATACATGTTTTTGCTTTTTCTTGATGTGTTCATTTTTATTTCTTAACATCACTTAAATTGTAAAACAAACGAAATGTCAAGTATCAAAATTAATTTATAAACAACAAAAAAAAGAGACAAGAACAAGGTGATCATTAAAATTTGACAGTCTGCACTTTATATAGTGTTTTAGTGAAAAGCCCTCCAAATCTTTATTTTGTCTGTATTTAAATATCAATATAGATTTCTTCCTAATTGAGTCACATTTTAATTTTTAAAGGTGTAACCGAGAAACTGCAACCTACAGCTCTCCGAAAAGATGACTTTACGCCATATGGAAGGTGTTACTTTGAAATTACACTGAAACGCATGCTATACGTTCTTTGGAGCAAAGTAACCTTACGTGTTTGATAGAGTTTGCTCCGAAAAATATATTTGTGCAAAAAAAAATTGTCAAAAAGATGTTTTTATTTTTTTTATTAGAAAAAAGTTAGATTCAATCTAAAATTGTGAAAACAACATTCATCGATTAAAAATAGGTGAGTAAGTATATAAAAAAGGCCAGAGTAAGTAAATGAGGGAATTAATAATTTATATTCAAAAATAGTAACACAACTCAAAGTTCATAGAGTTTTAACTAGCCAATTTTCCTATTTCTACTGGTAACTTTAACAAAAAATATACCTTCTAAAATTTCAATCATTCACTTATTTTCTTATTAGTACAATAAATAAAACAAGTAACTTCTTGAATTGTCATTTAAAAAATGGTTAATTATTATTCTAAAAAGTAATTTAGTTCTGGAACTGGAAATATATAACTCCTTTATTAAATTCTCTTTTATTAACTTGTTTGGGCGGATTTATAGAACCTAAAACTCCCAAGAGTAGGACATTTCGTCTGGTTTAGACGGCCATTTCCACATTTTCAGCGACTTCTGCATGGAAGTAATGCTCCCTTCATTTTCATTAAATGCCACAATTTTTCTAGGATATAACAAGCCTTGGTAGGAAAAAACCACAAAGCTTCCTATTCATTATTTTTAAATGACTTTCCTTCTACATAGTCCAAGAATTTTGTTTCTTTTTGTTGGCCATCAATCAGTTCATCGAAATCAATATCATCTAAAGAACTATCGTCAAATACAATTTGGGTGCTTTTTCGTGCACATGAACTACTAGGTTCTTCTATCATTTCTTCGTCCTCTGTGACTACGTTATCACATAGTGTATTTTCAACACAAACGCTTTTTCCCGAAGGAATATTAAGTTTTTTTCTGCGGCTCTTAAGAGTTTTTGTCAATTTTGTTCTTTGCCTTTGAAGTATTTGTAGAAACGCGCCTTGGACATCATCTGAATTGCAAGACGATCGTGGAATGCAGTTTAGAACTTCTTATACGTAAGGGGACTATGCCACATTTGCGAAAACCCGCTTTTAAATTTTCTTCGACGTTTGGGGCAATTATCTCCATCATCTTTGATAAAAGTGGCGGAAAGTTTTGCTTTTGGATGGTTGTGTTACGAATGGCTTCATCAATATCTTTCCACATCGACAGTACTTTTCTCCATGCTAATTTCAAGGGTCTGAAAGATGTGTGCTATTTGGCGGCATTAGTTGCAGCACTTTAGTGAATCTAAAGTTATGTATAAAGACAGGTTGTCACATAATATAACTTTTTTACTTTCCACTCTTTTGAGACGTGGTAGCATCTGACATTGCAGCCAGTCGGTAAATATTAAGGCATCAAACCATCCCGAACTACTTGGGTTATATCTGCATCCTTAAGGTTCGTTCTCTGTCTACGTACTCCACATTTTGCTGGCCCGATAAACTACGTAAGGGGGAAGTAGCTCTCCCGCAGCATTTCTAGAAAACATGACCGATTTGACGTTTTTGATGAATTGCCGATTAGTTCTGGATACTTTGACCCTTTCCTAACAATAACCTTTTTCTTCCCGGGTTCGCCGCTCAAATTTGTCTTATCAAAATTCCAGATGTGAGTTGGCGGCGTCTTTCCGCTCCTCAGATAGATTTTCAAAGAAATTCCTTAGCATTGGTTCATCCATAGCTGCTCTCGTCCGCTTTACATTTTCAGCGAAACATTGCGACAGTAGGTTGTTTTTAAATGCTCTTACATTTCTTCCAAATATAGCTAAATAATTTTTTATAACATTTCGCAGTTCGTAAATGTTTACAGGGAACCTATAATCTGCTAAAGATTTAATGCACTCAACAAATTCCCTTTCTTCATAAGGATTAAATATTGGCTGATAGCCTGGTTTTTTAGTATGTCTACCTTTTAATTTATTTAGGATTGTTCATAGGAATTTTGTATTTTTCTGCAACTTTTCTATGTGAAATATATCCGTTTTTAATTTCGTTTAAATATTCTTTTAAAGTTTCTGCTGTATGATCAGCGTACGTTCGCGAGCCAGCTTTTCTCTGGTATTTTCTGGGCATAACTATAACAAAAAGAAACAATAGATAGCTTCATAGTTATCTACTAAATTTAAAAACAATAAAAAAAATTAAATCGAGTATATTTTACCGCGGGGCAAAGTAACCCCGAAAATAAAAAATATAGCAAAATGGGTACACTTTGCTCCGGAGCAAAGTAGCCTCACAATGGGTTAGTTTTGCCGGTTGAGACAAAAAATATATTTTATTTATTCTTAATGGCTTATTGAAAAATACCTGAATGTAAAACGACCAAAGGGTAATAAATACTCAATCAGTATGTAAATACTTACTTAATATTCAACACTAATAAGTTCTGCACACACCAAATTTTGACGATGAAAAATAGCGCGAATTTTCGTGTACAACTTTACAACGAGGTCAGGCGGAAGAAATATGACGACTTTGCGTTACAGGTTGCTCTTACATAGGCAACCTCTAACTCCGAAGCGTTTATTTAGTCATATATCTATGCAGTCGTAGTATTCAATTATATTAGACTTTTTGCAAACATGGTGCAAAGTAGCCCTCGGAGTAGCAAAGTAGCCACGGTTTACGGTATATAAAATGGTTTATTACATTGTATTATTATTTAGCCTATTTTATAATAAACGTATTTTATTTAAAGGAATATAACATTGTACAGAATGTCCACTTTTCATGTGTTTTACGATATTGTTTTTATGAGTAGATATACAAAGATGCGATTTTCACAATTCTGTGCTACTTTTTCTTATGAAACTAAAGATGCCACACACAGACTCACTAGCACTTCTAATTTCTGAAATACCCAGCTAGCACTAAAGTAGCTACAACTGTTTCCTCTACTCCTCTTTAAGAGTTTTTACGTATTTATTGCTAATAATCTTACTATATATCAATAAACACTTTGGTTTACACGTTTTTAAGTATTATGTATATATTTGTTTATAGTAATTTTCCACGTAAAGTAATCATATAATAACTACTGCCAAGCAACTACTTGAGGAATTGACTTCAAGGTCCTCATTTCTTTTCCGTGACATAATAGTAATTATTCAAAGTTACTGTTTCCAATCTGTTTACTAAATTACGACTTTTAAGTATCAGTACCTTCTTGAACCTTACTAGACTACTCCATTAGGTTTAAATGTACTCCTATAACGTATTACTATAAAGTAAAATGAGTCGTTGCAGAGTAGAAAAAGTTATCGTCTAATGTTACTTTAAACTGGCTATTACCAGTTGTGATTATTCCGTTGCAACTTAGAAGTAAGAATTACAGTAATTATTTACTACAAGTAAACTATTACCTCTTGTACTTAAGGTTCCGTAGATAGAGGGCGCTGGTACGAGATTCGGTCGGTGATTTTATAAGGACAGTGGCGACAATAAGATAACCAATTTTTGGTTCAGCCATATTGCTGCTAAAATTGTTTACTTTTCGCCTACGTAAGTTTCTTATGAGGTTTGTTGTTTTAGTGTATCATTTTATTAGTTTTTGTGATTATTAAAATGATTATTAATTCAAACAAGAAATTCCCAGCCATTGGCCATATGGAGAAATGTTTTTAAGCCTGGTTCTGTTTCTGTTTTTTTGCTTAATTATAAAGTGTTTATGATGAATGTGTGACTATGGCCGCAAATCTCTTAAGTTTAAATTTACTGCAAGAAAAGTTATTAATATTGCGCATTATTATTAGAAATTTTATTTTGTGGGCCTTCTTCAGTACATATTACATTACTAAATTCACTTGGCAGACAACTCTCATTAATCACTTGCACAAACATTGTTATTTGTTAAAAATCTAAATGAAAAAGTAAGTTTGTACTAAATAGCTCGAATAGATTATTAAAGTAAAACATTAACATAACCCTACATTTACAGCTGACGCTGACAAAGGTTGTTAATATAAAATTAGATTAATTTAGTCATATTTTGCGAAAAACTAACGGTAATATGGGTACCCCTATTTAAATGGTTCACAATGGCAACACATACCATAAGAAAAAAAACTAGCTTTCACTCAGCCACATTTTATAGAAAATTAAAAATAAGACAACTTAGTTGCACTTTTGCTGCATTTTTTTTCTTCCCTTCATCCTCCGTTCCCCTGTCGCATTATTCATTTTAGGTACACAGATTTTTTTTATTATTTTTATTAAGTTAGTTATTAAGTGTATGATTGTTATAGGTATATTTACTATCTATTTTATATTTACTGTATTATAGATTTACTATCTACATAACCAATATCAGACCAAGGTTATATATAAGAATAGCCAGGTCTATCAGGCTAAATAGCGCCTTGTGTCTGATATATCTTTATATTTGTTTATTTCTCTAAATAAAAAGACGTTTATTATTATTATAATTATACATCGCTGATACTTTTATTTTTCTTTGGTGTTGTTTTAAATTCGTTTCTGAAAAGAAATATTTTTTTACAATAAACTGATTTCATCATCCAACGCACCAGACACGCGAATCCGAAAGATTACATTAATTTTCTCTAAGAACAACTGTGTTAAATGTAAAAATTCTCTATAGTTATCTCGAGGATGTTAACTATTTAACATTGTTCCAACAAAATTTAGAATACCAATCATATCAAAATCTTCACGTTGTAATAATAAATTTATATATTCATCATTTAAATCAAATTTATAACTATATATATGATTAATTTTAGGCCACGCTTCTTTAAAACGTTTAAATAATGGGACTTTAGAGTCTCTAGAAAAAGATATTTTTATATCAAAAGCATTTCTTAAAATTATTTCAGCGATATAGTGTCTACAAGGAAGATAAAGCAAACCCCGTTCTAGCATTTATTTAAGTAATATGCTAGCACCATTTAGATGACCTAAGTTGGAATTAGTCGTGTCGCAACATAAGTTGTTATGGAAGTTCCATTTCATCAGTTGTTCTCTACTAGTTGAATTCTGCAAAATTGTTATTCCTAAAATTTGTTCCGTATCACCACTTGTAACTCTAACTGTAATTCTATCGTGCTTCTCGGAGCCTATCACGTTTTTTGTTCCTACTGTTCGCCTTTTTTTGGTACTGAGGGTCCAGGTTTATCAAGATCTATTCTTTCTTCATTGGGAGAGCATACGTGTGAGTTGCTATTTGATTTCTACACGTTTCTGACTGCTGTATTCCCTCTCTTCGGATATTTCTTCTTTTGCAGTTAGATTTTTGTTATTAGGATACATAAATCCTGGTCTACCTTTTTTTCTTTGATTAAGCGTTTGCCTTCTTGTATCTTGATCGATATAAGAGCATTCGCATGGGCAATGTAAAACAAATCATATAAATTATTAACAAAAAAAGTCCTTTTTTTTCCGGTAGCACTTGCTTTTTGTGAGCTTTTTTGTGGAGATCTCCATTCTCCGTACAAATGCTCTAACTTTTTTACGCATTGTTGCACATCTCGTTTCGGAATATCAAAAAACAATTGCTTCGTTACTTACTAATTAAGCACTTTCGTGACGATTTAATTCAACTTCGCGTAAGTTAGAAAAAACAGTTTAAGCTTGTTTGTTGGAAGGAAGTGTATTTCCAATAATCAGCAATGAGTAACTGCGAAGCAGATAGACCAAACCGTCTTTTCCTAAACGCCGAGAACATAGCTGAAGGCACGAAAACACAAAAATTAGTAAATATTACTCTACAAAATTATATAAGAAACTAAATAAAATAGATTACAAATGTTCAAATTGAACTTGGCAAATTGCACTCTTAGCAGGTACCGATTTAATCTATGGAACGAAAATAACATCTAGATCTCAAGGCTGGAAGAATAAATAATAATTACTTGGAATTTATAAATTTACCAACATGATAACAAGTAGGTTCTAACGGGATCTGGTTCCATACAATAAAATACCTGAAAGCAATAAGTTTACTTGGCTGGCGGCACAACTAATTTTGAATTTAAGCCAACTAAATGTATAGGTTCTTTCTTTTATACTATATTTAATACATGTAGAGGAGTGAGACAAATGAGAATACAAAAAAATCCCATTATGAAAATGGGTCACCCAAAGATATATATAAATATATATATATATATATATATATATATATATATATATATATATATATATATATATATATATACAGGGTGTCTCAAAAATCTGTAGCGAAGCAAAGTTGCGTTTTTTCTTATGGGAACACCCTGTATATTTTTGCATATTTAGATTCTGCTCGTGATTCTACACATTTTTTGTATAACATGTCCCATGTCTAAATCTGATAGTTTCTCTAATATCCGCCATTTTGTAAAAAATTATTAATTGCAGTGCCTTTTTTCAAACGACGTGGGCCGTTGGCTTTTTGATATAGGATTATGATTTTTTGCAGGAACATTAACAACAGTATGGGTTGACTTTCAACGTGAATAAAATTTGTCGGCGTTGTACAGGGGGTCCTAGATAAGTAGGAGAAATTAAAAAAATTAAAAACATCATATCTTCATTTTTTTAAATGGAATTTAACCCTATTACCCCCAAAACCCTAACTTTCGCTATTATAAATCCCTATACCTATTTGTCATAGTTTCCGAGATTTTGACATTTTTGTATTTATTATTTGGTTTTCAATGGGAATCGCCTTAGAACTTGCTTTATTATCGAATTTATAGAATTTTCCGTGGAATCCAAAAATGTAATAATATACAGGGTGTTCCATTTAAAATAACAAAGTTGATATCCGAGGGACAATTTTGTATTTCAACTTTTTCTCTGTTATTAAAAATAAAGGAATTAAGGGGGATGGCAAATCTCGGTGAATCACCCTGTACATTAATACACAGTAAAAAATGCAAAATTAAAAATTTAGTCTACTATTTTTCTTTATGTAAGAAGGCAAATAAATATTTTAATTAAAGAGACACAACAGAAAAAGAAGTCCTACAATCACTTGATTAAATGTTCAATATGACCACCATTTCTTTCAACACACACTTGTAGCCGATTCACAAAGGAATTGTTAACTCTATTCAGCATCGCGGCATTAATATTTGTACTTGTATTTCTAATTTTCATTTTCATATTCTCTATGGTAGGGGGTGGCGTTTGGTAAACTTGCTCTTTAACAAAACCCCATAAGAAAAAATCTAGTTTTGTGAGGTCCGGAGACCTTGCCGGCCATGATACTGGACTTTCCATACCAATCCATTTATTTTCATAATTTGCGTCTAAAAATTGCCTCACCTGCCTGCTAAAATGTGCCGGACGCCATCTAGTTGGAACCACATCCACCTCACTAGATTCAATGGTAATTCGTCAATCAACTCCTGCAAACTGTTTTGCAGTAAATTTAGGAAAGAGTCTCCATTAACTCTATTTTCGAAAAAATAAGGTCCAATGATACGGTTACCGATTATACCAGCCCATACATTAAGAGACCATCTATGCTGGTGATCCAAGGGGATAATGAATCTGGGGTTTTCAGAACTATAATAGTAGAAATTATGTCGGTTGACGTATCCATTTTTATGAAATGTCGCTTCGTCAGTAAATAAAATGTTTTTGAAAAAATCATGTTCTTCTCTATTTTTTGCTAATGCCTAAGTACAAAATTCAAGTCTTCGATTGAAATTGTCTTGATCCAGCTCTTGTACCAGTTGAATATGGTATGGGTGAAATTTATGTTTTCTAATTATTCTATTTGCCGTAGATTTAGCAACACCTCTGTCCTTTTCTAACTGCCTACATGAAATATGAGGATTTTCAATTAAAGTTTGCACACCAAGATATTCAGTTTCTTCATTTGCGGCTCTTTTCTGCCTTTTCAGTTTTTGTTCGTAATCAACACATCCAGTTCTTTCAAATCATTCTTTGAGTCTGACAAATGATACCTCGTGAGGATGACGTTCGGCATTGCTAAACCGTTGCGCATAAACTCTACTTGCTAAAAAACAATTTTGATCACTTGCGCCTAAAACATAAATCATGTTAATCAATTCTTCTCTAGAAAAATTCATTTTGAATCAATTTGAACACCGTTACTACACAAATACAAGGGTTTGACATTTCGCCATGACAACATTTTTCCCCGTTTTCATTTGTTTTTACTTTAAGATTGTCTAAGGCATCTTCGTACATTAAGTTCTAACTAAATGTTGACACTACCTACGCTTTTATAATAGCCAAAATAGTAAATATTTAAGAATAGTTGGTAAAATATCTGTTCTAAATCTTTAGGTCGCCATTCTTAGCACAATATTATGAGCTGAATTTTTAATTTTGCGTCACTTGCAGTGTATTATACTTAGAAAATTCGATAATAAAGCAAATTCTAAGGCGATTGCCATTGAAAACCAAATAATAAATACAAAAATGTCAAAATCTCGGAAATTATGACAAATAGGTATAGGACATATTTATAAGGAAAGATAGGGTTTTTGGGTCACGAATAGTCTAAAATATTAAAATACTATACATTCCATTTAAAAAAATGAGGATATGACGTTTTTAATTTTTTTAATTTCTCCTACTTATCTAGGACCCCCTGTTCGACAAATTTTGTTCATGTTGAACGTCAACCCATACTTTTGTTAATGTTCCTACCAAAAATCATAATCCTATATTTTTACAAAATGGCGGATATTAGAAAAACTATCAGATTTAGACATAGGACATGTTATACAAGAAATGTGTAGAATCATGAGCAGAATCTAAATATGCAAAAATATACAGGGTGTCCCATAAGAAAAAACACAACTTTGCTTCGCTACAGATTTTTGAGACACCCTGTATAAATGAAAATAATTTTAGGTTATGTAGCCCGTATTGTTCTACAACTTTTGTATTTGAACTTTTTTTATATCGCTATCCGTTAAGTAACTTTACCTATAAAACTCAACAATAGCAAAGCTTCAGACATTTTACTGATTTTTTATTATAGAGACTACAAGTGGAATGATGATATATTTTCATTGTCGCTTGAATCATAGTAGGTCCAGTTATTTACAAAAATTGAAAAGGTCAGCGCTAGGTACCTTTTATGATATATTGGATGTATTTACTTTTATGATTCATTGTTACAGTTAAGTTCAACAGTATTCAACCAAATTGCTTTCGAGTATTGACATTTTTTACTATTTTAAAAACACACAATTATTTCAAAAACTTTTGAAATTTTTCACCTATACGGAATTAAGAGGTTATATATTTGCAAAATTTATAATAAATCTGAAATATACTGAGGCGGTTTTATACGAACAAACTCTATAATATAATACATAATAAATTTAGAAATTATGAACTTTAGAGTTTGAGGCATTATATTGATCTTCATAAGTTCCCACTTTTCCTGTACAAACACATGCTTATAAACTATCCGGGAGTTTGTTGATCTTTAAGTTGTTAAACTTCGTAAAGTTTAGGATAAGTTACTATTCTAAGATCAATAAGATCAATTCCACTTAAATGTTGAACAGTAACTATTCAGACAACTGCACTATAGAATATAAAGTTAGGAATTTATTTCTTGTTGGTATTAATATTTCTTTTGAAACGCTTTGCTTTACAAAACAACTCTAATAAAGCCCGATTTGTGGGAATTACTTAAGAAATGATAACACCTTATCTGTTTAAAATGAGTTTGTACAATAGGCTCTTTGGAAGAGGGTCTGAAAGAGTTCAGCTTGTACTTGAATTATCAGCAAAATTATTCTTCGAGATTCGGGACAATTTGAGCAGAAATTTATAAGCAAGCAAGTTATATATATATATATATATATATATATATATATATATATATATATATATATATATTAGGACCTACATAACATTTTAACGCCATTCTTAAAAATAGTTATCAAAATGAAATCTAAGTAGTAAGGTTTTGATAACACAGATTTCTTTTTAAAAGGGTATTATGTGTGACTTTTGTTTATAACTGGTTTTATAATAGGTAACTTTATGACTAAAGAAGTAAATATTGTTTATATTTATACTGCTACGTTATATAGGGGTTCTTAATGACGCTAAGCACAGTAGTACGGAGCGCGAAGTCGGAGTTTCCGTCCAACCTCTTTAAATACCGAAACATGCATTCAAACTTTACGGTGCTTTTATAGACCGTGGTAGTGTTGCCACGGCCTTTATTGTATCAATACACAAACTACTACCTACCTATTGTTAGCTCCGGTCTCAGGGTGCATGGGCTTTCCTCTCCCACCCATTAAAGTACTAAGTACTACCACGGATTATGTTCCGATGAACTATCATCAATTATGCCCTTAAAAGTCATTCTTTCCAAGAAGACACTAGTATCGATCCACCTGCATCCCTTCACCGTCTAACTGCAAAAACCAAGAACCCCTCACTTTATTAGTTCCTGTACTCACATAGTGCCCCGATTTAATTGACTTGGTCATTACTTGATAAAAATTCATTATCAAATAGATAATAAAACACTCTACTGAGTTTTTTAAATTTTCACGTATATTCACAACTTGTGACGATCGTTTCGCTAGCACTGTAGCTTCTTTAGACAAACAATGTATTTTAATTAGGAAAATATGTATAGTCAAAAATCAAATCTAGAACAGTAAAATAGAAGTAGATTTGTCCATTTTTGACCATTTTTTGACCACTTTTTGAGGCAAATGCCGTCACATATAATTTTTTTTCCACAAAATGGCTCTTTACCGCCTTACATTCATCCTTTGTCTACCTATCTGCAAAATTTGAAATGGTAAATCATACTCATGTCTTTGTATTTCTGCAGCGCGTCAACCTTTTTGAACCCATTTTTAACGGAAATATAATTTAAATCGCCTATGCATAACACATTTTTTTGTTTGGACGTGCAGGAAGTTTTCTCTAATACGTAGGTACCTTTTCATCTTACTTTGAACTTAACTAGACCTTGTCGCTGATTTTTCACTCTTTGCGTGCAGTTCTCCCTTACAGAAATGAACTAAATGAATTTCGAGATATAATAAATACATATTTTTTATGAGTCTAAAATTACTAACCTATTTTTACAAAACTGGGTCTGAAAATTTAAAGCTTTGGAAAACCCAAGTGTTTTATCTGACTAAATTCAACAGGGGTGAACCATTTGTCTCTGTTTGGTCATTTAGGATATACTGGGTGTTTTTAGTTTTATTGACTTTTAAGGATTCTAAAAGAGTTAATTTTTTGCTTTTGTTTATAGTGTGCAAAATTTCTAATAAATTCTAATAAATGTGAGGCGTATGTGGAATCGGTTTTGTTTTTAATAAAACTTCTTTTATGTTCTTGAATCATTTGTCTAAAACTTCTGCCTGTCTGACCTATATAAACTTTTGGGCATGACCCACAGATTAATTTGTATACCCCGGACATATTATCTTTTTGACTTTTTTCTTTGTTGTTTCTTATGTAGTTTCCTAAACTATTGTTGGTTTTAAATGAAATTTCAATATTTTTTTTACGTTACCGCTACTTTCTCAACTGGTTTACCAATATAAGTTATGGTCTTATATTTTGTTTTGTCTTTAATATGTTGTGGGAAAATTTCTAAAAGTGATTTTTTATTAATTTTTTGTTTTAAAATTAATTCAATAACAGAGACTGAATACCCAATGTTCACTACAATTTGTTTAATTATGTTAAGTTCTTTTTCGTAATATTTGTTTATTTAGGGGTATACTAATTAGTCTGTGTATCATACTATGAAAGGCTGCTAGTTTATGTGCTATTGAATGCATCGATAGATGATGTATAGTCGTGTCAGTGTGTGTAGGTTTGTGGAATATTGAAAAATCATGTTTTTGGATATTGTCAAATCTAAAAAATTAATGGCGTTGTCATTCTCTATTTCAACAGTAAATTGTATGTTTTTATGTAGTGTATTTAGGTCTCTCAGAAAAATTTCTAGCTCTCTATATGTTCTGGTAAAACAAACTATGATATCATCCACGTAACGATACCAATAGAGACAATTTTTAAATAAGGGGGTAGCCCCGATTATGGAATGAATGTGTCAGCAGCAAATGCCTTTCCGTCTTCTCCTAATCCGCAAGTTTTTAAATCCCGAATCAATGAAATTTTCCTGGCTTCACTTAAAGCAACCACGGTACCTAGTACTTGGGCCTTTGGCCTTCCTGCTCTGCTCATTGATAGAAAAAGAATCTAAGATTTCAAAAACAAATAGGCTGTTTTATACAAGAAAAACTGGCATTGAAAAACGGTTCCGGTCAAACTTTCTGACTTGTTTATATGTGGTGAACTGTGGTTTATGTTTACAAAAAAAGGAGCAGTTGATGGAATAGTTTTCGAGCTGTATCGAAACAAAGTGGCAATTTTAGGGTACTTAGAAATTTTAAATAACATAATGGATTATTTTACACATTGTATAAGATATCAATTTCTAAATATCGAAAATCGATCTAGAGAGTGGTTAGGCAAAATTATTGCGAATACTCTAAGTACATTTGCAGTGTGTTGATTTTTTGGGGGCTTATTTTTTACCTCTTGGGAATCTTCTTTCATCTCATTTTGTTACAAATCAATTAAAAACCGTAAGTGACGGAAATAAAGTGTTGTGTGTAGTGGTGATTTTTTGCAGGCTTGTAAATCTCTTGTGATCTCCTCTCATTTTACTAATTATCAAAAATAATGACAGTATACCACAAAATTTTATACGCTACGTACGCGGTATTAAAGTTATGAATTAATAAAGAGTAGGGGAGACCGGGGCAGGTTGCAACACGGATAAGTTGCAACACACTTGATATCTAAGGCACAATTATATTTAAAATCTCTTGAACGCACTCTTCCATTCAATATCGACTGGCAAACGTGTTGGCGAACGCACTTTATTCTTGTCGAATGACAGACGGTTTTTTCGCAAGTTACTTGATTTGTGATTGTTGAGTGTAATATTTTTGAACAGTTTTTTAATAAATTAAACCTCTCTGCTTTGTTTTTCACACGTGTCATTAGTGGTAAGTTATAGCACATATATTACGTGTTTATTGCCTAGATAATAATTGGGATGTCTACAAAACAACAAAAAAATTTAGAGGTTAGATTAGGAAGGTCAAATTGAGGCAAATTGCAACACTCTGCTCGGGGCACTTTGCAACGGTGTTGTAACTTACCCCGGTGTTGCAACGTGCCCCGTTTTCATTTTATTCCATCATTTTAGTTTATTGCTTCATATAAATTTTCTTTTTCTAGGGATCATGAGAAATTATAAGAAAAAAACCGAGAGGGGTATGACTCCGGATAATGTTATTAAACGCGCTGCCCAATTAGTATTAGAAAATATTGGGAATAAAGAGTTTTCTATTAGAAAAATCGCTAAAGATTTTAATATTCATTATTCAACGCTTTCACGATATGTAGCGAAAACAAAAAAATTTCGCGAAACGAAGCATACAATAGAAATGCCAGAAAGCGGTTATGCCAAGCCACGACTAATATTTAATAGAGAACAAGAACAAATTTTTGTGAAGTATATCAAAAAATGCAGTGATATTATGTTTGGACTTGATCCGATTGGGGTCCGCGAGTTAGCATATCAATGTGCAAAGTTACATAATATTCAAGTTCCTTCTTCTTGGGATGACCACGAAAAAGCTGGAGTGGAGTGGCTAAATCTGTTTATTAAGAGAAACACCGACATTTCTATCCGCCAGCCCGAAGCCACAAGCCTTGCCAGAGCTTCCAGTTTCAATCGCACAAACGTAGACATGATTTTTGCCAAGCTCATGGATGTTCTATTGCGTAGCCAATTTCAAGCTTCTAGAATATGGAATATGGACGAGACGGGGGTGTCAACCGTTCTTCGCCCAAGAAAAGTATTAGCACAAAAAGGTAAATACACATTTAATATCCTATACTGATTTCTGTTTAATGCATTATGTTGTTTCTTTACAGGTGCTAAGCAGGTAGGATCCATTACTTCGGCTGAGCGAGGAGAAATGATCACACTTGCGGTTGCCGCAAGCCCAAGGAAATTTCATACCACCTATGTTCATATTCCCAAGGAAACGTTTCAGAGAATATTTTATCCGCGATGGTCCTTCCGGTTGCATAGGCGAGGCAAATGGATCCGGCTGCATGCAAGAAAATACGTTTTATATTTTTATGCAGCATTTCATCTCACATGTCAAACCATCGAAGGAAACTCCAGTGATTTTATTATTAGACAATCATTCATCCCACTTAAGTTGTAAAGTTCTCAATCTATGCAAAGAAAACGGTGTCATTATGGTCTCTTTTCCACCACACTGCTCACATCGGTTGCAACCGTTAGATGTAGCAGTGTTTGGACCCTTTAAAAAATGCTGCAGCTCAGGTATTAGTGCTTGGTTGGTAAACAACCCAGGAAAAACTCTTACTATTTTTGATTTGCCACAGATCATAAAGCTTGCATTTTTAAATGCGGTAACTCCTAAAAATATCACTTCAGGTTTTTCAGCTTCTGGAGTTTATCCTGTGAATCCTAATATATTCACTGAATCTGATTTTGCACCAGCTTTTACAACGGATCGGCCACAACCGGAATCGCTAAGCAGCATTGATAAAATGGATCAAACGTCGAAAGTGGCCGGTACACCGAATCCAGACACAGAAGCAGTTAGTACACATACTTTGGATTTTCCTGGCACCCCAGATAAGCAGCAACCAAGCACTTCAAAATTTAGCCCGGAGTGTGTTAGACCCTTTCCTAAAGATTTTCCTGATGAGCAGCAACCAAGCACCTCAAAATTTAGCCCGGAGTGTGTTAGACCCTTTTCTAAAGATTTTCCTGATGAGCAGCAACCAAGCACCTCAAAATTTAGCCCGGAGTTGGTCAGACCCTTTCCTAAAGCCCCCCCACGCGTGGTTTAGTCTAAAAGAGGTAAGAAAAGAAGAAAAACTGCCATATTAACCGACACACCTGAAAAAGAGGCTTTGGAAAATGAGGAAAAATTGAGAAATGAAAGAAAGAAAAAAACGTCCACAAATATTGACAAACCAAGACAAATGAAAAAATTAACATCATGTAAGAAAGGGCCAGAAGTTCGACAAATATGCCCCAATGACTCTTCAGATGATGAACCACTCATTCATATAGTTAAGAAAAAAACCATAGCGAGAAAGCATCCTAAGAAAGATGATGACTGGGAAATTTCTTCTGAGGATTACGACACGTTGTGTCTAGTTTGTAACGAAATTTACCAGGGCGAAAAAGAGAAGGAAGACTGGTTACAGTGCACAAAATGTAAAATGTGGGCCCACGACCACTGCGCAAAATCTGATCCATTTTATATATGTATAAATTGCTTTTCTGAATACTCAGATGAACCAGAGTAGTATGTTGCAACTTACCCATCTTATTGTTGCAAGTTGCCCCACAAATGAGGTAAGTTGCAACACATGACTTGGTCAAGAAATATATGCGTATAAGCGTTAATTAATTTTTTTAAGCCTCTCATTATATTTTGATGTATTAGCGAAATACAGATAGATATTTTTTTCACCTGACTCTGAATGTTATTTACCTGATAACCTAAGAAAAAAATACTATCCATTTTTTGATGCAACCTGCCCCGGTCTCCCCTGCTTTGTATTTGAGGCTTATAGAATCAATCATCTTTTAATTCCAAACTGCAAAATTTTACGGGAAATAAAAGAAAAAACGAATTTCGTAAATAGTGACCGAAATAAAGTGTTGTGTGTAGTGGTGATTTTTTGCAGGCTTGTAAATCTCTTGTGATCTCCTCTCATTTTACTAATTATCAAAAATAATGACAGTATACCACAAAATTTTATATGCTACGTACGCGGTATTAAAGTTATGAATTAATAAAGAGTACTTTGTATCAAGAATCAATCGTCTTTTAATTCCAAACTGCAAAATTTTACGGGAAATAAAAGAAAAAACGAATTACGTAAATAGTTTCTTATATTTTACTGCCTTTTTTTTTTGATAAATTATTTGCAGCAAAAGATAGTTAAGCTAAAAAAATTCAACACAAGTTCTTATTTTTCGCTAATTAGGCCAATATTTGAATGGAATCCTGATTGTACATCATAGACACTGCGGTTTTAATTGTAAATTTTTTGAAAATTTGGAGTACCCATTTCGGTTTTTTTATTTATTTGTAGGAATATGCGAATTATGCTAAATAATTCAGGACAATGATACTTGAAAAATCTGTTATTATCTTTGAATCTGTCCTCGATTGTTTCCCAGCTATCTCGAATTACATCTTATTCGAGCAGTTTAATCGATTATTTTCGTTTAAATGGTGATCAAACAGAAAGTACAGTGTCTTTTTTCTGATGGGACCATACCATCAAAATTATCAGACCATGAGGCTAGTTTGATAAAGGTTGGATTACAACAAGAAAGAAACGAGTCAAATATGGCAAAATATATAGCTCCCGGGAAATTTAGATTGTTCTGTAAGATTTAACTGCCAAATCGTTATAAATTATTTTAACTACCTTCAAAATTTTAAAAATCATGTCCCGGAAATTTTTTAAAAAAGTTTTCCTTTGCGCAAAATCAAAGCGAAATGTAAAAGATTAGCTCGAATTAGAACATCTTCAAGAAATTTGACAGCCTTACATTACCTGAGAAGATTCGCAGAAAATGTGAATTTCCATAATTATTTTAATAACTATAAAAGTATTAACAGGCGTGTGGTTAAGGCTGCCAAAAATCTTTATTACTCAGAGCGAGTAAGGAAGGCCCAAAATAAAAGTCGCAAATATTGGAACATAATTAGTGATCTCAGTTTCTTTACTGCCTTCACCGTAAAAGTTAATTAGAATCTAGTCAAGAATAGAGTTATTGGGTTTCTTCACAACATTTTAAGCAAGCACCAATATGATTTTCAGGAGGCCAAGTGTACGGGAGATCCTATTGTCGTACCTCAGACTGAATGAGGGTAGCCTGGCAGCAGCAATGTTTCGTGATTGCTCTGTGCGTTCGATTGCGTGAATCACGAAATACTGTTGGGAAAGTTGGCTCACTATGGTTTCAGAGGAATTACATTAAACTGATGTAGGTCCTATTTCTAGAACCGAGGTTGTTAGATCGCAGCATGGAGTGTCTGATATTATGGAAGTCAGACATGGGGTACCTCATTGATCTATGCTTGGACCGATCCTGTTTCTAATTTACATTAAAGACCTTGTTACACTCCAAAGTCATGGACGCTTCACAGTTTTTGCTGATGACACCACTATTTTATGGGGTCAAAAAATAGCTAAAATTAATGAATATTGTTACAGATGATTTGTATCAAATTAAAGAGTGGTATGATTCTAATCTCTTGTGCTATAATGTCAGCAAAATAAGTGTGTTTAGTTTTAAATTTAATTGTATTGACGTCAATCTGGCAGGTGATAACACTGTAGAAAGTAGAAAATTCAATGAGTTTTTTGGCATTACAATTGACAACATACTAAAATTCCATAAACATATATTCATTTCAACTGCAACTTGCTCAAGGCTACTATCTAGTCAGAATTATTCGCTGTGAGCTAGAAGAATCAGCAGCAAAATCTATCTATTTTTCACTAGTTGAAAGCCATTTGAGGTATAGAGTTGCTTTCTGAGGATTTTGTCGTCAATCTCTTTACCTCAATTTTTATTCTCTAAGAAAGAACTAATCCCACAGAGCATTGCAAACTCTTATTTATGAGACAGAGTGTATTAATGTATGTTTATCCTGGAGCCTGTTTGTCTCATTTTTAATAAGTATGGTAATACTAATGAGGCTGTAAATACATACAATACGAGACAAACTAACCATCGACCATTGCCTCTACCAAAGACTGTTCTTACCAAGAACTCTCTAATATCCGAAAGCATTAAAATATTTAACAATTTGTCACAAAATATTAGAAATTTTGAGTTATATATTAAGTTCAAGACATCGGTTTTAGTGTACCTTGAAAGTAGGGTATATTATAGTTTACCTGAATATCTTAACGAAGATTTACCGATGATACAGTTGTCAAGATATATTAAAAAAGAATAGTCATATATTAAGAAATGTTGATATAAACTGCTGGCCACTTGAAACAGTTCAACTGCATTTTTTGGTAAAATTTAATTTCGAATATTTTTAAAACGAGACGAGATACTGAGGTGCGGTTTTCAACTGTATCTTGCAAAGTTTGTAACATATAACCGATGTTAGCAAGACTCTGCAAATTTTTTAATTTCTTATTTGTTCCGAAAATCTACAAAAACTATTTGTTAGTTCTAATTATTAAATTAGCGTAATCCTTGGTGAAATTGTAAAAAACAGTTTCATTTTTTTTTTAATTTTTAATATTTTCTGAGATATAATTTTTTTGTCAAAAAATTAAATAAACTGTAACTTTTTATTAGCCCTATGACGTAAAATGTTCTTGTTATAGGACTCTTAAATCATATTTTTTTTATAATGTGCATGGTCTGCACTACCCAGAAAATATACAGGGTGTGAAAAAATTGTGGCAAGGTTAGTTAAAAACCTAGGAATCCTAAAGATCATGTACGTATATTTCACCAACCTGCAGCATAAAAAAGAATTTAAATTTAAAAGTTTTTACTTAAGTTTTAAGGAGTACCAAGTATTTTCTCCAAACGGTTTTTTAATTTTCTCTCTAACTTTATTGTTTTAAAAATTACAAGTGTTGATTTTACAGCCCAAGTTACTAACATCGGGTAAAACAAGACACATGTAACAGGCTGCCATATTTTTAGTTTTAAAAATATCAAAAAAATTAAACTTAAGACGATTCTATAACTTGAGAAGAGGTAAGTATTCTATAGAAAAGTAATTAAAAATTTACGTTTTACCGGAACTGACCCCCTACTTTTTTATTTCAAATAAAACCCCATATATTTTTATTAATTATCGTATTCAGCTTAAAATTAGCTTATCAAAGATATTTCACAACGTAAGTTTTGTTTTCAAAATGGCGACTGGACCGTCTTTTGAAAATGCAACTTTGACGTTTCATTAAAATTAAACTTATTTTGAACTGCCCAAAACAAGTATTTTGTAAAAAGTGACTGCATTTTTATCATGACAGGCCAATGTTGAATTTTGAAAAAATGGCTGTTTAGCCGCCATTTTGAAAACAAAACTTAACTTGTGATATATATTTAAAAATCTAATTTTATTTATACCGTGTCAAAATGGAATCACTTTCCGATGTTTCGCCTTCGATTGCACGGGGCATCTTCAGGTATCTTCACTTCACGAGATCGGAACACTGAATGAATTCATTGTTCCCATAACATAACATAACATTTTCAAGATACAACTTCTTAAAACCGCACCTCAGTATCTCGTCTCGTATTAAAAACATTCGAACTTAAATTTTACCAAAAAATGCCAGCAACAAGAATTCATGGATAAAAAGCTAATTACTTCCTACCAATAAATAAATAACATTAAAAGGTATTTCCAAAAAAATATATTATTAAATAGGTATTTTCAAAAAAATATAAATGAGACTTTATTTCCTACCTGCTTACGGTTTTCAGTCCATCAATGAAACGCAAATTAGAATATACCTAAAGAATGAATGTCAAAATCTTAAACTAGTTTTCACTGGATATCAAGTTTTTTTTATAATATAGGCAAGTAACAATTATCTTTAAATTCTTCTTTGGAGCCAACATAATATATTAAAAAAAATCGGTACATTTTCGTTACCCGGAACTTCCCTCGTTATGAATATTTCCCTTTATTAGAAATAATGAAATGTAGTCATTTAATAACACATATAAATAAATATACTGTATTTTCAAACATTTTTATTGGGGGCCATTTTGTTCCATCACAATGGATTCCTACCAATATTTCACCAATTTCTATTTATGCTACACTTGATTTTTGGGCATAATTTAAAATTAATTCAATAAATAGTTTTTACATTGACATACATCGCCATTTTGTTACGTCATGTTCAATTCGTACCAGTTTATCACCATATCACATTTAATGTTTCTCCAAACTTTAACGTCAATTGAATAAGAATATTTTTACTTTGATTTTTTCACCATCTTGGATTCATACCAAAAAGGTTCATTTATACGTAACACTTGATTTTTGGCAAAATTTTAGGTAAATTGGATAATTAGTTTTTTAGTAATAATTTTTTAGGCCCTTATTTTGTTCTGGTATATGTGATTTTTACTAAAATTATACCAGGTCATCCCCATATGATCTTTAATTGTTGACTAAAATTTGAAGTCATCTGGTAAGTAGCCTTTAAGCTATGCTGCGAACTGACTGACAGAAAATCAGACCTACACATGAATTGATAAGACTGATAATATTTTTTTTGGCATTTAGGGACGTGATGCCCGAGAGTGGGATTTTTTTACGGATAAAAACATTTTATTTGGCCGCTATTTTATTCCGCCATCTTGAATTGGTACCACAATTTTAGTAGTTCATCTCTACTCCACAATAAGTTATGGCACATAATTTGAATTCAATCCATCAAGTTGTTTTTCAGGTTGAATGTTTAAATATTTTACTAAGCCGCCATTTTGTTCCGCCATCCTGATTCGTACCCAAATTTTACCATTTGATTTCTATATACTACTTGAATTTTGTGTCAAATTTGAGACAAACTGGGGTATTTGTTTAGCAATATTTTTTGTAATATTCGCTAGGAATCGGGTAAGTTTTTAAGCTATGCCGCGAACAGACAGACCAACAGACAGACCGACGGAATTGAAAAATACTTGTTTTTCTTCACCTAGGGACCCTGAAACGTAAAGATCTGTAAAAATCTCGGGAGGTAATTTTTTCACGATTTGCTTCCTTCTTACGAGGGAAGTAAAAACTGAAATGGATGTTTTATAAATATCTTTCATTTTCTAATACGAGCTTTTTGCTTCCGAAATTTCTGCGTAACATTGAGTCCATAATCCCTTTCATGTATCAAATGGTCTCACTAAACACTTCTACCGGAGTTTCAGCAATAAAAACCACAGAAAAAAAAACGATTTCGTCTATAAAATTTTATGAAATAGGAAAAAAATGCTTTGTTTATATTTCTTCGATCAACGTCAACTGCATTATAATTTATGTATGTAAATGTCAATTCGGGCCCTTTGCCAAATTCCGGCAATTTTTATGTTAAATGGCTCCAATATTTTTATCAAGCGCGCGTCGTTTATGACATTCAAGCTATATCCCATCTCATAAATACATGGTGACACCATGCCCAAGAAGGCAGTGCATTTTGAGTTGCCTGAAATTGTTTCGTAATTTCCTTAATTATGCTCGCAAACGATGTCTAATACAAGCTGTATTACTAATTACCTAGCTAGGGTAATATGGCAATAAGTTGTCACATCCGCTGCCCTACTATTAAAACCTAAAAGTTATCGTTGAAACTTTTACAATGTAACGCGTTTAACCCAGAAGTTGTAATTGTAATTCTGTCACAAAGGGCAATATGCGATAGCGTTAAATGAAGTTTAAGTGTTCTACTCCGTTCCGAGTAGGGTAAAGTTTCAAAGAGAGAATGAGGTTTTTGCTCGATCTGTTCAGTTAATGGGAAAGAGTTATGCAGTAAAGGACTAACCTTTATTTCAAAGCCGTATTATGTTGGAAACCATATGAGGGTAATTTTAAAAGTCTCGAAATTAAAACTGATCAGAACATTGTTCCTAGTTCCACAAGTAATACGAGATTGTGGACTAGCGTTTGCTCTCAATATCTGAACTTAATTTTGTATTTATACTTTAAAGCTTGCGTTATCAAAACGAAGTATTATAAAAGTAGGAATAATCTTTATTTATATAAATCAGACAAGAATTATTCCTTTCTGTCTTTCTTAATGTATTAATTTTAAACAGTAACCGTTTTATGCAGTCGCACAAGGCATATTACAGTTATTATTAGTTATATAATAATATATTGTGGTGTACTTCTTTTAAATTTTAATCTATATATAGATAAGATGGCTAGTTCACTAAATAAGAGTGTCTACGTTAGACAGTATTTTTGAGAAAACACCACTGCAGCTGTTCATCGGAGAGCATTTGGAAGTGAGTAAGGCTGCACTTACCATTTCAGAATTTGGGGCGCCACTTGATTTATTTTTATTATATATTATATGTATCTATGACATTAAAAACCAAGAAAATTGTCAATATACTAATATATAGGTTAAGTAAGTATTTTAAAAATATTTATATAAATACCACAGTTCTGTCTACCTGTGACAACAGGTTAATGAGGTTGTTTATTAGAGCCTACTAATTGAGTGTCAGTTTTTATTACATTTTACAGTAAATTTAAAAAATAAATAAATTCCTTACTTTAAACCCTCTGAGATCTCAGTTTAATACTTAGAAATAAATATACCTATATCAATGCAGTCATATATTAATCAAACTGTATTTAAAACAAAATTATGTACTTAATACAACCATACAACTTATACAGGTCTCAGGTTTGAACAACCCAGGTGTTCGAATCAACTAACATTGGGTGAAGACATGCCAGGTCTGATGAATTTCATTCAGTTAGCCATATAGTTAAAAACTTTAACTCCTCTTTTACGTAATCGGGTGCATCTTGTTAAATACACTTGAATTGCATTAGGAATAGCACTTGCCTAGCACACGAATAGGTCTTCTATAACCACAACATGTGGTCATGTTTTTTGTATGACTCAACAGGTCATATTCACAAAACTGAGTCTAAAATACTGATACTGCTGAAATTGCTGAAACCCTGAAAAGCATAAACAGAAATTAACATCTAGACATTATTTATTTGTTTTTCAGAATTGGCTTACCCCAAAATGTAGATTTAGGTATCCCCAACTTCGCTAACGGGCCATCCGATCTAATCGGCCACAGGAAGGTGAAAGACTTCTCAACAAAGCTTTGCACCAAAAAACTGGGCTATTAAAAAAACTGGGCTATGATGTCAATTTTATCAAATCTTTTCAGCATGCCTAATTTTAAAATTTTAACTTGAGTCACCTAGTGACGTCAGATGCTCGAGCAATACGGGTGGTTGCCTAAGAGCCTGAGAACTACATTTATAGATTTAAAAAACCTGGTTTCAAATAAATAAAAACAAAAATAGCATAAAATTTAAGGCAAATTTTAAATATGCTACAATATTGGTATAATTTCTATAATAGGATTATGTAAACAAAGTGGAAATTCAGATTGCTTCTTTTCAATTAATATCGTTGAGTAACATGAAAAAGGGTTTGTGGATTTTTATTCAATAAATTGAAGATACAAATTCCATATGCAAACTGGTCTTTCACCCCAGCGCCACTCCCATAATAGAGCCCGAATATTCAAAGTTTCTTTAACAAGCATAGTGATACGCCCAACGCCAAGTCAAAACCAGTCCCAGATAAGTGGATGTTCTCGCCTTTAGATAGGCGATTTTAAATTAAGTGCTAACGCTATACGCAGAAACCGAACATCCTGATTTCCACTATTCAGAACAAGGTCAGGACCCCCCAGGAGAGAGTGTCCAAGAAAACGCCTCCAGAGATCTGTCTTTTGCGAACGGTCTCACAAGAACCAAACTAGTGATGCTCCGCTAGCCAGTAATATCAAGCGCGTTGGAACTTGAAATAACGACCCTACGGCCAACTTCCTACAACTGCTCCCTTCTTGAAGTCATGCGTTCGAGGAAATAATCTCGACAGATCTCAAGTTATGAGCTTGGAGCCTTGGAACGGTACCTATATTCCGCCTGGGCGTTGATGGCGTCTGTGATATCAACATCTAGCCTTGACAGAAATATGGCACATGGCGTGTTCTATTCCACCGTACCGCGAACAGCACCAAATTATGATATCCAGACTGAAGAAATACCGTCCTTAATTTGAATTCTGACGAATATTTAATTACCCAGTGGAGAATGGTTGGTAGATAATAATTTAGATAGAATGGAGAACTTTCTTGAGTGTGTATGCGATACAGCGTGGTCCAGTTCTTTGGTTAGAAAAGATAGTCAAGAGGATTGACAAGCCGAAATTACAATAAAGCGAACTCTTTCCGCGTATTATTTCAGCTGGCTATGTATCCAAAATTATATAACATTATCATAACGTCGAATCTGAGTATATTTGGTTTGTTTTTTCAGTGTAACATACCTATTCATTATGTAAATAGAAATAAAAGTAAATAAAATTACCTGTTGTTCTTGTTCTAATTTTTCCCCTATTTTTGTCCATATCGCTTCTTTCCTGTTGTTATCACTTTACTTATTATGTGACATATCATAAAGTTCGGGATATTCACGAACAAATTCAATTAACTTCTTGTTATCCATTTTGTTTCTTAAAATACAGATCTTCAAACTTTAAACTGTCGTAAAGCTATTCACACTACTCATCAACTACGCGTCACCGACATGCACAGACATGAAAAACATTCTTGTCAAGAATGTCGGTCCGCTCGGTCGTTGTCTTTACGTGCCGTTGCCGTGTCGTTGTCGGTTAATGTGTACATCAATATTTATTTACGTAAAAGAATGGCTTGTCGTCTCATTGTCATTCGTTGGGTTGTCCTTGGAGGTCTGATAATGTGAACCATCCTTTTTAGGCTTTATCAACCGACTGAATTGTGTTTACTATTATTGTTAGTTATTAATTTTAGGTAATATCATTATATTCTGTATTTAAATTACAAGGCTTCTAAAGACTAAAATATTTAGTAGAAAATAATATAAAAAAAATTTAAATGACCCGCTTTTGATAAAATGCACAAAAAAAATCTTGCCAATCCTCCTGATTTTCTACGATCCAGGCCTACGTAATTAAATGAAAATAAATTGCCATAGACGATATTTACGCCGCTCGTCTTTATTTTTAGTCAGCTATTCCCAGTGCTTCCTACAAAATAATGAAGCAACAAGACAATATTATTTTTTAATTTTTAGAGTGCATTTACTTTAGTATAACAAGAATGAAAACAAAATGGTTGTTGGAAAGAATAACTTATTTTCAGATACCTTTGTGATGTATAATGTTTGTTTATTGTGATATTTGTATTGTACCATTTACACTTAAAAATATCTTAAGGCATTAAGTGAATTGTATTATTGTTTATCTTTGACGAGTTTCTTTTTACTTTTGTAGTGCTCGAAACTAAATTAAAATTTGAATTTTAGAGAAGCTTTTCATGGGAAAAAATATTTTTATATTATTTTTAAATATACTCAGTGAATCAGGGTTCAGAATGAATCCACCTGTTACACTATACCGTCTTTCTTGTCAAATCTGCTGCAAAAAAAGTGACACAAAACATCATTATTTTATAGACGCGTATCAGGTAATAAATCTTCTATATTTGCGGCCACGCTACAAGAGAAGTGATATAAATAAATAGTCTGGTATAAATATAAACATTATTTTTAATCGAAACATTACCACTAATCGTAAATTAATTTACGAGTTAATTAATAGATTAAAAATGTTTTTTCAAAACTTTTTTAATCTATTAATTTCTTTCGCATCTCTGTCAGAGTTTTTTTCTATTTTGTAGAAGATGTGGTCTATAGGTAATTCATTTAAGCATGAACCTGTCTGTGGACTTGTAAAGAACTTTTACCTCAACCTTATGCCAACTTGGAACCGCCTGTGGTTAAACTGGAAGTATTCCCGGCTTCTTTTCTCAAATGAAAACCTGTTTTTTTTTTGTGAAAAATTGACAGATAGTTTTTGTAACCGCTTTGTAACTAATCAATTTCGAAGGAAAAAAGTGTTTAAAGTGTGTATTTGTTAAATTTTAGCTGGTGGGTTCACTTAGAATATTTCCACAATATACCTTTTAAGGGGAGCGGAGGACATATGTTAATATTTGTCATGAGGTTTTCAAGTTAAAGTCATTAATTTATTGTAACAGTTGCTATCTAAATAGTTTTCCATTTGGTGCTGTTTGAATTATAGCAAAAGCAATTCTCGACCTGATTAACTCACAAGAAGTACTTGTTCTTCGCACTAGATGATTGTTGATCTGCGCTAACTAATAATACTTATATATAAAGTTTCTAGGTGCTTAAGATTTGGTGATATCGGTGGTTATTTTCACCTATTTCATCTTATTTATTTTTCAGGAAAGGTCTGGTGAAGACATCTTAATAGATCATGGTTGTTATCGACAAGTACACTATTTTGATAAAAATATAAATCAATACGTATTTTCAAAAGTAAATATTAACTAGAATTTCTAAGTTACGTATGAATTGTGCTACAAGAAAAAAATAGGTAGCCATATTGAGTCGCTTTGTCATTTTCTTTACTTCTCTCATTAGAAGGAAGTATTGTAAACAATCACCCTCTGAAAAATTTTCACATCTATATATTTCAGAGTCCCTAGGTACCCAAAAACATATTTTCTCAAATCCGACGGTCTGCCTGTCTATTTTTGACATAGCTACTTCAACTTAACACTTTAGTAAACAATTTTAAGGGTTAAATAGAGATAAAATGGTAACATTTTGGTCCAATGTAGCAAAACAAAATGGTGATCTAATAAATTGTGAAAAACAATATTACGAAGAAGCTATATTTATCCAATTCACCTTAAATTTTGCATAAAAATCAAGTGTGACACAGAAATTAATTGATTTGGTACAAAATTAAATGTGTAAAAAAATTCTGCTCAGAATATAGATGTGATATAGAGATAAACTTGTATAATTTTGGTACGAAGTCAACGTGATGGAACAAAATGGCGGCATAGGGGTGTGCAGTCCATGGAAGCAAGGGAAGCAGTGCTTCCCCAAAAAAAATTACAAAACGTCTGCTAAAATGTAATTTTTGAAATAGGAAACCATTATTTTAGTTTATATTATATATTTATATATAAAATGCGAAAATATTATCTTAATTACCAAGCCCATAATAAATGCGGCCTTGACTCCGACCCAGCCACAATAGAATATCGAATAGAACCTTTGCGGGCCGCTAGCTTCTCTGCAGCCAAGTCCTGTATGCTTGATTTCCTGTGAATCGAGCCAGAGGTTATTGAACTTTCCACTGGCTGTTTGCCATTTTTGCATTTCAGTCGCGTGCTTTAAGTGATGACGGAAGCTATCGTTGGTGTAGGTTATTTGTTTGAACGGCTATCCGTGTGTTGTGTGATACGTACGTCGCGTCGTGCATGGTGCGATATGGAAGACAATAATACGGACGTGGATATGCAAATACCGTCAACTTCGGCTTTCGGTAATAACGTTGAAAATGTTGGAGAATTTAGTAAGAAGAGTGTGTGTGAATGTGTGGTGTGTGTCTTAATAATAAATGGATTTTCAACATTAAACTTCGCTGATAAGCTTCAAATAATTTCCAAAGGAAGCCAAAACCGCCTATGAAAATTTTTCCACAAAAATGAAAAACTGTATTAGACATTTTTATCCGGAAAATAATACCAACAGTTTAAATGGCTAACAGGGTGTGAAAATATAAGTAAATTATTTTGTTGACCATGTTTACTTTTTGAAAATGAAAAAAGTCTCTGGGATAAAACTGGTTTTTCCGATTTAAAGAATTTCCATAAAGGTGTAAAAAGACACATTATATCCAAAGCGCATTTACAAGCCGTCATAAAAAAAAAGTCTTCGGCAAAACCAGAATCAAACACGCCCTTAATAAACAGTTGGAAATTAGTCACAGACAACACAATGAACTAGTCGATAAAAATAGGCAAATCGATGTTGTTTGTTTTCTCGGACTCAAATAGAGGAAATTTTCAAGATTTACTTAGTTTAATGGCTAAATATGATGATTGCTTAAAAAATCATTTAGAGCAGTCTAGCGTTTTTCGCGAAACGTCGAATCGAATCTAGAATGATTTAATTTCCGCTGTTGCAATCATTATTCTAAAAAGAATTAAGCAAGAGATTGGCGAGGCGCGGTTCATTGCTATTGTTCTGGACGAAAGAACTGATGTTACTAATTTTAGCCAATTATCTATAGTAATACGTTACGTTAAAACAGAAGGAAATATTCAAGAGCGATTTTTAGGTTTTAAGAATGTGTTTGAAAATCGTACATCAAAGCTACGATGGAGCTGCAGTGATGGCAGGACAATTAGGGGACTTGCAAGCTGAAGTTCGAGAAACTTTCCCAAGTGCTGTGTTTGTCCATTGTTTTGCTCATAAAATTAAATTTGGTTTTATCCCAGTCCATCAATTACATTAAAGAGTGTAAAGTATTTTTCGTTACTTTAAGTGGCATGGCTGCTTTTCTTTCCAAGTCAACAAAAAGTACACAAGCTTTGGACTCCATTGTCCACAAACGATTGCCCAAAGTAACTCCTACTAGGTGGAACTATAATGGAATACTTGTGTTAACAGTATCTGAAAATCGTGAATCACTGATTGAACTATTTGAGAATATAATAGAAAATAATGAAACGTGGGACTCAGAAGCAATACATAGTTCGAGGGGTTTTTTGAACTGTTTGAAACGAGATTTTAATTTGAATTATTTGTTGAACATATTTTCAGAAATATTTCCATTCTCGGACAAAGTTTTTAATATATTACAAACTAAAACAAATGTTGTTGTGTTTGCCTAAAAAAAGTAGATGATTTTAAGTCCATGTTAAGCCAAAAAAGAGATGACTGTGACCTATTTTGAGAGAAAACGATGACGTTAAATGTAGAGCCATAAGCTAAGCGTCTTCGAACAGACAATGTGGGAGATGTTCAAACATCATACAGACGCATCTTTTATGAAATAATCGATCAAATTCAGCAACAAATAAACTATAGATTTAACTATTTAAATGATTTTAAATTCCTCGAGCTCTGCAATTTTAATGCATTTAAAGGAAAAACTTTTCTAGAAGATGCGTTTAAATCTCTTCTTCTTCATTATGGCCAGTTCTTCGACCGAGTGTTACTGCGATCTGAACTAAAAGTGATTTACGAAACTGATGACATCCGCGCAAGAAATAACGCTAAGGAACTAACGCAATTTTTAAAAGACAAGGAGCTGGAAGATACCTACACCGAAGTGTCGAAATTGTGTGAATTAGTATTGACAATACCTACCACAAGTTCATCAGTAGAACGCAATTTTTCAACACTTAAACGTATAAAAAATTTCGTGAGAAATTCAACGGGGCAGGAGAGACTTTCGCATACATCGGTATTGCCCAGTGAAAATAAACTTCTCCAAAATATATCGGAGCATCGACGTTTTTATGATGACGTCATTGACGAATTTGCAAAAAATTATCGAAGAATCGAATTACATTACAAATAGGTAAGTTTTTAAAAATTGCTTCCCTTTCTTAAAATTTCAACGCACGCCCCTGGAGGCATAATAACATTTTAAAAAATCAGTGTAAAAAATTATTTATTAATTTGTTTTCAAATTTTGTCTAAAAACCAAGTGTTACATAGATATAAAAAATAATAGTAAGAGTCCAGTATGGTGTAACAAAATGACGGCTTTTTGAACAAAAAATCGGTATTTCTTTACTCGGAACTTCCCTCGGTATTATCCCTTGCTTTATATTTGACTCGTAGAAAGGGAATATTAGAATTTAGATCTTTGCGTTTGAAGGTCCCTAGATGCCGAAAAATATATTTTCTCGTTTCTATCGGTCTCTCGGTCTATATGCCGGTCTGTCTGTCTCTCTATTTGAGGCATAGCTAAACTTACTTATCAGATTGATTCCAATTTTTTGTCAAAAATTAAGGGTCATATTGGGATAACCTGATAACATTTTGGTGAAAATCCATGATAGTGAAATAGAATGGCGGTCTACTTTATCAAAATTTTTGCACAAAAGTTAAGTATTACTTAAATTACTCAAATGGTTAAATTTTGGTAAGAATTTAAGATGGTGTTAGAAAATGGAGGTTAATAAAATGCTACTAAGAAACTACTAGTTTAATATTAAATTTTGTGCGGGAATTAATTGTGATATGTGATGAACTAATAAAATTTCGGTACGAATTTAAGATGTCGGAATATAAGGGCGGTCAAATAAAATGTTTGTAGTCGTGAAAAAATCACCCTCCCAGGTTTTACATATTTTCACCTTTTAGCGACCCTAGATGTAAAAAATGTTTTCTCGATTCCGTCAGTCTGATTCTCAGTGTGCTGCGTAGCTAAAAACTACTTCTTAGATTGACTTCTAATTTTGGTTAAAAGTTAAGGAGCACATGTGGAGGTAATATTTATTAAAATTAAAAAATTTATTATTTAATAAAACGTTTAAAAATCACTCAGAAAAACTACTCATTAGATTAATTTCAAATTTTTGGGCAAGCGCTAAGTGTGATATTGAGATAAACTGTTAAAATTGTTTTACCAATTCAAGATGGCAGAACAAAATGGCGGTCATATAAAATGTTTTAACAACTTAACTTAAAAAAACATCTTATTTAATTGGCTTGTTATACACTTCACTATTCCTAATAAAAGGAAAAATTCATTACGAGGGAAGTTCCGGGTAAAGAAAATTTAACAATTTTTTAATTAGTAATAAGACAGTATGATTATTTAGTTCCGTCATTTAGTAGTTACATGTAAGAAAAGTGAATCCTTCCACCACAATGAAGAAAAGCTCAATTTATCTGTGTCACTAAAAGTAAGGATACATAACGAGGTTAAAGGAGATTTACCGATGGTTTTCGTTTTGTTTTGTACCTACTATCTCTTTAATTTAAGCGCTTATGTTCTTCTGGTACAATTTCTTCAAAAAGTTAATTATTTGATTTATTTATTATTACTCATTTAATTTCACGGAGGGATTTAAATAGACTAGTCATTACTTACAGTTATTTATTTATAACCAAAACATTCCAGAAGATACTCTTGAAATCGAGTTTTAAATTATAATAGTTGTTATTTAACAGTTTCCATGAAAACTGGTTATTTAGCAGTTTCCGTGAAAAAACAATCCTTCTCCAGGCATGGCCAAATAAAAGAAAATAAATAAATCGTCTACTTATAAACTATAACTAATCAATTCCTAAAAAAACGGTGTCAAGTTTTTAATAATTAATTTTTATTTAATTTGTATTAATTTTATTAATATTGTATACTATTAACGATAATTTATTGCAATGTATATGTATCATAAATTGAACCTAACTCGAAACGTTCACACGCCATTAAGATTTTCTCACTTTTATCAAAAAGAGTGCTAATTTTTTATACAGCATTTAGTCCATATAATTAATTTAATAGCTCACGGAATCGTTTCTCCTCCAAGCTGAACCCTTTTTTTATTCTCCGTCATTTCGGCTTTCGTAAGTCGAACAAATGAAGTTAATTTGATTAGCCCATCCCCAAAGGAAAACAAATCACAATCGTTACGGGGGTCCGAGATGGAATGACTGAACATTTGTTTGTTCAAAATTGACGTTATCGTGAAATTAGATTGGGTTTGGCATCAGTCACCCCGCAGCTTTGGGTCTGATATCACGCGACATATATATTGCTGAGCTATATATCATAGATATAATATCGGATATTTTCTAAATCAACCCAACGCCAAAACATTTGTTTGGTTTAAAAATGTAGTAGTAAGAATGGAGATCCGAAGCTCGGCCCGAAAGTAATTTTTAAAGTGTCTGAGTAATTATTTCGAAAACAATAATTTTGAAAAAAATATTTAGTTCGAATGACAAAAAGTTACACAATACAAATACAAATCATTAGAACTTTAAAATATTTTAGAATTGAAAGCTCAAATTTAAGTAAGTTCCGAACACAATAAATTCGAAACCAAGAAATTCCTTAAAAAAACATCGAATTACAGTAAGTTCGATGATAAAACAATGCGAAACTGAAAATTTGTCTCTGGCCATAGATGAACATAAACTCTCTTTTTAAAAGATTTTAAATGGTGCGATGCTGGCGCTTCTACCTATACAATACCCGTTTTCTAAATTGTATATTATTCCATTTTTGAATGTGCTTAAAATTATAAACACTTTTTGTGTTATATTTTCTATACTTTAACTCCAGTGTTTTCGAGAAAATAGAGTTTGAAAATTGACATTTTTGACCTTTTGAAGCTCTGTAACTCCTAAACGACTTACCAACAAAACGGATTGCACTTTTTCATCTTAGTTTTTAATTATTTATCTACATCAATTTCTACTTGGACAGCAATTCTCAAATTTGACACCTTTGCTGCTTTAAATAATCAACAACGATGTTACATTTGATTTTCTTTAAGATCTTCCCCTGTTTGCTTTTCAAGCATACGGTTCGCGTTGACAGGTACTACGCCAGTTGTGTCATATAAAGTTAAAAATTTATTTTAATTGTTCTTTATCTTCAGATATGCTTTTTTGCCGACATCCGGAGGTTGGCATAGGTGCGTAGCATTTTTTGGTAGGCATATAAACCCAATATTATTTTCTTCGCACATTTTGATGCTGTCTTTTTGTATGTGGTAGGAAATATATTTAAACCAATCACTAAATGCTCCTGCGTCCATCCATCTATGACTAGTTCGATTATTGTGTGAACCAGCCGCATAACATCAATCAGTGCAACAAGGCTGTAATTTTGGTCCATTTTCGGTCCCTTGGTACTATATTTTATATATATAAGACAGCAAAAGACCTCTGCTTGCAGATCTACACATCATAATAGAAGAACTAGATATTTGACACGACGACGATAGGTATATAGTATAGTATATGCACCCATGATCGTCTAGCAAATTATTTCGTCTAATTTAGGAACGCTAAAATATGAAAAATATCTATACAGGTGATTTTTTTTCACTATTACCAGCATTTTATTTGGCCGCCATTTTGTTCCGCCATCTTTAATTCGTACCACAATTATACCAGTTTATCTCTATACCACAAGTAATTATTGCACAAAATTTAAATTAACTAGTTTTTTCAAGCAGGATTTTTAAATATTTAATTAAGCCGCCATTTTGTTTTGCAATCTCGGATTCGTACCAACATTTTACTGGTAAATTCCTATGACACTTAACTTTTGTGCAAAATTTTAATGAAATTTGATAGGTGGTCCTTTAGTAATAATTTTTTTTAACATTTCGTTAGGTTGGATTGTTTCACCATATTGGATTTCTTCCAAAATGTTACCAGGTCATCCCCATAAGACCCATAAATTTGACCAAAATTTAAAGCCAATCGACTTTACCTTATTTGTAGTAGTAGACAGACCGACGGAATTGAGAAAACATGTTTTTGAGCACCTAGGGACCCTAAACCGTAAAAATCTGAAAAAAGGAGGAGGTTATCAATTTGACCCTAGGTATTTTTTTATGTATGTACAGGGTGTCTTATTTTGGGTACTTTTGCATGGTATCTCCGTTATTTTTATTGGTAGAAAGTTGCTGTTTTTGCTACAGTGTGCTAGTTTTTCGTAAAACTAAAGACGCCGTTAACAAAATTATCATAGCCTTTTTAGTTTTTAAAATACAGAGCTAAATTGAAAATGTTGCATTATAATGGCTATCCATAGGCTATACAAAACTCACTCACTCATTCGTACTAAAAAATGAAACTCCACCTAAATGAAACATACGTCAATTGCTATTAACCATAAAACCCATTATCTCAGGCCTCAAATCTTATGAACTTCTTTAACACATTTACGAGAAGAACGTGGGCCAAAAAAATCCTCTCCAGAATGACACAGGCTACCCCTACGCTGGCCAAAATTGTATAAGAGTCAATCTCAGTAAAAATCAAGTTGGTTTCATCGACATAAAGAACCATTGTCTTTCTAGAACCATTTTGATTATTTTCAATTAATGAATGTTTGTCTAGAATGTTATGGCATTGGTAAGAGAAAGGATAAAAGCTACTCGACGTGACTTAGATATAAACGCTCGTAAGTTATTAAATATTTATTTAAAATTAGCTTTTAAACTTGAATATCAGATATTTAGAACTCTCGATTACCAATGCGCAAGCGGAAAAGATACATCAAGCAGTTACCATTAAGCAACAAAAAAATCAAAGAACGTCCGGACAACCAAAAACCAATATAACCGCCACAGGACACCGTAATAAATGTATATTTCAAAATCCCTACTGAAGCAGAACAATCCGTCCTCTCTAAAGGCCAAAACTTCGCCTTTACACCAAAGGATATACCCGTAGAAGAAACAGTGTCATCCGTTGAAGCAACAATTAGAAGACTTCCCGCAGAAGAAGCTGACGTAATAGGGTATGAAACAGCGAAGATTATCAAAAATTCTAACCCGCCTAAGTCGAATCTGTCAGCAGCGGAAAGAACGGCGATAAAATCATTAAACAACAATACAGATATTTTGGTTCTTCCAGCAGATAAGGGAAATGCCACTGTCATGGACAAAACAGATTACGTGCAGAAGACACAAAATTTGAATTAACTAGTTTTTTCAAGCTGGATTTTTTAATATTTGAATAAGCCGCCATTTTCTTTCTTAATTTTGACCAAAATTTAAAGCCAATTAAGTTTACCTCATTTGTAGTAGTAGACAGACCGAAGGAATTAAGAAAATATGTTTTTGAGCAACTAGGGACCCTAAACCGTAAAAATCTGAAAAAAAAATGTTTTCACGATTACAATACTTCCCTTTTATGAGGTAAGTAAAAAGGTGGAGGTTATCAATTTGACCCTAGGTATTTTTTATGTAGGTACAGGATGTTCCATTTTGGGAAGTTTTGCATGGTATCTGCTCTTTTTTCGTAAAACTAAAGATGCCGTTAACAAAATTATCATAGCCCTTTTAGTTTTTAAGATACAGAGCTAAACTGAAAATGTTGCATTTTCAGGCACCCCTCGTATCTCAACTAATAGATAACTTATCGAAAATGTGAAAACTGTTTCTTATATCACTTTTCCCGTAGAACTCAATTCCGCCTTCGGAATTAGTATGCAGAGTCAGGTCAAAAAGTTATCGGACCATACTTACCTTTCCAAAAATATATAATAGTATGCACTTTTTCTTAGAAACAATGGAAATGCAAATGTTACACTATATTAAATTTGTGAGGATGATACTTATATTTCTTCAAGATCCTCTGACCTTCAGGTAGACATACAAACCCAATATTATTTTCTTCGCACATTTTGATCCTGTCTTTTTGCAAGTAGTAGGAAATATATTTAAACCAATCATTAAATGTTTCTGCGTCCATCCATCTATGACTAGTTCGATTATTGTGAAAACCAGCCGCATAACATCAATCAGTGCAACAATGCTGTAATTTTGGTTCGTTTTTGGTCCTTTGTACTATATTTTTTTCAGCACGATAAATTATATAAGGCAGCAAGAGACCTCCGCTTGAAGATCCACATATCATAATGGAAGTTGCTGATTTAGTGAAGTTACACACTCTCTCTGGATATTTGACATGACGCCGACGACGATAGGTAAGTTTCTGCGCCCCTGATCATCTAGCAAATTATATATTTAGCATTTAGGAACGCTAAAACTTAAAAATATCTGAAAGATTGATTTTTTTCGCTATTAGCAACATTTTATCTGGTCGCCGTTTTGTTTCGCCATCTTAAATACGTACTACAATTATACCAGTTTATCGCTATACCACCAAGTGGTCCTTTTGTAATAATTTTTTTAACATTTCATTAGAACGCCAAAACAAACAAATTATTGCAAAGTCATCGCCATATGATCCTTAATTTTTGACCAAAATTTGAAGTCAATTGGGTAAGTAGTTTTTAGCTATGCCGCGAACAGGCAGACCAACAGACACAGGCAGATAGGTAAACAGACCGACGGAATTGAGAAAACATGGAACCCTAAAACGTAAAGGTCTGAAAAAATCTCTGGGTGATTTTTTGATGATTACAATACTTTCCCTTTTACAAGTAAAAAAAGAGGAGGTTATCAATTTGACCCTAGGTATTTTTTTTTGTATGTACATCGATTTGACCAATTTGGATGAAAATTCAAATTTCAATTTGGGAGGTTTCAGGATATTACTGGAGTAGTCTGAAAACGAGCATATTTAAAAATGTTAAAAATGGCGGAATGCGCCATTTTCAATTATTTACACCCACACCGGAGCCAATAAATATTGCGTTCACCCTATCATCAGGAAAAAAACTATGAATGTTGATATCGTGTTTCTCGTGATTTGGTAAAATTTCATGTGCGATGGACCCAGTAAGGGCTTATTTATTTTGTTAGGATCTTCCAAAATTTTACCCTAAGATAAGGCTTTTAAATTTCAAACTTTGTATAAATAGAACTAAAAGTATGAAATAAATTTTTTTTATAAGAATATAGAGAAATATTAAAAAGCACCAAAAAGTAAAAAATTATATATATATTAAATAAATAATTTATTTCACATTGGAAATTTGATTTATCAAGTCGTTGTCAAATTAAAGACCATCTTTGTTTAATATGGTATATAAGTTATATAAGTAGACACGCAATATATAAAGATCTATTTGTGACTAAGTAATTAAGAATTAGTTTGATGCCGACTTTTTAAATCAAATTTTCAATGTGGAATAAAATATATTTTTTTACTTTTTAGTGTTTTATTTAAAGTCAGTTTATTTTTTATAAAAAAAATTATTATTAAATCCTGACGGTTAAAAGAAAAATATATAAAATTTTCGTATACAATATATTTTGATACCTTTAAAAATTAAGTTTGTAGACCCCGTTTAAAATACAACCAGACACTCTGTATATACGTGGTGTTTTAATCGACATATGGAATTTCATAATTTGCCAATTATAGTTTTATAAAGCAAATTTTTTAAATGGGGGAACATTATCTGAAAAATCATCGTTATTCTCTGAAAAATCTCGCGTAAGTTCACCGGATTAGCCCTCAAAGGCGATTCGGTTTAAACGTATCATATGGAATACACAGACAAAGAATTATTGGACCTCATTTTTATGAAGGCGGATTATTAAACGGAGAGATGTACGTAGCAGCAAAAATTTCGTAAACGATATGTGCTTTTGATCCTCATAACTCTCTTCAGGGATATTTTAGTTATAGGTGGTGGATACCTAAAGATGTTCCAATATGCTGACCATTAAGGTTGTGACACTGCTAGATGTTTTTATAGGGACACGTCCAAAACAAAGTCATTTAAATAATCACAGGTGTAATTCTTATCGTTAAAAAATTATTGAATGTTATAAGAAGCATACGTAAGAGGTGCCAGGTATACATACAACAGCCTGGTGATGTTTTTCAGCAATAGATGCTTCGTTATTACATTACCGTTTTATTTATTTATTTTTAAAGCAATGTATACGACTTTGTTTTATCTGTCACAAGTAATTAAACTATAATAAAAGTTAATTTCCATAATTTATCCGACATCGTAAGTCCAATAACAAAGAAATTAACAATGGTGCAAATTTTACTTTGACAACCCCGTATATTGGCAGAAGACAGAAGTCAGAAAAGTGTCGAATTCCAAAAGTTAATTTGCGATGTAAAACAACCATTTAAATTCATTATCTTAACCTAAACTCCGCTGTTTCCTTTTTATTATAAGTATTATGTATAAATAAGGTACATTTGGGTAGCTGTATAAATTAAGAAAACAGATATTTCGATATCAATATTTGCGAAACATGATTTTCGAAAAATATTTATTTCTAGTTATATATAATTCGAGCAACAAAATTTTCGAAAATGGTATGGTTGAATGCTAATAATTTCGAATCACCTATAGTTCGAAAACAAAATGTTCGATTGACATTATATTCGGCCTCGTCTCATAAATAAAGACATATGTAGTACCTCCGCCTCTGGCCAATACGTCTACAATCTTGAAAGCTAAGCAAAAAAGAATCCCTTCGTACCCTTGCCTAACTCTGCCGATAGTATTCAGTCTTCGTTTTTGTGTTGATACGTTCACGTCGCAAGTGAATCATCGAAATCGATAGTGTAAATTCAGAATTTTTTTTTTTTTTTTGTAGAAAAGCGTAAAAATTATGCCGAAACATAGAAAAAGAAGTCGTAGTCAGTCGGTAGAACGGTCGGGCTTTTATAAATTGTTTAAGAAGTTAAATAATAGGCTTAATAGTCTTGAAGAAAAATGCAAGGTTAAGAAAAGTCGTGGTCGTAAAATACGGGCACCTGTACGTCGTGTTATCAGTGACAGCGAAAGTGAGATAGACCGTTCTCGGTCTCCGTCTCGATCTCGGTCTCGTTCTGTTTGTAGAGAGAGAGAGGTAGACAACTATACGTCTGTGACTTCATCGGATGAGGATAGCAAAGATGATGGTGACACCGTACAGCCTGTGAGAGTTGTTGTTGATTCCGATAGGGAAATAATCAATAATCCTGGTATTATCGCGACGGCGCGCGCCTGCGTCTGCTTCAGGGATAAGTGGAACAGCTGATAATGACGGGCACAGGGAAAGTCAAAATAGTAAGTAAAATATATTTCAATTCCAATGTTTTGTGAAAAAGGATAAGTCCTAGAAGGGCGCATTGAGGGAGAAGAGTTGTTGCTACCCCCCCCCCCATTTTTTGTTTAAAAGACAATTTTTTGGACAACATTTTTTTTTATTTTGTTTGTTGTCTAAAACCTACCTGCCTGTTTGTGATAACAGGTATAGGTACCCTCCAGTCTTTCTGTTAGTGATAACGGTATAAATAATATTTTTTTTGTATTACCTGTTTGTGATAGCAGGACACATATTTTCTGTTGTAATGATAACAGATTCCCTATTATGTGTATATCGTTGTTTTACCTGTTTGTGATAGCAGGACGCATATCAACTTGTGGAAAATGGATTATGTGGCCTTTTCTTTCCCATTACTTGATAATAGTTTTTATTGGTTGTGATATCAATGAATACATTTAAAGAGAATTTAACTAAACTGGTTCATTCTCTTGCAGATGAATCCAGAAACAATTTAAATATGGAAATTTTATCCATTTTGGGAGAGGAAGGGGTAGCCAAGAACTCGTATGGAAAACCCATCCATGCAGATATAGCTTTGCGATGGAATAATATTTTAACTGGTGGCCTGGATGACGAAACCAGAAATTGTCTAATTGAAAAATATTTGCCTCCAGAAAATTGTACCTTAATAAATCCACCTTCAATAAACCCCGAGGTAAAAATTGCTATCTCGGAAAGTATTTTACGTAGAGACGAAAGGCTAGTGCAGTTACAACAACAGATTGCAGCTAGCTTATCAGCTATCGGTCTGGCCCTTACAAAGATGCTGGAAAAACCAGAAATAGAAGAAATGAAAGAGCAGATGCAGATATTAAGTGATGCAGGTAGATTATTATCAAATTTCCACTATTCGGAGTCACGATCTAGAAGGGACCTTATTGCCCTTAATCTCAACAAGGAGCTAAAGGATACGCTAGTAAGTACACCAATATCAAACTTGTTTTTTGGAAATAACCTGGAGGAGCGAATCAAAACCACCAAGGACTTGGAAAAGTCGGGCCAACAATTAAGGCCCAAGAAGCAACCTTATAACAAGGCTGCAGGCAGGATAAATTCGGAAAACTACAAAATTCTATTCCCACAGAGATCAGCAGGAGCCAAGAGGAATGGATTTGTAACACCGGCTCCCTTCAGAAGGACCTATCACTCAGCTCCAGCTCCACCTCGCAGGGGAAACACCTACCGGAAAGATCAAATTCCCCGACAGAACAATTACTCGCAGAGCAACCCGAGCAATAGAAGGCGCAGTCATCGCATATAGACTTTCAGGTTAGTAAACCATGCGGACGCCTGAGACATTTTGTACATAGGTGGCAGAGTTTATTTATAAATAGGACAGTGAGGTCTTATATTAATGGACTGTCAATTCCATTTACCAATAATCCCGTGCAAAAGTTCATTCCCACTGAGAATAAATGGTCTCAAAAAGAAAATTTAATTTTAAAAAGTTATAAAGGCGCAATATCAGCTGTCAAGAAATGTAAAAAACAATTTGTTTCAAAATTTTTTTTTTGTACCAAAACCTGATGGGACCTATAGATTAATATTAAATTTAAAAAAACTTAACTCCTTTGTGGAAAACAAACATTTTAAAATAGAAGATAATAAGGTAGTTGCCCGGCTAATAAGAAAACATTTTTTTATGTGTCGCATTGATTTAAAAGATGCTTATTATCTGGTCCCAGTACGAGAAGCACATCAAAAAATACCTAAGATTTATATTCCAGGATGTAATTTATGAATACAAGTGTCTACCTTTTGGGCTCAGCTGTGCACCTTACATTTTCACAAAAATTTTAAAACCTGTAGTTAGTATGCTAAGAAAGAGGGGGATCCTTTTAGTAGTTTATCTGGATGATTTTTTGATTTTTGGAAAATCATATAATGAATGTAGCAGAAATACAAATTAATAGCAATTAAGACTCTAACATATTTAGGTTTTTTAATTAATCATACAAAATGCAGTCTAATAATGTAAATTTTTGGGTTTTATCTATAACTCTTTTTCAATGGAACTATCATTACCAACTGAAAAGCAAGTTAGAATATCTTGTATCTGCAAAAAATTTTTAAAATTAAAAATATTTAAGATTAGAGACTTTGCAGAATTTATTGGCATACTGGTTTCAGCATGCCCAGCGATAAAATATGGGTACTTTCATTTAAAATCCCTAGAATGTTGTAAACATATCGCTTTAAAACAGGCTAAGGGTTGCTATGATGTACAGATGAAAATACCAGAGACGTTATTTTTTGACATTAATTGGTTTATAAATAACATAAATACTTCCAATAATATTAGTTTGTCTAAATTTTGCTTAGAGATATTTTCTGATGCATCAAGATCAGGTTGGGGGGCTTTTTGCAACGGAAAGAGAACTTTGGGATATTGGTCAGATAAAGAACAGGTAGAGCACATAAATTATTTAGAACTTTTGGCATTGTATTTTGGATTAAAGTGTTTTGTTTCAAAATTATCAAACTGCAATATTGTATGTCGTGTTGACAACACTACAGCTGTAGCCTGTATAAATAAGAAAGGGAGTGTTAGAATTAATAAATTAAATGAAATAACAAGAAAAATTTGGATGTTTTGTGAAAGTAGAAATATTTTAATTTTTGCTAGCTACATAAATACAAAGCAGCAAGGAGACGGAATGGTCTTTATCAGATAAAGCCTTTCAAAACATTGTAAATTGTTTTGGACATCCAGATATTGATATATTTGCTAGTAGGTTGAATAGAAAGTGTCCTATGTTTATATCATGGTTGCGAGACCCAGAGGCACATAAAGTAGATGCCTTTACACTGGATTGGAGCAAACTAAATTTTATGCGTTCCCACCCTTTTGTATGATTTTAAAGGTGCTTCAAAAGATAATTGAAGATCGAGCGGAAGGGATAGTAGTTGTTCCTCTCTGGGTCTCACAACCATGGTATCCTATTTTTAAGTCAATACTACTTGGTGAACCATTAATCTTTAATCCTAAAAAATTTTTTACTTACCTTTAATAGGTTACCACACCCCAACTTTGGCACACATTTTAAGAACCTTACCCTGGTGGCGGGGAGACTATCAGGAGAGTAAATTGGGACGCTATTGTATATTTGGAAAGGTGCCTAGAGATTCTTTAGATATATGTTTAAGATTTTAAAGGTGCTCAATTACACCCTCTCTGCACACATTAAAGCAATATAATGCTGCCTTAAAGTTATGGTGGGGGTTTAGTATAGCAAATAATTTAAATCCCTTTAAAGTTGAAGTTCCAACTGTCCTAGAGTTTTTAACCACACATTTTAAGAGAGGGGCTTCATATGGAACTCTTAATAATTACAGATCTGCAATTGCACAAATAGCAGGGCCGGACTTGGGGCAAGATTTTAGGTTAAAAAGGTTTTTTAAGGGAGTTTTTGGGAAAAGACCAACCTTGGCTAAATATGAAAATACCTGAGACCCAGGTATTGTTATAAATTATTTAAAAAACTTTAAAAATAGTGAGATTAGTTTGGAAATGCTTACCCAAAAACTAGTAGGTCTGATGGCATTGGCAACGGGACAGCGTATTCAAACCTTAAATCTGATTGATATTAATTTTTATGTTTTCCTTGTTGTTGTAAGATTAGTGTGTTATAAACTGTTGTGATAAATTACATATTTATTACATTATTATGCTTACATACCCATAAGAAAAATTTTCTTTTTTTTTAAACTGTTGATTTGCATATGTTTTGTTTTATGTTCCTTAATGTTGCATATTAACTTAAAAAATAATAAATATATATATATATATATATATTTTTTGAAGTAATTAGTTGTTGCAACTTCTTTAAACATCTACATATGTCTTTATTTATGAGACGAGGCCGAATATAATCATAAGATCAAACGAACTTACCAAGTGATGTTCGATCTTGATTATATGAAGGCCTCGTCGAAATAAATAAAGTCCCAACCAAACCCAATTTTTTATATTTAAAAAAAAAAAAAAAAACCCAAATTGTGTTGCAACAACGACTTTAAACTAGACTGAATAGTATCGGCAGAGTTAGGCAAGGATACGAAGGGATTCTTTTTTGCTTAGCTTTCTTGTGGTATAGATACCAACTAGTATAATTGTGGTACGAATTAAGATACGATTCAAGAAGAAAAAAAATCACCCTTTTAAGATTGTGGACGTATTGGCCAGAGGCGGAGGTACTACATATGTCTTTATTTATGAGACGAGGCCGAATATAATCAAGATCGAACATCACTTGGTAAGTTCGTTTGATCTTATGACAATATTCTATTCACTATTAAGTAATACGCGAATATGCTCGCTTTGGGACCACTTATCCATCATTATTCAAATTTTTTTACAAAAATCAAGTGCCATAGAAGAATTAACTAGTGAAATTTTGGTATGAATCCAAGACAACGAAACAAAATGGCGGCTTAATCAAATATTTAAAAAAGTCTGCTTGAAAGAACTACTTAATTCAAATGTTGTGCAATAATTACTTGTGGTATAGATACCAACTAATATAATTGTGGTACGAATTCAAGATACGATTCAAGAAGAAAAAAAATCACCCTTTTAGATATCTTCATTTTTTAGCGTTCCTAAGTACCAAATATTATGTTTTATTAATTCCGTCGGTCTGTCTGTATGTATGTCTGTATGTCTGTATGAGTTCGCGGAATAGCTTAAAAACTACTTACCCGATTCACTTCCAATTTTGGTCAAAAATATTTAGGTATATGGGGATGACCCGGTAATATTTTGGTAAAAACACAATATGGCTCAACAAGAATGTGGCCTAGTAAAACGTTAAACAAAATTATTACTAAAAAAACTAGTTATTCAAATATAATGAATTAAAAAAATAAAAAAATAAATAAAAAAAAAAATTTATTGATTGATTAGGTAGTTTTACTTTATTTTATGTGTCGTCATTTTAGATGTTAAATTTGATTTGAAAATTAATTACTAATTTATTACATTGGTTACCAAGACTATTCAGCTAAGCTAGTCGGAGGCGATTCGTAGGTTCGTAATAATTTTCAGACTTATATGGGCACCACTAACTATATTAGTTAGACATAAAGAAGAAAAGAAAACTTAAAAGACCAATACACTCTTCTGTAATAATTTTCTAAGAACATAGGATAATTTAGGCTTTGATTATGATCTCTAATTAATAACCTGAAAAGTCAAAAAAAATAGACATAAAAGAAACAAGCTAATTTTAAAAAACACTCAGATTTGTTATTTGAAAAAATACATTATCTAATTACGTGAAATTTCAACACTAACAGAATGAATCACAAGACATAGGTTCTACCTATACCAATTTTAAATTTAGCCAATCAAACATTTATAAGTACTCAGCTTTAAACAAATATAACCAGTTACAGAGAGATTATTTATGTAACTCTATAAAACAGAATGACATTATGTTATGAATTGCAATATATATGCCAAAAGGCTAATAATAAGTTAGAACTCAATAAATGTTCGGTTGATTTTAAATTAAAAATTAGTAAAACTCTCAAGCTGTAAGAAGTCTATATTTAATTTATTTGAATGCTAAAGGCTAATAATAACTTAAAACTCAATATATGTTCGGTTGATTCTGAACTAAAAATTAGTAAAACTTAAGCTGTAAAAGTCTATATTTAATTTATTTGAATGCCAAAGGCTAGCAATAATTTAGGATCCAATATATGTTCGGTGGTTTTTAAACTAAAAAATTAATAAAACATTTAAGCAGAGTTACAACAATGGAGGTACTAACTAATGAATGCACAAGCTAATAAAAACGATAATAGTAACGATTGATGGTTATATGTCAAATAATAGTATCAGCAATGCTACACATTTTGTCTAACTGTGCTAATATTTGCTCTATTTCTTGCATTAGAAAACTCACAAAATAGAATACTTATCATTAAACTCATCTGATCTAATGACCTAAATAATATCTCAATAAGTTATATTTTACACAAAAATACTAATATATATCAAAATTAAGCAAAAGTGAAAAATAGTCAAATAATAAATTATCAGGGAAAAATACTCATCTTTTAAGTCGCAATATTCTGAAGAAACCAAAAGCGTCTGGAACTGCCTAATGCGTATCAAACAGCAGCGGCGTCTAGCCAGTGGAAAAGTCCCAACACAAAACGTCTAGGAGAACAGCAAATCACCACACGGATTGAAGGAAAGCTATACTAGCTTCTCCTAAACATCCAAAAAATCTTCTCCGGACTACTCTGCAACTCTGGGAGATGGAGTAAAAAACACATGCACTGTAGACTCGCCAGCTTTCTTCAGATACAGTTCTAATACAAGATAATTTACGTAAAATGGTCATGATAACTTCTGTACTTTTTAAATTTTTCAGTTAATAAAAATATAAATTAAGAAATCTTAAAAGTAGCTAATTAAAATCTTGCATCATTTAAAATTAAAATTCCGTGGATACAAAATTAAATGGTTGTTCCAACATTAATAAAAAGTAGATTGTTTTTGATTAAAAAAAATTGGAAATTTAAAAAACTAACCTGAAAAAAACTAGTTACTAGATTAATTTCCCTCGCAAAAGGGGAAGTATTATAATCGTGAAAAAAATCACCTTCTAAGATTTTTTCAGACCTTCACATTTCAGGGTCCCTAGATGACGAAAATCATGTTTTCCACTTACACGATTGACTTCAAATTTGAGCCGAAAATTAAAAGTCATATGGGAATGACTTGGTAATATTTTGGTGAAAATCCAAAAATGCCAGCCTAATGTAATGTCAAAAAAATATTAGTAAAGAACTACTTTCACACTTATACTTGAAATTTTGCACAAAAATCAAATGCTATGCGAGAATTAGCTGGTAAAATTTTGGTACCAATGCAAGATGGCGAAACAAAATAATGGCTTAGTTAAATATATAAAAAATTGTGTCCTGAAAAAACTATTTGATGTACTGATTTCAAATTTTGTGCAATAATTAATTGTGGCATACAGATAAACTGGTATAATTGTGTTAATAATTCAAAATGGCGGAACAAAATTGCAGCCAATCTCTTTATGTTTTAGAGTTCCTAAACGCCAAATATCATGTTTTACCAATTCTGTCGGTCTGTGAGTCTGTCTTTCAGTTTGCAGCATGACTTAAAAACTACTTACCAGATCGACATCAAATTATGGTCGAAATTAAATGGGAATAGGAATGACTTGGTAATATTTTGGTAAAAATTCAAAATGGCGCAATAAGATGCGGGCGTTAAAAATGTATTACTGGAAAACTAAATATCCAATTTACCTCAAATTTTGCACAAAAAGCAATAGCTATACAGGAATAAACTGGTAACATTTTGGTATAAACCCAAGATAGCAAAACAAAATGGCAGCCTAATCAAATATTTAAAAATCAATCTGAAAAATTACTTACTAGATTAATTTGAAATTTTGTGCAAGTTTTCGGTATGGTATAGAGATAAACTAGTAGATTTGTGGTACGAATTCAAGATGTCGCAAGAAAATGGCGGCAAAATACAATGTTTAAAAAATCTTCCTATTTAATCGACTTTAAGTTACAGAAAAATTAAGTAGTATACAGAGATAAACTGGTACCAATTCAATACGACGAAACAAAATGGCACTGTAAAAACTACTTATTTAATTTATTTTAAATTATGTCTAAAAATCATATGGTGCATAGATAGAAACTTGTAAATTTTTGGTAGGAATCCAAAATGGTGGAATTGGTGCCCAATAAAAACATTTGGGTTCCTAAATGACTATTTAACGAACTAAATTGGGTCACGCTACTCTATCCCTAATTAAGGGAAAGATTAATAACGAGGGAAGTTCCGGGTAAAGGAAATTTATCGATTTTTTGAAGTCGATTGAAGAATAAACAAATGACATTTGAATTTTTTTTCATACAAATTTCCGCTATATCACGCTTATCTTAGTGAGAAAACTTAAATTTTATTCAACTTTTAATTGAGCAAATTTACTTTATAAATAATTTTACCCTGTATTTCAATACTGCCGATTAAAGTCAGCGCCGCGTCCACTTTTGTGTTGTCTGTCATGGATAACAAGATTAAAATGAAACCACCTTAGGTAAAAAGAAGTAAGAATGGCAATGCGGTGTGTGTGCTGTGCGTGTGCGTGGTGTGCGTGTGATGTGTGTGTGGTGTGGCGTGGTGTGGCGTGTGTGTGGCATGTGTGGTGGTGGGTATGTGTCTGTTGGATGTGTATTTGGTGTGTGTGTGGTGGATATGTGTGGTAAGTATGTGTGTGGTAGGTATGTGTGTGCTGTGTATGTGTGTGCTTGGTAAGTGTGTGTGTGTGCTTGGTAAGTGTGTGTATGCTTGGTAAGTGTGTGTGTGCTTGGTAAGTGTGTGTGCTTGGTAAGTGTGGGTGTGCTTGTGTGTGTGTATATGTGAGTGTCTGTGTGTGTTGTGGTGTGGTGTTGTGTTGTGTTGTGTTGTGTTGTGTTGTGTTGTGTTGTGTTGTGTGTGTGTGTGTGTGTGTGTATGTATGTGTGGTGTGTGTGTGTGCGTATGGTGTGGCGTGTGTATTGTGTGGCGTGTGTGGTTTGTGTGATGTGTGTGGTGTGGTGTTTGTGTATATATGTGTGTGTATAGGTGTGTATGTGTGTGTAAATGTGTGTGTGCATGCGTGCCTGCATGAGTGCGTGTGTGGGTCTGTGTACTCCTGAGTTACTACTTTCGCTACAGTTGGCTATATGCTGCTCCGTGGTAATAGAGTATCAAGTCCGGCGAAGATTTCTGTTTTCGTAGTAACCACAAATGTCGGTTTTGCTTCTGTTGGTAACTCTGGTGTGCTATTGTTGTATTAAGTATTGGCGCTAGTTATACTCCTCTCTCAACTAGTTGACTGTATTGATGAAGACCTTAAGTCAGAAATTAGGTGTCTATAGTTGGCCAAATTTCAATGTGCTTTAGGCTACATTTTTAGGGCTTATTTTTCTGTTTTCAGCATCCTAATTAACTGAAAAACTACTTAGCTTTTATAACTTTATCGAGATTGGAGTTCCAATGAAAAAAAGTTTGCAATGGTGTCAACTTAACTTTGAGCATTTTGTACACAGCTTTAAATATGGAGTTGTTTTTTTTTTCGAAGAAAATCAACTAAATAGCAAAACTGTAGCAAAACTACAGGTCAGAAAACATTTTTCGATTTTGTTTAAGGCTTTAACTATCGAAGTATTGATAATTATCGATAGTTATGGATAATATCTATATCATAGGTAGGTAAAATATAATATCGCCCATCGCTAGTATTGGGTGACGTATAATATTTAGATTATATTCATAAACTATTAAAAACCTATGAACAAGGGGAAAGAATCTGCAATGAAATAAGTTCAATAATGCTACAGACGAAAATTTGAAAGATATTGAGAAGACCCCACTATTATTATGAAAAATAGTTCCGTTCCAATATTTTAATATTTGACCCATGAAAACTATTAATATGTTGTAGTTCTCCATCATATGAGCAAAAATTACTATTGTGGCAAAATACAGGGAAGTAACCTTTGCTAAACCCCATATATATATATCGAATACATAGAAAGAACAAAATGGCATAAAATAAGCATTAATATATATATATATATATATATATATATATATATATATATATATATATATATATATATATATATATATATATATATATATATATATATATATATATATATATATTCAAATATATATTGTAATTAGGTACTTGTTTTCTTGTGATGCGTGTTCATAAAATTAAAACGATTTTTTAATTATTTGTCATATTTAATTTAATTTGACGTTTCGACAGGTAGTTCCATGTCTTTTTCAAAAATGTTTTTATTTTATTTTTCCATGAGACGTAAATCAAAACATCAATTAACATTTAAGCAAAATAAAATACACATAGCACATTATCATTTTGTCAAACAAATATAAACACAGAACATCTATTGCAGTCTGCAATAAAATAAAAACATTTGTGAAAAAGACATGGAACTACCTGTCGAAACGTCAAATTAAATTAAATATGACAAATAATTAAAAAATCGTTTTAATTTTATGAACACGCATCCCAAGAAAAGAAGTACCTAATTACTATATATATACATATATATATATATATATATATATATATATATATATATATATATATAAATATATATAAAAATAACTGTAGGCCTCTATAGAATTACGATATTTTGAACTAATAAACAATAATGTAAATGTTGTCAAGTTTGTTGGATGAGATATAATATAATCTCAATTACATCACACCATACAAGCTGGTACGTCGCTCAGAAATTTGATTACGTTATTTAATATCACCCATACCACAATATAATATGCCTGCAACGAAACCAAATAATACATTTGGTTGAATATAGGTACGGATATTTGACTAGACACTGAACAATTCACGAGAAAGTTTCTACTTCTTGGTCTAGATAGACAACTCGGTTTGAGATATATAGAAAATTGCATGCTGACGAGGATTCTAATCGCAATTTTTGACCACGTTTGAATTAATTTTTAGAGGAGGCAAAACCGAGTAGGTTTAAAATTGCCTATGCGAGAAACTACCTTGAAAAGTGTTAATTTTTCTTCCTTTTTTGAAAGTGAGGTGAATTTTATATTTTGGTGCGACAATGCGAGACCACCTAGAGCACATACAATAGCGAAGGTTCCATCTGGACATTTCTGTTTTGACCAAGAAATGCCAAGGTAAATAAAATCCTAGTTGACGGATAGTGTCGAATGTAAAAAATATGGACATAATTTATCTTGAGCAAAATTTAGAGATAAGCTAATCGTTGATAATATAAGATTATAGATACATATCTTTTAAAAGATAATCATTTGAAAACTAAAAAATATTTGATAATAGAGAAATTGCAGATCATTTTCATATTTCTTGACAAATATTACATACACTGAAAAAATTGAAGGTATTTTCACAAAAAATATACAATAATTATTAAGGCATTTCACAATACTAAATTGTAAAAATGTAGTTGGAATTAAGAAAAATACTCTATTTTTGCGATTTTTTTTATCTTTCGTGTGAATTTAAAAAGTGATTATATGTCAATCACGCTATTGTAGTGTCGTTTGTCGTTTAATTTGATAGTTTTTTGTGACATTTTTAAGTGTTTAAGTGCAAGTTTCATTACAATAATCTTGGTAAGTACATATAATTGTTTTACTATTATTTATTGTTTAGTGTGTGTGTGTGTGTGTGGTTAAGTGGACGAATAGCCCTTGGCTAAGCTTCGCCGCATTCTTCATTTAATTTTTTAATATAATGTACAATTATTGCTAATAAAGACATTATTTATATATTTATTTGAGATGCATAACTGCAGTTTTTGTTGATTTACCATACAAACAATAAGACAGTATGATTTACATCAATATTTTCATAGACATGTAAATACATTTTATTTATGTAAAGACTCTTGACTACGCAGTTAAAATCAAAGTTTTGTGTCTCATATAGCCAGAATACATACGGCTTCAAAAATAGTTAGACGTAAAATTAATCCGGATGAAGTATATTCTTGTTGTTCTTCTGGGTCACAATGGAAAAGCTGCCACCGAAAAGATTTTGACAGACATTTGTTTAATCACATTAAAAAGCATAATTATTTGTATGGTCCTTTTTAGTATTTGTGGTTTTAATAAATTATTTACAACTGTTCCTACATGAAAAAATCATTTTCTAAGATAATATAGTAATAATGAAGATGCTAGCATCCCTATTGGCAACTTAGACGATGATAATAGGACAGATAATTATGCGAATTTATAACCGTAAATAGGTCGTGTCGGACGATGGTTTGGATCTTGACAGCCAGTCCTTAAAGCTACTATGAAATTTGTATTTTATATTAGAATGAAAGCATTTTATTAGTAAAAAGGCTATACAAACCCGGATCCGGCTTTTTTTGATATCCCTGAATTGAATTCAGAATATATCTTACAAAAATCAAATGAAATAGGGATAATTATCCTCAAACATCTAATCATCGAGGAAAATTAATTTATCTAAAAGTAATGAGGATTATTTTTATTATATTCCTATTCTAGATACTATTAAGGCTCTTCTGAAATTTGAGTTGGTTTGACAACAATTTAGTAAAACAAGCTGTCACAAAAATAATATTTACGGGGATATTCTTAATGCAAATGTAATACGGAGAATTATTGATTTAATACAGAATAACAAAGCATTAAACTAATTTTTGAACTTTATTCGATAAATAGTTTCTCTATGATTTTTTTTACATTTTGTTAGGCTCCCATTTTGTTCCGTCATATTAAATTTTTACCAAAATGTTACATTAACCATATCTTTTTATCGTTTGTGTTGCAGATGAAGATGACTGCAAGTTGTATTATATCATCATGGAGAAAATGGAGCTGTTAAACACAAACACCATTGAATTTGGTGTTAAGTTTCTGTTTGCCTTGTATTTTAATTTTAACGTCATGTACCCAATGAAGGCTTCTTCGGAAATTATTCAGAGGTATTTCTTTAAAATACATCCCGATTCAGGAACTAAAGCCAGTAAAACACCGACTAGTAAAAAACGCGATAATTATTTTATAAATAAGTTGACTAAACATTAGCGATTTGTCTGGCCACCAAAAGGCTAGTGTTCGTATGTTTTATTTTTACCTATATTTGTTAAACTAGATATAAGAATATTTTTAATAAATTTCATTTATTTTTGAATTAGGTTCAAGAGAATAAAATTAAAAAAAAAAAATTATAAAAGATTTTATTTAAATTTTTTTTCCAGCAGATTCTTAGGTTGCCGTGAGTATACAGTGTGGGCCGTAATGTTGGCAGCATATGAGAATCTTTTTTATTATTCATTTCTCAGAAATTTTGTTCTTGTTTAAAGCCGGGGCTTGAATAAAAAATAGTTTTATTAGTATTAAACTTTTGAGTCAGATATAAAAGATGTTCAAAAAATACCAAAAAATACCAAAAAAAAGAGTATTTTAAAATCTAAAAATCTCAAAAAATTAAATTTGTGTCACGGCAGTTTTAAAGGGCCACAAAAAATCATAATTAAAAGATATAGGTAAAAAGGTTTCCATATCTATTATAGTTAGGGAGATATTTAAAGTCAAAAAAAAAATTCTTTTCGAAATTTTAATCTAAATATCTCCTTAATAAAAACTAATATGAAAAACTTTACCTAGCGTTTATTTGTGATCTTTAAAACTGCCATCACAAAAATGTAATTTCTTGATATTTCTAATTTTTGAATACTTTATGGTATTTATTGAACACCTTGTGTATCTCACCTAAAGTTTAATACAACTTTCATCAAGAAAAAAATTTTCTGAGAAATAAGTAATAAAAGTATCCTATATGTTGCGAACATTATGGCCGGCACCGTATAATCTACTTATTTTCTTATGTAGCAAGAATATGTATTCCTAATACAAAACTATAAATTTGGGTGCAAAGTTAATATTATTAGTTGGATATATTTCTTGAAAATATGTACGTTGTATGTCACGTGTATGTTCTACTTGTTCAGAGTTCGAGAGATGTTTTATACTTTGTTAACTTGTTTACAAATAAATGATTTTGATTCATCGGTAGTTTGATTTTCTTTGTACGTAAATCCGAATATTTTATATTACATTTTTCCTCTTTCACATTAATAATTCGGAGAACTGTAAATACATTAAAAAAAGTATGCTCGCGAATTTTCACATTTTTACAATAATTAAAAATATACATTTTTTTATCAAAATTGCATAATACATTTTATAATAAATAAGTATTTTTAAAATACATTTTCCCGAAAGTATTGTAAATTCAAAATGTGAAATCAGTATTTTACAATAGATTTTATGAATATATACAATTTTTAAAATAAATGTACAAAATTCTGACAAAATATTGTAAATTCAAGATGTTAAATCACAATATTTTTGCAACAAATTTTGTAAATTTATAGGTAATTTGTAAATTTATAAACCTTTTTTACTGATATTACCATTATTAAAAATCTTCTAGTAAAGTTCACAACAATTTTTCAAACAAATTTACAAAAATCCCAAGTATAATAATTTTGCGAATTCACCTGTTTACAATGAAGAAATATAAAATTACTAATAAAATCGATGGCAATAAATAACCAACGATTTTGTTAGTAATTTGACAAATCACTTTTTAGAGTGTAGGGTTTAATGCACTTTATTCATGAAAGAGATAAAAATCTACTTCTTTTTTGTTGACAACTATAATTCACCAGATATTTTAGGAACAATGGTTTTTTTCTGACATTTTACAATTTAAGAGAACAAAGAACTTTTTCGAGAAAAAGTTTACTGTAACGAAATCGTATTAAACAAGATTGAATATCTTTAGGCTCTTAACTTCTCCACTCTCTGCAGAAGATGTGGTGTTGATAAAGGAAAAAATCCTAAATATCCATAAATAATTATTGTTGATACATTCTAACGGTCTCTTAATTAAAAATAATTATGAGATTTTACAAAGATAAACAAACAGGAAAATTAACAAACCAAATCGCTTAATTATCTACAAATAGCGAACACCCTCTAAAAAACCCATTATGACTGGAAAGCATATCGTAACAAAGATTTATATTTTGCTCCCATGGTTACAGCAGTCCGGCATTTTTGTTCCTGCATCATGAATTAAAACTGCCTAATGGAACCCTAACTCATGCAAATGGCTACAAAAAATACGAACTATGCAGTGGTTTTTGTCAGAGCACCGTGTACACACTTAACATAAAAGTGTGAAAAATAGCAGGGAATTAGTTCTAATGCCAGCAGCGGGTGCGGAATTTTTTGATTGCGTTTACATTTCTTTGACTTTTCATATTAGTGCGTTGTTGCATTTAGACAAGATTTGTCCCTGCTGCTGATTTTAAATTGTTAAATAAATAAGTCTCATATCTGCCCAATTTATATATTTTAAACGTCCAAATTTATAATCTTTTTCATGAATGTGCAGTGCTTTTTTAGCCATCGCCAATTTAATTAATACCCCTTTTCCATAGTTACTTGCATTCTTTTCATTGACCTAGATCTATGCGCCCAATTTTAGGGGTTAACGGTTCACGAAAAGTCGATACTAAAGTGCGGGACACGAAAGAAAACCAGGCGGAGTCAATCGGTTTAGGAAGTTCGGCCAAGAAATCTCTATAAACCAGTGGTGTCCCGTCGTTCTTTAAATAATGTGGCACTCCTTTTTAACTATACCCACTTCAGATAATTAAAAAATGTAACTATGCTTATGAACCTTTATCTATATTTTCGAATTTTAAAATGTTTTAATTTTGATTTTTCTTGATCGATTTACCTATAAATATATTTTTTCTTGAGTTGTGTCATTAACGGTTCCCGGGCTACTGCCTACGTCCACTATTATTGATCCAGTGATGTTAAAGGGGGTGTTTTTATGTCTTAAAAGTCTTAACTTTTAATCTTAATCCCAATTCTGATGCTATTGTAGATAACTGCATGAAATTTGATACACGTCTTCTATGCGTTAAGGAGCATACTGATTTACTCAAATTAATTACGTATGCACGCCACTGGTAGAAATTTCAAAAATTGATTGTTGCCCTTTTATGCATTAACGACGTGTATCAAATTTCACGTAGTTATTTTTCTATAATAGCATCAGAATTAGGATTTAAAAAAATGTTTTTTTAAAACCATGTATCTCCAAAGTTAAGACTTTTAGGTTTATATTACACTTTTTTCTTAAAAACGGTCCAAGAATCACCCCCCTTTAACATTACCACGCAATTAGGAAACGCCCTGTTTAGTACTTCACAATGACGCCCCCTGTACAAAGTAATATGACAGACGGAGACAAACGGTCCCTTTTGGCATACCCGAATAGCCCAAAGTCGAACTGCATAAGTTAAAATTTTGATTAATTTTGTTCACTGGAATCAGTGCTGGCTCCCCTACTATAACTACATTGATGTGTTAATTTTGGAAAAAAAAATGAGCTCTGTAGTTTTTCAAATATTAATTGCAATATTAGATATTTTTTGACACCCGGTATTGAACAGAAAATTAATTATTTTGAAGCAGTTTATTGACAGCTAGTTTATGAACAATTTTACAAAATTTATGAAAAAAAACTAATCCATTTTTGAGGTTGAAGTCTTCCTCTGAAAATGATGAGGTTTCGTCGTTACTACGTGAAGATCTCAGTGTGATAACTAAATCATCAATAACCGTTTCAGTTTTGCCATCTACTTCCCAGTATTTATCTTCAATAGAACGATCATGTTTAACATTTTTCAATTTTCAGCCGATATTGAGTCAATCGCTTCTAATTTATTTTATTTAAATCTTTAACTGAAAGTTCACCGGTGTTGCGCTCTCGAATATATTTTTTTACTCCTGCCCATGTAAGTTCAATAGGGTTGAGGTCGCACGTGTATAGAGGCAGCCTTAAAGGTGTATGACCGAGGTTACGTAAAAGACCGTCAATTTACTTTTTTTCGCTAGGCTTGTTGGCTGATATTACTTTATATAATTGATATATGTTGTATCACATACAAGACTGTTCGATTTAAGTCACGATATCATATGAGCTTTTGTAGAGTATTTAGTTAACACTTTATTTTCTACGTGAGAATGATAAGACGCATTATCCGTTACCACGACTGATTTGGGAGGAATGTTAGGTAGAAGCTTCTAGAGCAATCACTTTTCAAAATTATCTCTATTCATCTGTCCATGATAGTCTCCAGTTGTTAGTCCCGAGCGAAAAACTAAAGCAGCACCTGGAACAAATCTGGCTTCTGCACCAGCATGAACTATAATAAAGCGACTACTAGAGCGGATTCTCTGAACAACACCTGTAACGCTTTCACATTGCCAGCATTTGTTCACTGTCGTATTATTATCTACCCAGGTTTCGTCTAGATACACAATATTGCGTCCTTCTTGCCTATATTGCCTTACAGTTGATAGATATTTCACCCGCCAGTGAAAAATATTTGGTATAAAGTGAAATAAAGTGAAAAATATATCGGTATAAAAGGTGACCCCTTTTGCACATGTGGAGAATACGGTGATTGGAATCACATATTTTTTAATTGTAGATTATATCAGCATTACTCCAATATACGTATATATGAATTTACTCTTTAAAAATAAATTTTCCCTTCCAATTTGGCTTCCCGACGTATTAGCTTCCAATAATGCGAGCTTACTAATAAAATTACACCTTTTTTTTAAGAAATATAAATATTAATATTTAATTTTTCTTACTTTTTTTTCGTAAATTGTTTAGATATTAATGTAATAATCCTAAATCCTTCCCTAATATGTTATCCTTTTTTAGTGTTCCTCTTTGTTTGTGTAATCCAAAAGTCGTCCAGACAGATCCCTGGGCGTGAAGTGTGTATCCCTTCGTTTTACATGTTCAGGTTTTATTTATTTTAAATTTATTTTTTATTTCCTTGCTTTATTTAAGTGGTCTTAAATTAAATTAAGGTGATTTAATTACTTACGGTCCTTTTAAAAAGGTATAAATACAATTTCGTGGCTAAAACACTTTGCTAATAAGGCCAATTAAAAAAAAAAATTAGGTAGAAACTGGTAAAATATTGAAAAATAAAATAGGTAAAAATATTGGTACAAAATAAAATAGCGCCCAATAAAAATGCTTGAAAAGACAGTATATATATATATATATATATATATATATATATATATATATATATATATATATATATATATATATATATATATATATATATATATATATATATATATATATATATATATATATATATATATATATATATATATATATATATATATATATATATATATATATATATATATATATATATATATATATATATATATATATATATATATATATATATATATATATATACTTGAAAAGACAGTATATATATATATATATATATATATATATATATATTATATATATATATATATATATATATATATATATATATATATATATATATATATATATATATATATATATATATATATATATATATATATATATATATATATATATATATATATATATATATATATATATATATATATATATATATATATATATATATCTATATATGTTACTAAATGTCTATGTACTGAACTAAATTGGATCACACTTCACTAGTCCTAATAAATGAAAAGATTCATAACGAGGGAAGTTCCGGGTAAAGTAAACTTACCGATTTTTTTAACATTTCATTAATCGGCCATTTTGTTTCGCAATGGCAAAATTACTAGGTCAGCCGCATATGATCCCCTAATTTAGTAAGTAGTTTTTTTGCAATGTCGCGAACAAGGAGACAGACAGACAGACCGACACAATCGATAAAACATGTTTTTCGGCATTCATGGACTTAAAACGTAAAGATCTGAAATAAACTCAGAGGGTGATTTTTTACGAGGGAAGTAAAAAGATCATAAAAATACCTTTTAATAATTTTTTCCGAGCTCTAAAACTGAATAATTTTTTTTCCGCTTTAATATGCGAAACATAGTTTTGGAGACATGGAATCATGTTTTATTTAAATCTAGGTTTTCTCCATAACATTAAGTGCCATTCGTCGTCGAACGAATTGACACTGGGCATCAATTTTTATTTAATTGGTTCACATGCATTTTATTGTTCTACTAGTTTAATGTCTACTTTGATTATTCACCCAAAAATCGGAGATTTGTAAATCGATGTAAGACGCATGTAGAGGCTTAAGTCTCACCAGAAAAAAATGCCTCTTGTTTTAATTACCAAATTAAAAACTCACCTTCTGAGATTTTTTCAGATCTTCACGTTTCAGGGCCTGTCTGTCTGTCCCGATTGACTTCAAACTTTGCTAAAAAATTAAGGGCGAAATGTTAAAAAAAATATTATTAAAAAACTGCTTATACCATTTTTATCTCAAATTTTGCACAAACATGAAACTACTATGTTAGAATCAACTGGTAAAATTTTGGTACGAATCCAAGATGGCGAAACAAAATGGCGGCTTATAAAATATTTAAAAATTCAGCCTTAAAAACTGATTAATGAACTGATTTCAAAGTGTGTTCCATAACTAATTGAGGTATAGAGGTCAACTAGTAAAATTGTGCCTCTAACTCAATATGGCGGAACAAAATGGCGGCCAAATAGAATGATTGAAATCGTGAACAAAAATCATCCTCTCAGGTTTTACATATCTTTACGTTTTAGCGTCCCTAGATGCCAAAAAATATGTTTTATCAAGTCCGTCAATCCGTCTGTGAGTCTATCTGTCTGTCTGTCAGTTCGAGGCATAGCTTAAAAACTTTTTACCAGACTGACTCAGATTTTAGTTAGAAATTAAAGGCCATATGGGGAGGACCTAATAATATTTTGGTAAAAATCCAATATGGCGCAACAATGTTAAAAAAATTATTACTAAAAAAACTAAATTTTAAGTAAAAAATTTTGTACAAAAATCAAGTTACATGGAATGGACTCGAAATATTTTAATATGAATTTAAGATAGCAAAACAAATTAGAGGCCTAATAGAATAGCCTGAAAATACTACTTATTTAATTAATTTATATTTTTGTGCAAGAATTAAGTATTATATAGAGATAAACTGGCAAAATTGTGGTACGAATCTAAGATGACGAAACAAAATGGCAACCAAATAAAATTCTTAAAAAATCAACGTAAAAAACTTGTTCAATTGACTTTAAGTTTTGCAGAAAAATTAAATGTGAAATTGGGATAAACTGGTATGAATTCAACATGACGTAACAAAATGGCGGTATAAGTCAATGTAAAAACTATTTTGTGAATTTATTTTAAATTGTGCCCAAAAGTCAAGTGAACCATAGGTAGAAAGAAACTGATAAAATATTGGTAGGAATTCTATAAGATGGCACCAAATAGCGCTCACTAAAAAAATTTGAAAATATAGTATATGTAACACATAAATACTGTGACTATGTACCGAACTAAATTGGGTCACACTTCACTATTCCTAACAAATGGAGAAAAAATCATTAGGAGGGGAAGTTCCGGGTATGTTTTCTTGGAATATTATATATTATAAGATTAAGTTTAGTTTTGAGGAAGATCTGTAATATTAAACATGACAGTGTAATCTTTTTGCTGTTCTCTAAATTCTACTATTTCAAAAGTACTTTTGTTTATGTTCTGGGCACATCTCCAGTTCAGCACATATTTTTTTTATAAATCTAATACTTTATAAATTTGCCGTTGACAAACGTTACCCCAAAATACCCACCAAATAAAAAAAATTGAATTTATTTTTTAATATTATTTCATCTTTTTCATATATACGTTAGTTTGGGTCAAATCTTGTAAGTTTATTTTGACTTACTTTTGCAAATCCGATGAACTACAAATTTGGTAGGCATTTATAAAACGGGTGATAACGCAATATGATATTATAAAGTTGACGGCTTTCCTATTTTTCGAGAGGGTAGAGGGGGGTACAAATCTGGTAATTACATTTTAAACTACTTTCCGATGAGCTAGAGACTCGAAATTTGGTATGTGCATAAGTTTCCGGTGACAATAAAATTTAATACATTTTTAGGAGAAAATCTGCGAACTTTATTATTTAAGGTAAACCGATTTGGCTCAAACTTAATACTAGAGAGTATTTAATGTCGCTAAATATTTTTCATTAAGTTTGAAACTAATAAGTCGAAAACAGATTAATTAAAAAAAGTTAAACGATTTTATTAGAGTTGCCAGAACACAAAAAATTACACTAAAAAAGAAAAATAATTTCACACAACTTTCTTTTCAAAAAAAAAATTCGATATTAAATCATGGGGCTATTTTCAAAAATATATCATTTTATCGCCATCGATAATGGTCCTAACTCTAAATCACGGAAAACTAATATATAAATGCATAAATATACCTTTGTCTATTGATATGAAGTATTTGCTAACCACCCCACAATTATATATGATTTTTTACTTTTTCCTGCAATGTCCGTCAACTCTTGCAAAATCGTTTTACGTCTACAAAATGACAATAATTGATTTTAGAAAAATCAGAATGGAAAATTTGGTTTTCAAGGTAAGACCATTCAGTGGTATTTAACTGATCCCGAAAAAAATAACACTATATAGATTTTTCTAAGATTTATTATGAGAGTATTGCAGACATTAGACCCACTATCCTGCCTGCAAAAGTTGAATAAGTTACCTCTAGAAATGTACGAGGTATATCGAAAAACTAAAGTTAAAAAAATTAACACCCTGTATCTCGGAAACTGCCAACATTATTACTGAGGTTAAGTTAGTTTAGATCATTATATTTTTTTAGATCATTTACAAACATCCTATGGATAAAAGATACTCTGATTTTATAAAAACAATTATTTTTTATTTTATCACCCTGTATAATAAATAAAATTGAAAAAAAATAGCGAGAAAACAGTTTTGCAATTTATTTCATCAAACCAGACATATTTTATTGAATAAAAACAAGCAAAATACTCAGATTAATTTATGCCATGTTTTTGGTAAAATCGACCAGTGTACAGCGTGTCGAGAGCAGAAAATCTCGCGAGTCAACGCTACAGAGACAATTGCATACACACGCCGTGCAGCTTAGGTAACAATGGAATCATTTAATTACGAGCAAGCAACATTTTTTCGTGTAGTGTCGCGCCTCATTGCGTCGCTTAAATGAGAATCGGCCTTAAATCACAGACTAAAATATACTTGTCGCTGGGTATGTGCGGCTCAATTGTTCTATATAATCGGGTACTCTCGGATGTCAATCGCCCTCCACGCGCTCCCCAAAATAAGCCGCCACTGATTGTTTATCAAAACTGATAAATATTGCACTCTGAAGAATTGAAAATTTTTTCGTTTGAAGGAAAATAAAATGAAAATTTTAGGTTCAAATATAACATTTCATGTATTGATATTGCATTGCTGGCTATAATAAAGCACCTATATCAAACTGCTAGGAGGGAGTTTCCAATAACAGACAATTCATTCTTGTATTGCAATATAAAACTGCTTTTTTGGTCTCTTATAGTTGATGCAATATCGATCGTCATCTATTTATCAAGAGGTAAAGGAGTCTAACTAGCAGCCTTTGAAACGTTCCACATCACCAATATAAAACGATTCACGAAGCTCTCGAAAATTCCTTTGTGTATAATGCTCTGAGGAATTTCTTGAGCAATATCGCTTGACGACAGACGATGCTGTATTATGAAGTAGTCGGTTTACTGTATTTATTTAGTAAATGGTTCATTCGGGGTTAAAAGCTTAGAAATATTACATGTTTGGAGTTGACAGTCTTTTCCGATTTAGCAACTTTAATTTTTAACGGAATGATACTTCGTAAATTTCAACAGAAAGATAAAAAAGGTTGTTTATATCTTTAAGCTGACATTAATAACAAAATTTTGGATTTCCCATAGTCTAAAATAGCTTAAGAGTACAGGATGTCTACACCATAAATTAGAAGATGAAAATTTAAAGACAAATCTCTGGCAATTAATTAAAAGGTCATTGACGTTATTTTAAACTATTTTCTATTTAAATTAAATTAAGTTTTGGCTTTTTTCATATAGATATAAATGTCAGAATATATGTTAATTAAATTGGATGAGAAACATTGTTTTATATTAAAATGTTACTAAAGTGCGGGAAAGACGGGGAAGAAAACCGGACGGTCCTTAAAATAAAGGTTCATAGTCTTAAGCAATTGGAAAAGTAAAATTTGTTTACGCAAATAAATTTTATGTTATTTTATTTGTTGTAATCGTTGGCCGCTTCACATATAAAGTGCGCCAGCTAAGAGGTACGGAAAATTAATCGGGATTTTGTAAATTTCGCACTGGTCCATTTGTAATTGGGATATGCCTAGAGTCTCCATGCACTTGCCGCTAGAAGGTTCTAGCTATTTCCAGTGGCGCCTATACATTTCGAGCATTTGTTCTCATTTCTATATAAATGCGTTACGTTGAATTTGAATTATTATATCGAGATAACGATGGCGAGCAAAAGAGGAAAAACAATTCGAAGCGGTGCACGGGAAGTTATTGCGAGCGTTATAGAGGCCTGTACTAGAGAAGCTGAAAATAATAGTTTTACTATTCCAATTCAAAATCGAACAGAACGCGCTGCATTTTACACTGGTGTTTCGGAAAGTGGTGTAAGAAAAATTCAAAGGGAACATAATGGTCGCTCATGTTCTACTTCACCTTTAAAATCTCCTGGTAAAAAAAGACCCCTATTATCATACAAAGATAAAATTGACGACGGTGATTTTTAAGTAATTCGACGAACAATAGAGGATTTTTATATAAACTTGAAGAAAGTTCCGACCTGCAAACCTCTATTTCGTGCTGTAAAGAACAAAATAGATTTCCGTACGAAAATTGCTCATTGAGGACGCAATATCGTGTATCTAGACGAAACCTGGGTAAATAATGATATGACAGTGAACAAACGCTGGCAAAGTGAAAGTGTTACAGGTGTTGTTCAGGGAATCCGCTCTAGTAGTCGCTTTATTACAGTTCATGCTGGTTCAGAAGCCGGATTTGTTCCATGTGCTGCTTTTGTTTTTCGCTCGGGACTAACCACAGGAGACTATCATGGTCAGATGAATAGAGATAATTTTGAAAAGTGGTTGCTCGAGAAGCTTCTACTTAACATTCCTCCCGAATCATTCTCACGCAGAAGATAAAGTGCCAACTAAATACTCTACAAAGGCTCATATGATATCGTGGCTTAAATCAAACAATCTCATATGTGATCCAACATGGAGAAAATATCAATTATATGAAGTAATATCAGACAACAAGCCTAGAGAAAAAAGTATAAAATTGACGGTTTTTTACGTAATCTCGGTTATACACCTTTAAGGCTGCTTTCATACATAGTGACGACGAGACCTTGTTTTTTTTTTTCATATATTTTGTAATTGCAAACTGCTTCAAAATAATTAATTTTCTGTTCAATACTGGGTGTCAAAAAATATCTAATATTGACCTCAACCCTATTGAACTTGCATGTGCAGGAGTGTCCTAAAAGTACCACTTTTAGGACATAAAAACACCCCCTTTAACATCAGCACGCAATTAGGAGACGCCCTATACAGTACTTCACAATGACGGCCCCTGTATAAAGTAATATGACAAACGGAGAGAGACGGCCACTTTTGGCATACCCGAGTAGCCCAAAATCGAACTGCATAAATTAAATTTTGATAAATCTCGTTTACTGGATCTGATGCTGGCTGCCCTTGTAAAATCTGGACTTGTAAATCGTGTATCACTATACTGGGTGGTCTAATAATAGTGGACGTAGGCAGTAGCCCGGGAACCGTTAATGACAGGACTCAAGAAAAAATATATTTATAGGTAAATCGATCAAGAAAAATCAAAATTAAATCATTTTAAAATTCGAAAGTTTGCCGTTTTTGCAACACAAACGAGATATAGAAGTGCGGTACACGAAAGAAAACAGGCAAATATAGATAAAGGTTCATTAAGCATAGTTACATTTTTTTAATTATCTGAAGTGTGTATAGTCAAAAAGGAGTGCCCTATTTTTTAAAGAACGACGGGACACCACTGGTTTAAAGAGCTTTCTTGGCAGACCTTCTTAAACCGATTGACTCCACCCGGTTTTCTTTCGTGTCCCGTACTTTACGTATGTACTTTTTAGAAACATAATGCACATTTACTAATTGGTGAAAATGATATATGTCGATTTAATTGCAAATCAAATATCATTAAAAGGATATAAGTCCACTTCTCTAGTTAAACGCTCTAACGTACTAATCACTTAAATGGTCATAAGTCGGCATATTTTCGTCATACATATATGATATTTTTACTAGAAATGAAGTAGGTGCACTTGTATTAGTAATATTTACAGAACTACACACTAGAAGGGACATAAGTTTACATATCTGCGGTTGTTTAAACACTAAAATAAAAAAAATGTATCTATCAAAACGCTAATTTTTTTTAGTGACTTATGAAACAGGTAGTAAAAATATGAACTTATACATAATACAAACATCCTTGAAACAACAAAAATTCCGTTTAAGGTAATATTTAGTTTAAATAAATTAATGTTGGAGAATATTAACGAAATACTATTCAAATTCGTTAGCGGAAAGATACCTGTCCACATCTGGATCTGTATCTACTTCAATTTTTTTTGTCCACTGTCAGGTCTCTGTAAAAAGATTGCGCGTCTTTATTTAACAGACCAACAATTTCAAGAAGATTTTGTTTTTTCTTTAAATGTATTGGTTGCGGACGATCATATAATTGAATCAGCTGGAAATTTTCCAGATGACAGATGTTCTGTTTCTTTCTCAAGAAACTAATTTCTTTAAAAGGTTCTTCGTCGAGTAAACTCTTTTTGTAACAAACATCACTAGTTTTTGGGTACCTTAAAGTTAGTAGTAGTAACTAAAACCATGACCGATTAGAAAACTGAAAGAGATTATTGTATTTATTAAGTACCTGGTGAGTATGGTCGATCTATTAGGAAACGAAAAGACCTCTTGATATAAGAATTCAAAAACATCAAAAGCATACGGAGAAGGGGCAAACATCAAGATAGGGTATGGCTGAAAATTCATGAAACAAGGACCTGAGAATCTAATAGTCAGAAACTGATATCCTTCATAAGGAACAACGTTATAGGAAGTGCAAATTTAAAGGAGCAGTATTCATCGACCCAAACCAAAAAGTTTTAAGCCTTAATATCGATAGCTTTCACTTATCTTTGCATATGCCTCTACTATATAAGCTCGTTGTTTTAAACTTAGTTATTATTTAACACTTGATAACGATCGGAGATACATCGCTGATCGAAACGTTGTAAATAATTTAAAGACAATGCAAATCCGATAAGTGAATTTCATTCATTAATTTTTTCATCATCATCAATTTTTTTTAGCTAAAATTTAAAAGCGCGCTTCTCTTATACTGTCACTTAATGCATATCAACTCACGGAGTCCGTTTCGTCGTAGTATATTTTCACATTAACAGAATTTTTTAAAGATTACATTGATGTTTTTGTTTTAAGAAAATATGGTGTTTCTGCGATCAATTTTTTCACAATGTAGATATCTTTATGGTAGTTACAGATCATCTGTTTTTATTTACTGGTCTTTAAAAAAAAATTCTTCTACCCGAAACTTCCCAAATTACAAATGTATCTCTTTACTAGGAATAGCGAAGTGCGAGACATTTTAGTCTCGCACATAGTCATTTAGTAACTCATATACATACACTATTTTTTCAAGCATTTTTATTGGACTCCATTTTGTTCTACCATATTGGATTCCTACTAATATTTTACCAGTAGCTTGTTTTTTGATCTTTTTTCAAAATAAATTGAATAAGTAATTAATTATTCCTATATACATTTAATTTTTGTGAAAACTTTAAAGGCAATTGAATAAGAAAACTTTTCTCTTGATTTTTCAAACGTTTTATTTGGTCGCCTTTTCGTTCCGTCATTTTGAATTCGTTTTTTTAGACTAATTTTTTAAATATTTTATTAGGGAACAATCTTCGATTCATTTCTATGTAACACTTAATTTTTATACATTTGAGGTAGATTCGTTATTTACTGAGAGTTTTTATAACATTTCACCAGGCCGCCATTTTGTTCCATCATATTGGATATTCAGCAAACTGTTACCAGGTCATCCCCATAACATCTTTAATTTTTGGCCAAAATTTAAAGTCTATCGGGTAAGTAGTTTTTTTAGCTATGCTGCAAACTGGCAGACAGATATACCGACCGACAGACCAAAGGAACTCAGAAATCATGTTGCTAACATTTGGAGCTACGTGAAAACTTGGAGGGTGGATTTCTTCACGATTACAATTTTACCAGTTCTATTTGTAACACACTTAATCATCAACACTTCTTAAACAAAAATTGAAACCAATTTATAAAGCATTTCTTTAGGCCGATTTTTTTAAATATTTTATCAATCCGCCATTTTGTTTCGACATCTTAAATTCATACCAAAATTTTTATTAGTTGGTTTCTATATAACACATGATTTTTGAGCAAATTTTTAGGAAAATTGTATAAATAGTTTCTACCAGTTAATTTTTAGGTAATATTTGTTTTTTTTTGTGCAAAGTTTGAAGTAAATCGGATCAGTAGTGTTTTAGTTACAATTTTTTGACATTCCATTAGGCCGCCATTTTGTTCCGCCATATTGGATTTTTACCATCCTCTTATATCCCTCGATTTTTGATTAAAATTTTAAGTCAATCGGATTCTGATATGTAATTTTTGAGCTATGACACGTACAGACAGACCGACGGAATTAAAAAGAAGAACTAATAAGGAATATCAAAAAATTAATTTATACAATGATGCAACACACAAGAAAATGGCCATAGCAAAAAAAACAATTTATATTTAATAAAATAATAATTTCTTCACATGATTTAGATTCATGTCAGGAAAGTCAATAAATGTTCCTGTATACTAGTTTCAGAACTGACAAAACGAGTACGTAGAACTTTAAATAGGGTACCGAGAAACTTAAATTTCAGTTTTGAAATGCCAACATCGTACACCGCTTCACTCAAGAACTAGACACATCCACAAAGGTGTAATTTTCCTATTAAATTTCAGGTAAAATTAAACAGAGTGGTTAAGGTCCTTTTAAAGTTTTTTTTTTAATTTTAAAGAGTGATATTAGAGGTAGATAATAAATATTTTATTTTATGTTCTTTAGGGAAGGCAACTAAACTACTGGACTTAATCATTGGGGTTAACATATTTTTTTAAGGAAAAGATTAGAACTAAAAACATTCATAATGAGAATATATTTTAAAATGCCACCTTTGGAGACTTTTTTGCAAATATGATTGAGCATTAACCAGTTATCTCGTTAAACTTACCTATTCTAAGGGGATCGTTTATAATGGATTTTAAATACTGTAAAAAATTACATAAAAAATTGTTTTTACTAAACATTATAATATAATTCTTGGGAAAACGGAAAAAACATATTTCATTTTTAGGATTTTTGTATGTAATTTTTTTATTTACAAGTAGACCGAAGACCTAAGTATTAGGTACCAGTGAAGACTGAAAAAGTTTATTGATGCGGAATTTAAATACTTGCAAATTAAGCAAACATACAGCAGCATTCGTAACCTTCAATAATCGGGACATCCTGCGATTAAAGGAGCGAGCAACGTGCGAGTTGGACGGATGCATGTAGGTCGATGGTCGTGCCTTCCTGGCCGGAATGACTAGGAAGTGCATAATGCATGTTAATTCATCAACAGAGAATCCGCGGTAGTATCTATAAAACACAGATATATCTCCTACAATTCGGCGATGCTCTAGTGATTCAAGCTTCCTTGAGATGGTTGTATCATGAGTCAAGCTCTTCTTTGGACTGAGCCAAGTCAATAAGGAGAAGCTGCTCCCTATATGTGCAATACTCAAGGTTGGACCTGATTTGCCAAGTGTTTAAGGTATACAAGTTGGCAGAAGAAAAATATTTTCGAGCTCGGAAAAAGAAACCCAATTTCTTCGCGAGTGCTCTGGCAATTGTAGTAATATACCAACTAGGCTAAGAGAATCTTTGGCTTCTAGCATTTGAATATTTACCAGAGTGGTGTGGGTAATGGAAGATAATTTGTGAGATAGTACATGATTGTGACTTAGGGGCTATTTTTTGGGTATTTCGTCTTAAACATAATTTGAAATCAAAAGAAACCTGATAAGATCAATCGGCAGTCTTAAGTTCTGGGTCCACTATGAAAGTACCCAAGGAACGACACTGAAAAATGTTTTTTTTTCTGAATGTTTCGTGGGAAAGTCTTATATGTGAACCTAGAGTATGCTCATTTTAATTTACTGTATTTTGAGGTGTTATTAAAATTAACGGAACAAGATGCTACACAATTATCTTTATCTAACAATATTAAGGCACTTTCTTTTAGTTTTGCTTAAATACTAGAAACATTCCAATTAATTTTAGAATTGTTATCTAGTGCATGTTGGTAAATTTTCGATTTTTGAAATTCTCTATTTTTTGTGTATGTTTGATGTTCTTTAAGTCTTTTGGCTAATAGCCTTTAGGTTTCATCTAAGTAAAATTTATTGCATTCACACGAAAATTTATAAATAACATTTTTTTTGTATTGTCTTGTTCATTGTTAGGTTTAGTTTTTGTAAGTTTGCTTCTAAGTGTATTTTGTGTTTTAAAGATCGTTCTTATGTTAAAACGTCTACGTATTCGTTTTATTTTATCTGATAAGTTAGCTATAATGGTATAAAGAGGTTTGGATTTGTTTGACCTTTGGATTCTCAAATTCTTAAAAACATTTCTCAACGAAATCATCATTGATTTAAAACATCTTTTATAAAAACTTTTTTTCTTCAATAAAATTTTGATCTTGGCAAATTATTTTTGCTCTATCATATAAACTCTTTACAACTCCGTTTTTAACCACGATTTGATTATTTGAGTAAAAATTTAAGCATCTGTTTGTGTGTGTAGGGTTTCTGTATACTTTTGTTTCGAAACGGTATATGTCTTTTTTAACAAGGATGTCTAAAAATTGTTTTTAGTCTGTTTCTTTTTCAATAGTAAATTTAATTGTTGTTTTTTGGTGTTAATATGATATAAAAAATCATTTAAATGTTGATCGTCATGTTCAAAGATACATAGAATGTCATCAATGTATCTCCACCAAATAAGTGTCTTATGATCGTAATTTTGAATATAATTTAATTAGTCTTCCATAAAAATATTACTTAGTGAAGGAAATATAGGAGACCCCGTAGTTTTTATGAATTTGAGAATCCAAAGTTCAAACAAATCCCAAATAGATCAATTACAAACCTCTTTATACCATACATACCTAACTTATCAGATAAAATAAAACGAATAGGTAACCGATTTAACATAAGAACGATCTTTAAAACTCAAAATACACTTAGAAGCAAACTTACAAAAACAAGCCCTAAAAATGAACAAAAAAATCCAAAAAATGTTATTTATAAAATTCCGTGGCAATGCAATAAATTTTACATAGGTCATTAGCCAAACGAATTAAAGAACACCAAACATACATAAAAATATGTAATTTCAAAAATCAAACATTTGCCAAAATGCACTAGATAACAATCATGAAATTAATTAAAATGCTTCTAGTGTTTTAGCAAAAGAACCATGCTCCAAAAAACATAAAACAAAAGAAAGTGCCTGAATATTGTTAAATAAAGACAATTGTGTACCATCTCGTTCCGATAATTTCAATAACACATGGTTAAATTTGCTAAATACTGCGTACACATAGTTTTCCACCTTATTCTAACAATTAAAAATAACACCATTATATCGACATTCATTGACATTTGGTTAGAGATTAGGCATTCTGGTTATATTTCTGTTACTAACCATAAGAAATATTCTGCTTTTAGTTTTTTTTTAATTTGTAGATTTCCTAAAGACGGGGGTAGACTCCCCCCGAAACGTCCAGAAAACAGACATTTTTCATTGTAGCTCCTAGGGTACATTCATAGTGGACCCAGAACTTAAGACTGCCTATTGATCTTATCAGGTAATTAATTTCTTTTGATTTCAAATTTTGTTTTAGGCGAAATACTCAAAAACTAGTTTTAAATCATAAATTCGCCACTATAATTTCGTCGTTTGGACAAGATTCATCACCATTCTATTTAATTTCCACGTTTAATTAATTAGTCGGGCGTTTGTATATTGGAGTGGAGTGTACATCGTCAGCATAGCTGTAATTAAGATTGCAGGTAGGAAAAGCAGATAAAGTTATTAAATGCCTGCGTTGATTTAGTGAAAGTTTAATGAATGGCTGTCAACCAATACAGAAATCTTTTGTTGGGGATCCAAGAACAGAGTTTCATAAGCAGGAAATGTGTTAAGAAGTGTGCCATGCCAATGATCAAATGCTTTGAGTACGCTGCGTGGAATTCGATGGGTTTATTCCAGTTCTTCGTTATAAAGATAAAATATCTGGATGTGGATCTTTGTTAGAGGAAGCCGTATTACCTAAAAGGATAAATATTGATATCGAATGCGGTCTTATCGTGCAGATCCAAAGGTCACCAATATTATGAATCAAATCAGAAAACACAGTGAATACAACAATGTTGTGTAATTCTTTTATCGAGCTATTAAATCTCGATGGGCTATTTTTAAATATACAAGGAGCAAGAAAATAGTTTTTTTTATTATATTACGCAATATTATTAAGATAGCCACTTAATATTATTTTATATATTAAATGCCGAGGGACTAAATAAGAAAATTCGCTAAACATGTATTTGGTTAAAATTGTTTGGTTGGCAAAAACAAAAATACACAAAATGGTAAGCGCCTTAATAAAGTTGGAAAGCGGTTTGAATCAGTGGAATAATCAGAAAATGTTCTGTTTATACAGACACTTAATGAAAGTGAGATTTTTTTATCAATCACCAAAAATTATGAGCCCCGCTTGACCCAAAAATCTAACCACTTATACAGTGTCATTTATTTAAATGCGGGCTACCCCTGTGCAAAGAAAACCTGTTTTTTTTTTGTATTGTGATAACAAGAAAATTTTATTTTGCAAAAAATATTATACACTTTTGTTAAAAACACAAGATAATCAGTTATTACTTCCCTCGTGATTTCAGATCTTTACGTTTAACCTAGATGACGGAAAACATGTTTTCTCAATTCCGTCTGTCTGTAGATATGTCTGTCCGTCAGTCTTACTATATCTTATCCGATTTCTTCAAATTTCAGTCTAAAATTAAGGGCCATGCATGCGAAAAATACAGGCTATATATATATATATATATATATATATATATATATATATATATATATATATATATATATATATATATATATATATATATATATATATATATATATATATATATATATATATATATATATATATATATATATATATATATATATATATATATATATATATATATATATATATATATATATATATATATATATATATATATATATATATATATATATATATATATATATATATATATATATATATATATATATATATATATATATATATATATATATATATATATATATATATATATATATATATATATATATATATATATATATATATATATATATATATATATATATATATATATATATATATATATATATATATATATATATATATATATATATATACATTAGCCCCGAGTTTCTGATTTCTATATATAAAATCTTGTCGTATAATTAATAAAAAAATTTACTTATTTTAAACACGCTTTAAAATTGTTACAAGTATTCTATAATTATTTATTTATGGCCTACAAAATTACAAATGTACTAAAAAAGTAACCAAAAAATGGTGTCAAATCTAATAAAAAAACTGGCTAATATCTAGAGGCCAGTGGCAAAAGCTCTGAGAATCGGTATTAGGAATGTACAGAAACTTGTTCATGAAAAAAAAAACATAATTTACTACCGAAGAAGATTAAGAAATGTACACGAAAAAATCCGAAGGCAAAAGACATAAGTTATAATTCAAAAATGGATATTCATAATGCAATTTATTATTTATACACGTCAAAGACTAATATTATCCTTCAGAAACTTTTTAATATTATAGACTAAAAAATATCATCATCACTTAAAAAGTCCTCATCTTCTGAGTCGTCCTCAAATGATGCAATGACTATTGGTGCTATTTCGACATCTAGAACTCGTTCTCGATTCCACCAATCCCATATTAATTTCTCCGTATGTTCCACAGATTTCTTCCAGTACTCCGGCGTAATATAATTTAATGAATCTTGCCAAACAATTTGCACTTCATCTGATTTAAGACCATCGTTCACGTGTTTTTCGTAATATGATTTTGCCCCAGCTTATATTAATTCTATTGCGTTAAACTGGCGATAGTATAGCGGCAGTCGTAAAACCTCATGTCCATTTTCCCGTAATATTTCATCTACGGCATATATTGTTGCTTTTTTAATAGATTTTGCCATTAAAAGAAGTTCTAGTTTCAGCATATTGGGCAAAGGATTTTGTTTTTGTTCTATTAGCCGGTCATAAATATCACTTTTCTGCCAGGATGAAGTAGGTTGTTTGTTTAAGATTCTTGAATGATAAGATGCATTGTCCAGAATAATTAAAGATGGAGCATCTAAATTTCGAATCATATGTTCTTTTAACTACTTTTCAAACAGTTCACAGTTCATATTATTATTATGGTAGTCCATACTTTTGGATGTTGAAGAAAACAGTAAACTTGCACCTGGGAGAAATCCTGTTGAAGAACCTACATGCAAAATGATGAACCGTTTTCCCGTCCCACATCCCTTTTTTTTCTTGACACTTTTTACAGACTGATCCTGCCAAGATTTCGAACCACTGCCATTAGAAAATATCCAAGTCTCGTCTAAAAATACCATTTTTCTAAATTTTGAATTAACATTTTCGGTGTATTTCTTTAAACACTGGATACGCTGACTTGCTATATGTGGCAACTGGCATACAAATCTTCCATTACATTCCTTTTTATATCGAAAACCTAACATTTTTATTAATATTGACAACGATTTTAGTCTAATTTCCAATATGCCTCGATTTTTTAAAGCTTCTTTGAAAACTTAAAGGGTTATATTAGTTTTTGATGTGTATAAATCGAAAATTGCATTACGAACATCCATTTTTACATTGGCACTTAAATCTTCTGTCTTTGGCTTTTTTCGTGTACATTTCTTAATCTTCTTCGGTAGTAAATTATGCTTTTTTTCATGCACAATATTTTACTAGATTTAATACCATTTTTTTCGCTTGTGGATGCAAAAACCCGAAAATTGTTTCCTATTACTCATTTTGTCACTGACTTGTCAATCTGACTTTGAAGTGATATCGCTCAAAGATTTTTGCAACTGCTGGTATTTATATGTTTATCCTCTTGTTTCATATGAAAATATCATAGGTTTAGTTCATCTTCCGGATTTTATGCGGAGGATATAATTACACGTAATAAAAGAAAAACAAACTTAAAAAGTTTGTCGTTGATAAATCGTATGACCCGCACGATAACGCTGCTTTTGACTATATATTTCTCCATTGCTTTACTTTTAATTATTGGGAGGAGGAGTGTGGGTCTAACTACAGTTAATGGAACCATATTTGGGAACAGGCTGTACAAGAGCACCTTTTAAGAAAAATACCCTTGTCATAGAATAATGAGCATTCTTACAACTTATTTTGGTTTCGGTTAGGAAGAGAATATGAGACCTGCAGGATTAGAAATAGTAGTGAACAGAGTTGAGGTTTTTACTCAAGCTGCATTTCGATGGTGGAGTACTACAAGTACCTCTCACCTAGAGACATACTACGAAAACTATCCTGCACAGATTGCGTGGAAACAGAAAAAGGAAAACTTTAAAACGAATGACTAATAATATCTTCACGAATTTTTTGTTTTAATTCATTTACACAATAATTGTTTTGATTTTTATACACTCTATCTGCCCCATAAAAAATAATCTGAGGGTGTCAAACTAGGACTTCGCGGCGGCCATGGAACCTCACTGGTACTTTATATACTTAATTTAAATTAAGTTGCTCGTTCCTTCTTCTCCTCGGTCATATTATGCTGTCGTTTATAATACCACACCTCACTTTAATACTTTGATATATTTGCCTTTTAATTTGCTTTACCAAATGTTTGTTTGTCCTAGAATAGTAGTGAGTATTTTTTTGTTATGCTTTTCCGCAGTGGAAAATATCTCTTCATCTATCCAAAGGATTTTATTCAAAATCCCTATCTCAAAATGTTGGTCTATCATTTGCATACAAAAATCCAGTCTGGTCTGATAATCAGCTTTACTTAAAAATTTATTTGGAGGAAACGTACATGGGGATATCTCGTTTACTTTTAATACGCGATGTATGCTGGTTATGGAAAAATTCAAATCCCTTTGTGCATCTCTTAAAGAGTTAGGTAGGATATTCAATGAAATATAATAAAACCTCCATTTGAAAATGCTCAGAGGCGACTGAACGGGCTTTTCCCTCTTCAAGAGAGACAAAGACCTTACTTTGCACACTGTATAATTAACAAATTGTTTTTTCAACGGTTGCATTCCAAGAGGCATATTCTTGAAGTTTTGGGCATCATTTTACTGTATGTCGTATTCAATTTTGACATGTAATAATAGAGTTATTGAATATCAAATTTTGACTGAAAAATCGCCTTAAGCGATACTTACGAACTCCAGTCTATATTTCATTGATACTGATTGATATTATGAAAAATAAATCTGATAGAAATCTCTGCCACTAACCAATTGAGTTAGTAATTTTAAATCATTAGAGCAAACAGGTTTATTCGTATTTATGGCTAAAATAACTAAACGAATTAATCGACATGCGCTGAATAATGTAGTGTTAAGAACAACCAAAGCTTTTAGTAAATGTTTACAATACAGGCTACGCTCAAAGGCTCGTGGCTGTGTGAATTGCTGCAAGTGCAAACTAATCCGGGTCGAAATCACTTTGGCATCATGAAATGTGATAGCGGCTGAACACAATACCCTTCTTCTTTGAGTCTCCATAATTACATTACGGAGTGCATTAGTACGTATAGCATATGACTTGGTTATACCCTTGCAACATTATTCTGATGAGTTTGCAATAATGCTTCTCGTTAATATTGTATTAAGCTAAAATCGAGGAATATACAGAATTGCCCTTAGGCACAGTTAATAGAAAAGTGAAATAACCTAATTTTGGAGGATTTAATAATAATTTGATTATTCCCAAAAGATAACTAAATATTTTTTTCATATAAATTTTGCATACTCGCTCGGCCATTAACCCAGTCAGAAAAGGAATCAATCTAATATGGCCTTGGTCTGTACGTAAAATTTAAGGAAGATGATTTATAGCGTTATTTTAATCCATTAAAATTTTTTTGAAAAGTAAAGAATTTGTTCAGAGTGTAACTAGGCGAATTCCTGTCACTAATTTTGGTCATTCTTTAGGTCACCACGAGGAATAGTGTTATAACGAGTTTGGGACGGATCTAGAACAAAAAAAAAGGACAATATATTTTTAGAAAAAAAATTATGATACCTGCACAGATGCGTGTGAACAACATTTTGTGGAACGATAACTTGAGTACGGTCAAACTGACTGGTTTTTAATTTGCAGTAAAATCTAAGTCAGTGTCTTGCGGGCAATAAATTTGGGGTTAATATGCGTAGATCTTCGATATTTTTGAGTGGTATTATATATGTAAAAATTTATTGTAGAATGCACAAACCGATAACACTCAAATTGAAAACAGAAATAGTAGTGGAGCTTTTTGGATGATGATCATTTACACGCATGACTATATATCAAATTCGTAGTCATAGGGTCTAGATGAACACCATGGCGTCCAGGCCTCCCGCTACTTGAGGGTAATAATATATTTGATTGAGATGGACTGACCATATGATTAAAAAGAACTGCCTAATAGAACTCTCAGCCATAGGCAGCATTAAAATTCCAAAAACTGATGTCGACTGACCCCGTTACTATAAATAGGCGAAAAAATGGTGTTGGCCAACAAAAATTACGCTAATTTCTAAACAATAGCATGGTATAATTAGTATAATTATTTAGTTATAATTCTAATTGTGGTTGAAACAGTTTTGACCTTTACCTACCAAAATGAGGTCATAACTTTAAACTTTAAACCACGACTTAGCATTATTAAAATGTTGATTTTATAACACAAGGTAGTTATTTCAGTTAAATCTCACTTTTAACTTGGAGTACATTTTTGTTAAAATCTTTTTATGAATAGCCACTTCCTGTAAGCTAAATTTAACGTTAAAGGATTTAAGGTTCAACAGCTCCACTACGTCCCGTAATATGGAGGCGCTCCATTCTGTTGGAAAGGCATACTCAATATCGTCTTCTTAAATAGTTTCTACAATTGCAGAAAGAAACTGTTATACTTGCAATGATATCGACCGAGTTTTTCAGCAGATAAGAGAGCCCCCGCATTTTTAATTACCCGTCGGAGAATATCTTTATAAGAAATTTCCGGGACGTCGGATTGTAGGTTGTTGACGTTTAACGCCAGCATGGTGTAACACCCTAATTTTGTTATATGCGTATCTTTTAGTTTAATCAAATTACCTTTATTATGTATGTGCTATTTTTATATATATATATATATATATATATATATATATATATATATATATATATATATATATATATATATATATATATATATATATATATATATATATATAATTTTAGTGACAATTTTTAACAATTGATATGTGTGCTTTATTTAAAATGTATATTAGTTTTATAGTTTAGTTAGATTATACATAGCTGAAGCGGAGATTTCATTTGTTAGACCGGACTATATTATAATGATTAATCGGTATGTATAGCGCCACCTATTATCAACAACTAACTGTATTGGTAAACTAAAGTAGTTCACATCCCGTTCTAAAGAAGCGTTTGCCTAGATTTATAGGATATCATTGGCACGGTCGCCGGAACTTGTTTCACTTGATTTTCTTTTTTGGGTAACTTAAAATAGCGACTGTTTCTTAGTGTGATGTCTGAAATACTCTAAAACGCTAGAAGGGGATTTGAAAGTAGGTTTTGTTATTGCCAAGATATTATCGGTGGTCATTTTCAACGTCTTGTTGCGCGTTATTGCTATAATAAGAATCTATGCAAATACAGAGAACGGTACAAGGGAAAGTGAAAAAAACTTATTTTAGGAAAGTTGGCTAATATAATTTGCTTATTCGTAAAAAAGATTAAAGCTACTTCTGATATTGGAAGCAGTCTTGGATCAGTGGTACGATTTTCGTCTACGAACAAGGGGTTTCTTAGTTTCAGACCGGTATAGGCAAGTATAAGTTAGTGGGCTGATTAGGTGAAGTTGATGTGGATACAAACTTGTTACGTGGTTGGTCACTGATAAATACCAAAGGTTTTGTCGTAACCATGTAACTGGTACTATTGTGTGGATAATGAATCTTGCTCAAAATAACTTTCTGATGCGAACGGTAACTTTTCAATAGTGGGGACTGAGTTAGGAATACTTATACGTTGTTTTGGATCCTCCTCAGTTTAACTATTTTAGAGTACTCAAACTGAGAAATATAACTGTGAAAATAATTGATAAAAAAAACATTCTAAATAAGTCTCATTCTGTTTACATTACCTTTTTTTAAATGGGTTATTAGTATTCCATATGATGTATAAATAACATGTTTAGTAAAAAAATCAATATTATAACTATCATCAATAATTAACTTTGCTGAAAGAAAACGAATAATCGAAAAACCAGAATAAGTGATCAGATTCGGTTTTCACTGACTAGGCATTATTATGTATTTTATCGGGTACTGAACCAGAAAGTTCCGACAAAAAATTGGCGAGAGGACAAGTTATGCTAATCACTCGTCTTCTTTAAAACCAGAAAAAGGCGAAAGAAAAAAACGGCTACTTGCCTAAGCAGACGGAATATTTACAATGAAGAACAAGGCCTTAGAATTTAAAGAAAAACTCTTACTTTAAATCTTTGCCTGAGCATGACAATTGCAATACAAAAACAGATAACTACTGCCTTAGCAGAGAACTAAACGTACGCTTATGCCACACGGAGCAATGAATAGTTCAGAAACAAAAATTTATAAGATAACAATTAATTAAAGTGACAATTAGCAATTTGACAGACCAGTTATCGAACCGTTAAGCTGGTGACGTCACTTCTTGCTTCGTGGCTTCTTGCGATTCGGAGCGCTCAGTCGAACAGGAGCACGGTGAAAACTTCTAATTTGTCAAAATTCCTCGCCGATTTGACAGTCGCCCAGTTAAACCGTGTTTTACAAATTTGTTAAAAAATATAGACGGTTTAAAAACAAACATATTAATTTGTAGCTAAGATAGTTTGTTATGATCTATAGCCCCATATTAGTTGCTGTTATGTTAGAATTAATGATATTTAATAATTTTTATGTAATTAATTAATTTTCACCAAAATTTATTTACATTTTTATTTGATAAATACTTTATCAATCACTGAATTATTCGTTTAATCAACAATCATCATTTTCTGACTCCAAATTTGAAGCCTCAGATATTGGATCATAAACGATGATTTATTCATATGATTGTTGTTAACATCACGTGTAACTGTATTCAGAATGACTGACCATGATACCGGCTACACACTATAGAATAGTAAATCCTGCTTTTTGATATCCATTATTAAAACTACAGGCTTTCTTTCAGTTACAAAAGAGTCTAATCAGCAAGGGGCAAATGTTCTCTGTTCCAGAGTTCCAATTGGCTAAAATACAATATTTTTTAATAAGCATTCGAAGTTTTCAGGATCATTTTTGCAATTCTCAAGCTATATTTGAATTTGACAATACGCCCGATGAACGTGCTGTTGAGCAACAGCAGATGTTGAAGAAAGTGTAGACAGTTGCATAGCTTTATTGGATTTTATCGATTAAATAAATTTAGAATATCTTAAAATATTGTCTATTTTTGTGGGAGCTTTATACAGGGTGTCCCGAATTGCAGTGTCCAAACTTTAACAGCGCATTCTGCATTCAAAATAAGCCCTAATTTTCTATATAAACATATATCGGTAAATGCTTCGTTTTCGAAATACAGGGTGTTAAAGTTTTAAGAAAAAAATTGTCTTTTAGTCATAACTTTTTTATTACTTGAGATATTGTTATTAAATTTGTTAAATAGCCTTGGAGTAACAAAAGGCATTTTTTGATTTGAAATATTTTTTAATTTTTCATCAGTGGCGTCCGTACGGGATTTTTTATTGAATATTCTTGAAGAAAAAATGGTACTCTACTGCTTTTTCTGAAAACAAAAATCATTCCTAAAATCCACACTCAGTTTGGAGGAAATTTGATCCCTTGTCTTTTTTTCGTGCGGTGTAAGGATTTCGAGTAAAAAACTAAAAACCATTTTTATGTATGGCATTGTTAAAATTTCCATTATTGTTAATTTCAGTAGTATAACCTTTAAGGTGGGATTGTAACAGCAAGTTTTTAAAATTATTTGGTTTCCGATATTTATTTCATGCATTCCGGGTGAGTTCATAATTTCTGAACAACGTATGTAAGGTTTCTAAAATAAAAGCTTGTCTGACAACTAAGGAGAGATGACGTCATCGATCCGTTGTAATGGAGATTTGCATTATGTTTGGGTTGTCAGGGTGACATCGCAGAAGTTAGCAGGCAACCTATTAAAATCTAATGTCCTTGGTACTTACCATCATTCCTTCATTGTCGACTCTTGGTATGCCATGATTGCATTTTTGTGAAAATTGAACAATTGCTAGGTTCGTCTTTAAAGTATGACAGATGAGTTTATAATTCTAAAATCGTCGATTCATTTTGTAGAACGGTAATAAGAATTATTTCAATTTTGAAGATGATACTTCATTTTACAGAAACTACTCTTTATTAACTAAGTTCGTAATTAATTTTACAAAAACTAGAATTCATAGCTTTTATTAACTTAGATCGTTTAAAAAATATTTATAGAGCACTTTAAATATCATTAAGGATTAATGTGGGCCTTAAAATTCACAATAATTGCTCAAAATGAGCTCCTCTAACTTCGACACATTTTCGGCATCTGCTCTTAACTGTGTCAGTGGCATGGCGTATAAAATTCGTATTGGCTCGCAAAGTTTCACAAGCTTGCTCTATCCTTAAAATCAGTTCTTCTTTTGTATGAACTGGTCTGGAATAAACTAAATTTTTCAAATAACCCTACACAAAGAAGTCGCCAGGTGTGAGGTCAGGGGAACGTGGTGGCCAGGCTGTAGCTCCTAATCGTCCAATCCACCGTTCTGGATAATTATTATTTAACCACTCGCGATTTACAAGTGCAAAATGCACGGGAGCCCCGTCCATTTGAATCCAGAATTCGTTTCTAAGGTTTAGAGGAATATTTTCTAGATATTGAAATAACTCATTTTGCAGAAAATCATTAAATAACTGTCCATCTAGGCGTGGTGGTAGAATATGGGGCCCGCAAAAAATTTCATTTATTACACCACACCAAACATTAACAGAAAATTCTTGCTGAAATGCTCTAGTTCGTACAACACGTGGATTGTCATGGCTCCAGATTCGTAAATTATGGACATTTACTGAGCCGCTTCGGGTAAATGTAGCTTCATCAGTCCATACATTTTTTTTTGAGAAGTTCTCGTCTTCCTCTATTTGGCTCAAAAACCAATTGCAAAAACTGACACGTTTTTCGGCATCACCAGGTTGTAAGTTTTGAACTGGCTGCATCTGAAATGGCTTCCTGTGATCTTTCCTCAAAACGCGATGAACCTTATTTTTAGAAACAAAAACTGCGTTGCCTTGTAAATTATGAGCTGCTCTTCGTAGGCTTAATGTCCTATCGTTGTCAAACTTATTTAAAATTACGTTTCGATATTGTTCATTTCTCCTACCTTCGTTTCTCGGATTCTTTTTCAGTCCAAAATTCCTAAACATTAAATGCGTTTTAATGAAAACTTGTTTGCAAGGTAATCTTCTATTTGGAAATCTTCGTTGGTATTCCCGTACTGCTGCATTTGCATTTCCATTACAGAAACCATAAACGAAATGAATATCAGCATAGTCAAAGTTACTGAATAACACCATTTTGAAATCACTAGTTACCTTTTTGTATAAACTGTAATGTACCTGACATTTATTTACTCTAAAAATTCAAATGTCACACTTTAAAGACGAAACTAGCAATTGTTCAATTGTCATAAAAATGCAATCATGGCATACCAAGATGTTAAAGGTTTTGCCACTGAAATAATTAACAATAATGGAAATTTTAACTACGCCATACATAAAAAAAGTTTTCAGTTTTTAACTCGAAATCCTTGCATCGCATGAAAAAGAGGCAAGGGATCAAATTTGCTCCAAACTGAGTGGGGATTTTAGGAATGATTTTTGTTTTCAGAAAAAGCAGTAGCGTACTATTTTTTTCTTCTAGAATATTCAATAAAAAATCCTGTACGGACGCCACTGATAAAGAATTAAAAAATATTTCAAATCAAAAAATGCCTTTTGTTACTCAAATGCTGTTTACCAAATTTAATAACAATATCTCAAGTACTAAAAAAGTTATTACTAAATAACAATTTTTTTCTTAAAACTTTAACACCCTGTATTTTGAAAACGAAGCATTTGCCGACATATGTTTATATAGAAAATTAGGGCTTATTTTGAATGCAGAATACGCTGTTAAAGTTTGGACACTGCAATTCGGGACACCCCGTATACTGCCAAAATAAAACGTAGATCATTTTCAAAAATTATATTAGAAACACTGTTGTCTCTTGCAAAAACAAGCATAACTTGTGAGGCCGTTACTCTTTTAAACCTTTTTAAACATAGTTAGCATGTCTTTGCGAAATAAAGCAAAAGTTCTACCACAATTAGTCATCGCATGCAGCAATAAATATATTTTTGATACAACTTTTGCTTTTCAGGTTTTTAAAAACTCAGGATTTTATGCCCATTTAATCAATGTGGTTATCAAGTCGACACCTTAGCACAACAACAATGTTAGTACTTCTATATGACTGTTCTACGGTTGTTTCAATTACCAAAATTTTAGCATCATTGTTTGCTTGCTTTGCTAAGATATTAGCAGCTACATTTTTCGAGTACCAATGAATCAAAACGAGTTTTGTTCTTTCTATTGGCAAGCAATTGTTGTTGGCACGTTGAAGCTTCAATAAAAATAACAGCAGATGAGTGAAGTGCAGCACGATCACACTGTCCTGAAGCTTTCATATTGTTTTTATGATTGATTAAGAACATTTTAGCCAAATTTTTTTTGCACATAATTTATGTAGCTATTGAAAATGATATCAAACATGCTTTCTCTTTCCATATAACCCTATGTAACACATATATATATTTCACATTTGTGTTATCGATATCATAACCAGTATGTCATAACCAGCAAATCTGACAATAAAGTATCCCTCCCTAATTTTTTCCAAATTTTAAAATTGTAATTCGAATACCCCCATCACTCTGCCCATCAACGTCAATTTATTCTAGAATTATTTTGGCCAGGGCAGGATGTATGTATATTAGGTTTGTAATTATTCCTACGACTTAAAGCATATAACAATTCACATGATACAGAAAGGGATGCAGGAATATAAACAACTCTTTGTACCTCGAAAAGAGGTTCTAGTACAAAAAAGCATTTCAACTCGTTTTTCCAGCAAATTATACATTATAGAATTTAGTAAGATATGTTTTTTTTTAAATTTCTTATTTTTATGATGCTTCCAAAAACTAACTGCATTTTGCGACTTTTGGGTCCGTATAATTGGCCATTCGGCTATAAAATTGATTACATTATTCACACCTTTAGACTAATTTACAAAACCGCACCTTAGTAATTTGCTAAGGGCAATAAAACCTTTTCTTTGTGTCTAAAATATATGAATTTCACAACAACTAAAATATTTTATCAAATAAAAGATAAATGACAAAAGGGACAACTTTATATAATAAACTTAATATTTTAAATAAAACTAGATATCTACATACAGTTATAGAACGAGCAACTTTTATTCGTTTTAACCCAATGTTCTTTTAATGTAATTCTGCGTATATTTTGAATCTTTTATAAAAAGAAATGCCCCGTTTATGAGTATATTGCTACACTGTATTCCAGACATTGAAGTAAATATTACAGGCAATATATTAGGTCCTGCCTTTGAGCTATATCGAGCAAGAAATTCCTGTGGGCATTACCGTGGAATTTTAAAGCGACTCTACGTCTCGTTTAGTTGCAATATAGAAGTACTCAGTCTAAAAGTTATTGCTATACCACTAGATAAATAGCTAGCTATTACCATTCGACATCAAATTAAAGATACAAGGGTAAAATAAAACTGATGATTTAAAAGATCTTGCATTAATATCTTTTGTGAAACTAAAACTTTTTAATGTAATATATTTCTAGATGAGCACAAAATAGACCAATGCAAATGCTTTAAAACTTATTTATTTAACTTAATACAAAATTTAAATCATAAGAACAATACTGAACAAAGCAATGACTAGATATATTTTTTATTCTTTATAGCTATTTATTATTCTGTAATTATTTCTTTCTACAATAAATTATCGTCACAAATTCTGATATTAAAAGACCAAAATAATGAAATGAGAATCGTTGTTCTCTAAATTATGTCAGATTTAACAGCTAACTATAGTGGGTTTTATAATATTTTTAACTATACATACATCCTTTTTTTTGATAGGTCACTGATGATAGGTTTGAATAACTATTTATTGCAAATATGATTTTAATCTTGTTTCCCTTGTATTTTATTTAAATATGTTTTAACGAACAAATTGATTTTTACCTTGTTATTTTTAGCAATTATGCCATTGTCCCTGAAAATTTTTTGTACACTTAAACGCAGGTTTTTTATTTACGCATTTCAATGTAATAGAGTCTTATATTGTCGGCCATTCAGTTGAAATCTTTTCTATGTCCTAAACTTGGCTGAGATAACAGATAACCGTTCATATATGTAGTTACCGATTGATAAGATATGATTCAGATGTCAGGGACGGAGTTGTGGAAATCTATTATCTAAGGATGTCTTAACTTTTAAGGTTTTCTATACAAATATGAGCAATAACATAGAACGTTTGTGGATTTCTCTTTATATTAGGAGAAAACGATTTAGTGTAAGATTTTTTTTATCGCACATCATGATCTAATATATTTTTTATTATAACGAATTATAAAATTATTTGATAAATGTTTTATATTATTGTAACGTCCTCGTAGTGGTTGGTGATATAAACATACATTTGTTGTTAATGGGTATGAGAGTGGATATGTTTAATTCATTTTTGGGTGCTTATAAATTAACGCGGATTGTCAAAGATCCTACTATAATTATAACTTCAAAAGAAAAATTAATATCATAAAGTGATCAATGTCGATAGAGTTTTGGTTCACTCTGCAACAGTATGTCATGGAATTAAAACAAAGACCGGTAAAAACTCAAAATTTATAATGAATTGCTTCTTACCGATTTTATTAGAGTAAATTCGGATGTAATTTATATTTAAACTTAATGACAGCATTCAGAAATAAAAATTTACTTGGACGTTTGATAAACATACTCAAGTAAGAACTGTCAGATCTGCAAAACCGCAATCGCCATGGACTACTAACGTCAAAATAATGACGAAATTTAGAGGTAAAATTGAGTGCATTGAGTATTGTAAATTATTGAGAAATTTAACTAAGCAGTCAATTAAAAGAAAGAAACGAATTTTTCACACGACATAACAATATTTTAAAGCAACTAAATCATATCAAGCGATCAGGGAATACATCTCTGGCTGATTTAAGTGATGTTTATGTTATATTTTTTTTTGTTAAAACCATAGTTCTAACTAAATCACAAACTCACTTATAATTATCAGAAAAATACAAAAATGAACAGTTTGTTGTTAATTCTGAGCTTCAATTCGAGCCTATAACATCAGCAGACATTTTGCGATGTTGCAATTCTATAAAATGTAACTTGATTGGCTTAATTTAATATCGTTGAGAATGGTTAAGATAGTTTTTATCTAAAAGATCATCTATCATTCGTTTTAATTTATTCTCTAACAATAAATATTTTTCAGATACCTGCAAAATTGATAAAATAATCCCTTTAGCAAAAATTAAAGAACCTATATCCCTGTGTCATTTAAGACCAATAAGCATTTTGCCTGATTTATCTAAAGTACTAGAACTCGTGATAAATGATAAATATGCGAAGTATGTTTATGAATTTGGTATCATTCCCACAATGAAGTCAGGTTTTGGTAAGTATATTAGCACAACCACTGCATTAACGAAGATAATACAGATATACCTTGTGCTGTTGCCAAAATAATGTAACTTATTTTTTAATTACACCAAAGCTTTTGATACGATGGATATAAATATATTTCTCAATAAACTCACTTATCTCGATTTTGGTGCACTTCCTGTTCAGTTGCTAAGTAGTTTTTTGTGTAATCAACGGATTGTTTTTATTTAATATGTCTCGGATGCTATATCAATTCAACAAGCTGCTCCTCAAGGCCCTATTCTTGGGCCTCTCATTTTCTTTATAGACTATAATGGTTTTAATAAAGTTCTACAACATTGTTTTGCGCACATTACAAGAAAATATGCAGATATAAACTTCCTTAAAAGAGCACGAATTTCGTGCTATGCATAAATAGAGATCTAAAACCATTAGTTCATACGTCTAAGGAACACAACCTTGTGTGAGATTGGCTTGATTCTGACCTATGATTTATAAAGTTTATTTCAGATATTTATAGGACTTCTTTTAATATACTTAAACAACTTTATGAACATCGTGATGGAATGTCTCCTTCCTTAAAGCTTAAAATCTATAAATCATTTATTCCGTCTCATATATTTTATTGTGACATTATATATGGGGAAGCATTTTTAAAGTCAGGTAAAAACCGCTTGCAACGAATTTAAAATTCAGATTTACTTTTGGCATTCGCAAATTTAAGCATATCAGTTATAAAATAAGGGTATCTAACGAACTGAAGCTAAAAACTCTACGTAACTTGCATATAATTTCGTTTATGCAAAAGATTCTTATTACGAGTCATCCCGAGTATTTTGTTGCTGTTAAATGTGTATTAATAATTTTTTTACTGGTTAAGTTGAAAAACACTTGCCTGTTTTATATTATATTTTGGTCACTTTGTTTTGTTTTACGTTTATCAAAACTGTCGCACAAATAAAGAAGCATTATAATAATTATTATTATTATATATTTTTACTAAAAGTTGTTTCTAATAAAAGAATCAAATAAACATACAATTTTATTTATTTTTGTTTACCGAATAACTATTTGAACTAATCCAATTTTTTCGATTTTTTGCGATTTTTGACTTTGTCCATCCACTGGGTTTGGAGCCTTATGCATCAATGTACTATGGTATAATACCTTATATCTCACAATAATTCATGATTCCTCAAAGTTATTTAAATATTTCAATCTCATTTCCAAACCAGGCCAAGAAGCTGTCTTGATTCCCAGCATGAGGGACAATATATCTGCAACAATAACTTGGGCAAATTTTTAAGGTGTATTCAAAAATCAATAAAAGCTCCTATGTTTTAAACTCTTTAAAGAATTACGTAACTCTTGAAACCCTTTTAAGTGTTTACTATTCCATTGTTTATTCTTCACTTGCTTAAAATATTGTTGTATCATCATCAATAGAAACGGATTGTTCGGATTATTATCATACTCAACGTCGTGTAGGGAAATTTTCCGCAAAAATAATACTCTTACTGTCCACTTAATTTATTTACTAAAATTGTTGACTTATTTTCATAACAACAAACATCTTTGTCTGCTTAATAGTTCTTACCATAACTATGACACTGGGAATAAGTATAATGTCTCTCTTTTAAAGCACAATTTAGAAATGTAGAAAAAATCTCCTCTATGAGCCGGTAGTCGTATTTTTAATCTGCTAGCGTTGTCAATAAAAACTATCGCATCTACAAATAAATTTAAACTCGAATTAAAAAAACTATTGACAGCAGAAACTTAGATATCTAGTATCATTTACGACCGACCCTCCATTTTAAATAACCATAACCATCCATCCTTAAAATTGACTAGCGCTTTGTAAGTGTGTGAATTGAAAATTGACTACTTTGTATATTAATTAGTTAAGTATATGTGTGATGTAGTTTGTTTATATTATATATAACTGTGATGTAGTTTGTTGTTATATATTATGTGCTGAAGCACAATTTTATTATTTTTTAGATTTTAATATTATACACCTACGACTTGTTTCTATATACACATTGTAGTTCTCAAAATGTAATCTAGGTTGAATCTGAATTTGAATTATTCATTAAGACACATAAAAACCAAGACTAAAATCAAAAATGTCTACAAAGGAAAAAATAAAAATAATTAACAATTTTCCAAACGCAGCTCGGGTCATTAAAATGTAAACATCCCAAAATCAATTAGGTTAGATACATTTCAGGGTATTCTGGATTTTTTGGGTAAGCAGCAAGTACGCTCAGTACCACGAATCTAAAGGCTATTTTAATGGCAAAGAACCTGATCTGACAGCGCGCCATCTATATTTCTCTTTCTAATTAGGTTATAAGAAAAAGGAAAGATTGTGCTCCGAGCATAAAACGATTTTTTTCAGATTGGCATCGCAGCACGATGCTGCATTGATGACGTGCAACGCAAGTTTTATTGACTTCTCTTTATAATTGGTAATAAAATAAATACTTTTGGCTAGATGTGCACAGTATGAGATTAAAAGAAAATTAGCAATTTCACCATCTTACTTGTAATTCTAAATTTAATCTATATAATTTTACATATACACACACTATTGCTGTATCACGTTTTCTGTAAGAAATCTCAAAATTTTTACGCATGTAAGAAAATTTCAAACTTGATATAATAAAATAAAAATAAAGCTAGCTCAATTTTAGATCAAATTGCAGACGGTTGAGCTATTTGCGAATCATTGGTACATAGTAGGTCAAATGAAGAGACAATTAATTTGCACTTCATACAAATTGATAGCACCCTATCACGTCTACATATAATCAGAAATATGATCCAAAAACGTAAATCATCTCGATATAAAAAATATTCTGTATTACCGACTTATACTTTTTTGACTTATACTGCCAGGAAACTTACAAAAAAATATAAGAGATCCATTTTTTTTGGGAAATAGAAAGTAAACATAAAAATATATGGAAAAAGTAGACATTTGAAAAGATTTCCAAGCGTAGTTTTTTTCTCAGTTCTCAGTTTTTTTTTGACATAGAAAGAATTTTGCCTTTCTAACAAAATATTGAAATTAGCGAAACATGTACGTAAAAAGGCTCTTACACAAGAAATATAGTCGGTCCTGACAAGCTAATACCTAAAGAAAACTGCTTGCTAGAGTTCCTTCCATATTTAACCTTGTACATGTACATTTCTAAGATGCTTTTTGCTTTCGATAATTAATTCTCCTGTCCCACTTATTTTAAGAGAACCAGTTCCGTGTTTCGAAATTTTTTCTTCTAATTTGTCTTAATTAATGATCACGTTCCCTATAATTAATTTCGTAAACCTGTCACCGCTTAACTTAATTTTGGAAGAAAAATTATTCGACTACAGTTTGGTCAAACACTGGAGGTGTTGTTTTTGTACATTTTTTACTGCTTTCCCAAAATAATGGATTTTTTGTTGTGAAAAATGACTCCAGATCTATTGTTTCGGACGTGTCTAGCTTTTTATTTGCTGTAAGTTATAACACTTCCCATTTAGGTGAAATATTAGTTTACCCTCCTAAAAAATATTAAACTTTCCTTGCAATTTACTGTTAGAAAATTATACCCTGTTTCCTTTTTTTTGGAAAAATGTTTCAGCTAAATTCTGGCAAGTCTCTTTAAATAAAGACACGTCTTTATAATTGATAAGTTTTTTAACGATGTTTACTTTTATACTTTTAGTGAAATTATGTTTCATCTATATCTTATAAATCGTAGCTAAGTTCTATTTTCCAGTACATGATTTAATAGGGAATTATTGTAATTGTGAAAAATCACAGTCCAAGACTTTTGCAGATCTTTTCGTTTTCGTGTCCTTAGATACTGAAAAACATGTTCTCCTATTTCTGTCGGTCTGTCTGTCTGTCTGTCGGTTGGTCTGTCTGCCTTTCTGTTTGTGGGCCAGATAGCTCAAAAACTACTTATCCGATTGGCTTCGATGTTCTTTCGTATCTGTTTAAGGTGTTAGGATTCTTATGAATACAGAACATTTCGTGGAACTCACTCTTCTTTTTATTAAGTTCAGTAATTAGGATTTTTGTGTCTTCGTAAATTGAAAGTGTGGTTGTTCTCGTCCATATGATTTATAATGGCAACATTTTTTGGATGTTGTAAGAATAGAGCGCAGAGCAATTGAATCTGCTTAACATGCAAAAACATTTTATACAAAAGTTGCTGGGAAAGAACCAGGCAGAAAAGACATTAGACGGTAATTAGGGATATGGTGTTAGAAGGATCGTTCTACAACGGCGACAGATGAAGAGCATAATTTGGTTAATAATCTTCGTGCTATTATTCATGGGCTAAAACAGGAGCGAGAACAAAAAACGGCATACATATCCAGACTTAAAAGAAGTTCCATTTCCTTCAAATTCAAACATATTAAGTTTTATGTCCTTATTTTCGATATGTAAAATTTTGGAATATTACCTCTGTTGTGTTCTTTAACTGTAAATTATAAATAATTAAAAAAAAATTAAAAATTACTGATCATATGGGGATGAAGATGATTACATTTTAATGAAAATCCAATATGCAAGAACAAAAGGATAGCTTAACAAAAAGTAAGAAAAGTAAAGTGTGATATGGAGATAAATTGGTAAAATTTTTGTGTAAATCCATTATATCGGAATAAAAGAGCGGCTAATGAAATGTTAAAAAATTCAGTAGCACAACTATCAAGCTGATTTGAAATTTTGCACAAGAATCAAACGTTAAACAGTGATAGACTGGTAAATATTTAGTGTGAATCCTATTAGCCCCTTAATAAAATGTTTAAATATTCGGTAAAATTCCACTTCCTGGAACTTTTTTATGGAAAAAAATTGTAAAGGATATAATTTGTTTGTTGTAGACTACGTAAATAATGTTAGAGAAAATAAATAATAATAATAATAATAATAATAAATAACTAAAAAAATCTAAAAAAAATAAATTTATAGGATTTGTAGAAATGTACAACCAAATAATTTATTATCTATGTACTAAATTATAATTACCTTAAGATATATAAAGTTATTTTATTTCCGAACCTTCTCATATTATACTAATATTCCTGAAAAAGGGCCTTTTTTGTGATTTTTTTTTCTGCTCAACGCCTATAGATTAATTGTACTCTGCGACGAGTGGGATGTAACACACTTATTTAGAGATAATAAGCATTCTCTTATTTAGAAGAAAAATAATTTTATACAGAAAAATAATCAAAGAGAGAACATTTGTGTTTATATTTCAGGCATTTCAAATAAACTTATCGACAATTTGTAATAGGTGGGCATGTTTAACACTACGTTGTTCTTTTTCTTTGAGAAATTATTTTGGGTATCTATCGGCATGGACTGAAAATTTACCAAACATTCGGTAAGTCTCACTCACGTATGTTTTAAGCTTTGCTTAATTGCAGTACGAAATTAAGATTTCAAATTTTTACAGAGTGAGCTCTAATTTAAGAGAATAAATAATACTCGAACTTTTAATTATATTTCTATTACTTCTGAAAGGTACAAGGTTATAGGCGTTAATGATCGTTTTACATTCAAACACACTTTTTTCTGCATTCTTTAAATCAAAATACAAGAGTTCTAACCACACTACACCACAACTTGTGGCGTTCTAGATGCCCGTTTTGCTAACCAAGTTAGCATCATCGGCAGATGATATAAACTGTTTATCAGTTGATTTTTAAAATATTTTATTAAGCCGTTATTTTGTTTCGCTATACTGGAATCGTACCAACATTCTACTAGCTAATTTCTATGTAATAGTTGGTTTGTTTTGTGCAAATTTTTTGGTGAATGAGATAAGTAGTTTTTCAATAATGTTTTTTTAACATTTCACTAGGCCACAATTTTGTTCCGTCATATTGTTTTTACCAAAATATTATGTCATCATCACCATATGAACCTTAATCTTTGATCAAAATTTGAAATCGTGTAAGTAGTTTTTAGCTATGCCCCAAACAAACAGACCGACGGAGTTGAGAAAACATGTTTCTTAGCATCCAGGGACCCATCCCTTTAACAAGGGAACTAAAAATATTTCTAAAAAATGTCTATGTGTCTGTGTATAACATAAGGCTAAAATAATTTGCTTTGTTCAAATTTTAAATTTAGAGTTTGGAGCTATTCAGTGTATTCAAAGCATGATCATTTAAAGAATACTAAGAATTATTTCATGAAGGTACCGGAAAATAATTTTCTTGACTTCAGTACTTCTGTTTAATGCGTGAGATTTTTTCCGAACAAAATAAATAGTGACAAGTCGGACAAACCTGTAGGAAATTTTTATTACTTCCATCGTAAAAGGGAAGTATTGGAATCGTCAGATCTTCATGTTTCAGGGTCCCTAGGCAAAAAACATGTTTTCTCAATTCCCTCGGTCTGTCTGTCTGTCAGTCTGTCTGTCTTTTCGCGGCGTAGCTAAAAAACCTACTTATCCGATTGACTTCAAATTTTGGTCAAAAATGAAGGGTCATATAGGCATGACCTGCTAACATTTTGATAAAAATTCATTATGGCGATACAAAATGGCGGCCTAGTGAAATGTTAAAAAAATTATTATTAAAAAACTACTCACCCAATTTGTCTCAAACTTTGCAAAAACATCAAATATTCTGTTGAAATTCAGTGGTGAAATGTTGGTACGAATCCAAGATGGCGGAACAAAATGGCGGCATAATAAAATGTTTAAAAATTCAGCCTGAAAATACTTTAATGGATTAATTCCAAATTGTGTGCCATAACTAATTGTGGTATAGGATTTAACTAGCAAAACTGTTTTACTAATTCAAGATGGCAAAAAACATGTTTTATCAATTCCGTCGGTCCGTCTGTCGGTCTGTGTGTCAGTTCGCGATATAGCTTAAATACTACTTACTCGATTGACTTCAAATTTTGACCAAAAATTAAGGGTCATTTGGGGATAGCCTAATAATATTTTGGTAAAAATCCAACATGGCCGAACAATGTTAAAAAATATTTGTTAAAGTGGTGTATTATTTGGGGTTAAAATCTAGTAAAAAAAACAAGTATTTTTTTATAAACTGTCGACGTTTTGCAACATAATTGTTGCATGAAACCCATATTATCAATAGTTTTACTCCGTTGTTCTGCTTATATTACCCAGGTATTAAGTTTCTAAATGGTTTTCGTTAAACATCATTTTGTTGTTATGTTAGAGTGGTGTATTATTTGGGGTTGGGATCCAAAAAAAAACAAAAGACTATTTTTAAATAGTCGACGTTTCGCAACTTTATTGTTGCATCTCCAGGACACATGTAGATTCTATATCCAGCATGAAATCATATTATTTATATATTTCTTTTGTCCGCAGATATTTCCCAGATATTAATTTTCAAAATGGTTTTCGTTAACGATCCTCTTGTTTGTATGTTAGAGTGGCGTATTATTTGGGGTTAGGATCCAGTAATGAAACAAAAGACAAATGTCTTTCTGTTGTCGACGTTTCTCTACTCTATTTTTGCATCCTCAGGAAAATATTACGTTTCTAAATGGTTTTTATTAACGATCCTTTTGTTTTTATGTTAGAGTGGTGCATTATTTGTAGTTACCTTATTGTTGCATCCTCAGGACACATAAATTTTATATCCTGCATGATACCCAAATTATCAGTCTTAACCTACACCGTTGGTTCGCAGATAATTCCCAGATATCAAATTTCTAAATGGTTTTCGTTAATGATCGTCTTCTTGTTATGTTAGAGCGGTGTATTATTTGAGGTTACGAAATATCTGCGGACCAATGGAGTAGGTAAAGACTAATATGGGTTTCATGCAGGATTTCCTGTGTCCTGAGGATGCAACAGTAGATTGGCGAAACATCGTCAATTAAAAAAAGGGCATTTGTTTTTTTTACTGGATCCTAACCCCAAATAATAACAAAAGGATCATTAATAAAAACCTAATATCTGGGATACCTGCGGACCAACGGAGTAGGTAACTGATAATATGGGTTTCAATTTAAGATGGCAAAACAAAATGACGGCCAAATAAAATTTTTAAAAAATCAACGTAAAAAATCTTGTTGAATTGATTCTAAATTTTGCAGAAAAGTTAAAGGTGAATATGGGATACTTATTGAATTTATTTTAAATTATGCCCAAAAGTCAAATGTGGCATAGGTAGAAAGGAAATGGTAAACATAATGGTAGGAATCCAATATGATGGAACAAACTGACGACCAATAAAAATGAAGAGACAGTATATGTAACACATATATACTGTGACTATGTACTGAACTAACTTGGATCACACATCACTCTTCCCAATAAAAGTAATAATTCATAACGAAGGAAACGGGTAAAAGAATTTACAGATTTTTTTACTTTTTAAAATTCAAAATTTAATCAAAATTATGAGTACTATAGAATATCAACTTATATTGCGTTTTTATCAGAGCGTGTAGGATATGTTAACATATTTGTATTCAAAATTAACGGATTCTTCGGATTCAAAACTGAAAACCTAATAATCGCTAAAGGGATGACACCTTGCCGATAAAATTGGAAATCAGATTTTTCTCTCCTGCAAAAATTTATTTTTCAACTTGCCAAAACGTCCTGCAGGTACGGGTCAAACAATTTTCTCCCCGAATGAACTTTGTCCAATTTAAAATCAGCGAAGGCGAAATAAGAAAGCGACAGCATTGCATCAGCAGCGCATGAACTTAATTTTCATATCCATGTGAAGATATAAATTGTATTTTAATATATGTCACCCTTAAATCTAATAATGTGTAACAAAATTTTTAGAATACCATAAAATAGGGTTTGAAAAACTTTAAAGTTAAACAAATTTTTTAAAACACCCAATTTGAAAACTGGCATGTAAAATTTTTTTTTCTCATTATAGATTAGTACAGCAAGTTCAAGAATTGCGTCTTTTAGAAAAATTGGGTTTTAATGCGCTCTATTGGATAAAAATTTCCTAAAATATATCAAAATGGCAAAAATGACGTCACTCAGTTGAATGGCACCCGGGGTGGTATCAACATTGTTACCCCCCCCCCTCTGAATTCCTCAAATCAGTACCGTTTTTTTTTATATAATTTTGACATGTTGATAAGTAAAGAATGAAATAATGTTTATATTTATAAAAAGATATATTTAAAATTACATTTGAATGAACTGCTTATTAAGAACAAACCATTTTTATTAGTTTTGCATACTCTGTATTTCAAAAAGGACTTAACCGATTTTACTTTAATTTTAAAGGAAGGTTTTATTAGTATTAGTATTTAGGGCAGTGGCAACTCACATGTATATATATATATATATATATATATATATATATATATATATATATATATATATATATATATATATATATATATATATATTTATATATATATACATATAATATATATATATATATAAATATATATATATATATATATATATATATATATATATATATATATATATATATATATATATTTAATATATATAACATGTCTTTTAGTTGGCCATCATCCCAAAAAAAAAAATATATATATATATATATATATATATATATATATATATATATATATATATATATATATATATATATATATACATATATATCAATAAAAATGCGCTTTCACACACCTGTATCAAAAGTTCTTATTCAAACGTCTATCATACTGGAACAGTACTACATGCTGAGTACTTAGCGCCACCTATTGGGGTTCCGGTGGTTTCCGGCTGCAAACCCTATGGGGTGTTATATATATATATATATATATATATATATATATATATATATATATATATATATATATATATATATATATATATATATATATATATATATATATATATATATATATAGAAAGACGTCACTTGTAGGTGACTCCGGTGTGGTTTGTGTAACAATTTTGGCGCTAATTGTACTCATTGTTTTAGCGGTCATCCGCGTTAATTTGTTTCTACTTTCGATATATATATATATATATATATATATATATATATATATATATATATATATATATTAAGGTATTCAAATATTGTATATTTAACAATCATATTAAATTAAAATTATTAATTTATTAATAATTTTAATTAATTAAATTAAGTAATTAAAGTTTAAAGTATTAAAGTAAAATCAAAAGTCCTTTTTGAAATATAGAGTATGCAAAACTAATAAAAATAGTTTGTTCTTAATAAGCAGTTCTTTCAAATGTAATTTTAAATAAATCTTTTAAAAATATAAGCATTATTTCATTCTTTCCTTATCAACATGTCAAAATTATATAAAAAAACGGTACTGATTTGGGGAATTCAGAGGGGAGGGGGGTAACAATGTAGATACCACCCCGTGTGCCATTCAACTTAGTGACGCCACTTATATTTTAGGAAACTTTTATCCAATAGAGCGAATTAAAACCCAATTCTTCTCAAAGGCGGAATTCTTGAGTACCTGCAGGACGTTTTAAGCAAGTTGAAAAATAAATTTTTGCAGGAGAGAAAAATCTTATTTCCAATTTTATCGGCAAGGTGTCATCCCTTTAGCGATTATTACGTTTTCAGATTTGAATCTGAAGAATTCGTTAATTTTGAATAAGAATATGTTAACATATCCTACACGCTCTGATAAAAACGCAATATAAGTTGATATTCTATAGTAAAAAAATCTGTAAATTTCTTTACCCGTTTCCTTCGTTATGAATTATTACTTTTATTGGGAAGAATGATGTGGGTTCCAAGTTAGTTCAGTACATAGTCACAGTATATATACATATATATATATATATATATATATATATATATATATATATATATATATATATATATATATATATATATATATATATATATATATATATATATATATATATGGAAATATAAAAAATTTACAATTATACTTTAGTCTTTATATTTTGATAACAAAACCCTATATATATATATATATATATATATATATATATATATATATATATATATATATATATATATATATATATATATATATATATATATATATATATATATATATATATTTCCGAGGGCTACCTTGTATAGATATTATAAACAAAGATATAAAAGAAATTGGACATATTTCTCCGTTTGTTTTTAATCCTCTTTAAAACGAAAGATATTTTCGTTTTCTGGAGACTGCTTCATATTTCTATGGCTACACTGATGCCCTGATGTATAATCGAAAAAAATTATATGTATACAATAAACATAAAAGAAATTTGACGTGTTTCTCTGTTTGTTAGAAAAGCTAAAGGCTCTTGAAATGTTTTTTTTTATTTTCAGGGTGCTGTTTCATCCTCCTAGTGGAAGAGAATGTTTTAATATACAAAATTATAATGAAATTTGAAGTATATTGCGCTTATATAAACAAGCTAAATAAATACAACTCAAGTATTTTTGTTTAATTTCAGATGACTTTTTCATCATCACTTCGGAAAAAAACCGGAAAAAAAACCTGTCAATATGACTGGGAGAAATAAATTTTTTATTATTTTTACTCATTTTTAAAATTGGTAAAATAACAAAGTCGTTACTTTCATTAATTTTTTAAACCTAATTTCTCTGTTCTTCGTCATATTTTCAACCTGCAAACCAAACAATTAATTGTCTAAACAAATATTCTACTTTTTTAAATAGCAGTACTTCAAATACAATACTCAAATATTTATCCAAAAGGTTTGACTTTTGCTGTAAGCTTCTATATAAAGTCGCATATTATGTAGATCCTCGATTTAGAAGACAATGTCTTTCAGATGAGCACTGTCTGGATTGTCTTGAGGAAATAAAATAAGTTTCAAAGCATCTTAGCTTGCCAACTACTGAAGTGATTGCTAATGCGACTTTATACAAACTAAAAAAAAAAGGTTTCTATGAAAGATCAATTTTGTGGGAAGTTTCAAATCAAAATGATTGTGATCCAGTGGCAAGGTCTTGGTTTCGTTATTGGCAAGCTCTGAAAGGAATTGGCCTACATTTCAATTAATTCTAACAAAAAAGCGAAATAGATTATTAGGCAAAAGGGTGGAATAGCTGGTGGCTATTAGAAGCAACATTTATCTCTTAGATGCAAAAAATTGGTATAAAAAATAACTGTTCCAGCAAGGACTGCCTATATTACCGGCAGATAGCACCCCCTTAGAAATCAGTTATGGTAGCGATTACCAATGAGTTTGGCAATATGTTCCTGAGCTGCCTAACGAAGCTTCATCTGATGAAGAGACTCAGCGTTTTGATAGTGAGAGTGAAAGCGATAACGAATATTCTGATTCTGATTAAAGTTAGGTTTATTGATTTAGTTTTTAAGGGTTTTGTTATCAAAATATAAAGACTAAAGTATAATTGTAAATTTTTTATATTTCCATATTTTGGTTTTTTTGCAGATCTTTGGTAAAAAACAGAAAAAAATACCGTCTTTTTGTGTTAAAACAGTACTACCCTGTATGATTGAAAAGATATTTTTTACATACAAAAAAAAAACAAAAATTTTTGAAAATCTTTCACTATTTTCTTAGTAAGCTGATACTTCTGAAATAGGTTCTTTTTTTTTAATCTTGGAGTGACAAATTATTTTGTACACAAAAAAATAAAATACATTTTTCATATTTCGCCCTTTTTCGAAATATTTATTCTTTTTTATAAATAATTGGAAAAATTCAAGTATCTGCGCTAATGTCGTCTATAATTTTTCAATGTCAGAATATTTACCCCAACTATTTGACTGTTATTTTATTCACAAAATATTATTTTTTACATTTTCATACCCCTTAAAAATATCGAAGATCGGCTCCCATAACACCTAAAATCTAACTCCTGCGAGACATTGATCTAGGCTATTTTTTGTGCAAATTTAAAACGAACGTTTTGACTGTTCTCAAGTTATCGATCGACAAAATTTTGATTACAGACACATCCGTTGAGACATGATACTTTTTTTTTTTTTGAAAAATATATTTTTTATATTCTAGGGAATCTAAAACGTCGATTAAACCCCATAAGCTATACATTATACTGGCTAAAGTGTGGGGAAGGCAAAATGAAAAGTGTATATATTTTCAAACTCAAACCAATAATTTAAGGATCCCTGTTAATTTATCTGTATTTGTTGCATTTGTCTTAGAATTCTTCTTCAGTACTTGGCGATGCACTGTTACTGTTTTTGCTTTGGCTAATTAGCTTGGAATATTTTAAGTTCATTCTAATAACTTATTTAAATTAGTAATTATATTACTGTTTACCTAACATCATGGATTGGATTTTTTACCAACCGGAACGCTAAACATGTATTTGGGCTTGACTGGTCTACTGTTATAAAAGTAGCATCGAGAACACAAAAACTGATAATTTCCGAACCTGATACGTCGATAGTTTAATATTTTCACGAACCGGTACGTCGCACAGTAATTCAAAGTGTATTTCTAGGATGACAAAAATAAGGCAACCACTTAAACAATATGGCACTCTTTTTCAATAGAAACAACTATTATTGTGAGGTAATTTAAAATAAAGGGTATTTAATGAACCTTTATTATATACGAGGTGTGTGTTTTTATGTCTGTGATAAAACCACTATATCTTTTTGTGTTGCAAAAACGGAAAACTTTCGAGTTTTAAAATTATTTAATTTTGAATTTTCTTATTGATTTTATAAATGTATTTTTCACTGTTCTGTAATTAACGGTTCCCTGAGTTGCTAATCTTAATGTAAGACATATAATATGTAAAAAATATATAAAAAACACTCTATAAATTAAGTTGGACCTTCCACCTATACAGATATAGTGAATACATCGATTCAAAATGCCAGATTTTACAAGGTGGCAGATATCATCAGATCCAGGGTCAGAGTGAACGAGATTTATCAAAATTTTAATTTATGCAAATTCTGAGATTTTACGGGCTGTTGTGATGCCAAAATTTCACTTCTTTATGACGAGATTTTGTCATATTATATAAATATATATATATATATATATATATATATATATATATATATATATATATATATAGGGGTCGTCATTGTGAAGTACTATACAGGACGTTTCATACATTGTTGCTGATGTTAAAGGGGGTGTTTTTATTCCAAAAGTCTTAACTTTTGAGATACGGGATGACAAAGTTTAAAAGAAATTAAAACATTTTTTTTGTCATACCAATTCTGAATGCTATTGTAGATAACTGCATGACATTTGATACACGTCTTCTATGCATTTAAGGAGCATACGGATTTTTGCCCAGGTTAATTACATATGCATGCTACTGGTAGAAATTTCAAAAATTGATTGTTAATAAAAAATGCCATTTTATGCATAAAAGACGTGTATCAAATTTCATACAGTTATTTATGTACAATAGCTTCAGATATAGGATTAAAAAAAATGTTTTTTTAAAACCCTGTATCTTCAAAGTTATGTTTCCAAATTCATAGTAACGTGAGACTTTTAGGTTCATATTAAACTTTTTTTTAAAAAGGTCCAAATTTGAATCACCCCCCTCTAACATTAGCGCGCAATTATGGTTTTGAACGCCTGGTGATTGTACTTCACAATGACGCCTCCTGTACAAAGTAATATGATAGGCGGTTGACGGCTGTGATTCTAATGGTTCGATTCCTTCTAAATCGTTGTCTTTCTCTGAAAATGATGAGGTTTCGTCCTCACTATTTGAAGATGTTCAGTGTGATAACTAAATCATCAATAACCGTTTCAATTTTGCCATCTACTTCCCAGTATTTATCTTCAATAGAACGAACGTGTTTAACATACGATTTCCAATTTTCAGCCGATATTGAATCAATCGCTTCTAATGTTATTTTATTTAAATCTTTAATTGAAAGTTCACCGGTGTTGCGCTCTCGAATATATTTTTTTACTCCTGCCCATGCAAGTTCAGTACGGAGGCAGCATTAAAGGTGTATGACCGAGGTTACATAAAAGACCGTCAATTTTATACTTTTTTTCTCTTGGCTTGTTGGCTGATATTACTTCATATAACTGATATTTTCTCCATGTTGGATCATATGTAAGATTATTCGATTTAAGCCACGATATCATATGAGCTTTTGTAGAGTATTTAGTTTGCCCTTTATCTTCTGCGTGAGAATGATAAGATGCATTATCCATTACCACGGCTTATTTGGGAGGAATGTTAGGTAGAAGCTTCTCGAGCAACCACTTTTCAAAATTATCGCTATTCATCTGTCCATGATAGTCTCCAATTGTTAGTCCCGAGCGAAAAACTAAAGCAACACCTGGAACAATTCCGGCTTCTGAACCAGCATGAAGTATAATAAAGCGACTATTAGAGCAGATTCCCTGAACAACACCTGTAACACTTTCATTTTGCCATCATTTGTTCGCTGTCATATCATTATCTAGCTAGGTTTCGTCTAGATACTCAATATTGCGTCCTTCTTGCCAATATTGCCTTACATTTGATAGATATTCCAACCGCCAGTGAAAAACATTTGTTCTCTCAATGAGCAATTTTCGTTTATTTTGGCACTTGCGCCAAACAAAACCTTTTGATCGTAAAAGCCGATTTAAGGTTTTATACCGGTACGGAAAAACTATTTTGTTCTTTACAGCACGAAGTAGGGGTTTGCAGGTCGGAACCTTCTTCAAGTTTATATAAAAATCCTCTATTGTTCGTCGAATTACTTGAAAATGAGCATCGTGAATTTTATCTTTGTATGATAATCGGGGTCTTTTTTTACTAGGAGATTTTAAAGCTGAAGTAGAACATGAGCGATCATTATGTTCTCTTTGAATTTTTCTTACACTACTTTCCGAAACAGTGTAAACGTGCACCGCTTCGAATTGTTTTTTCTCTTTTGCTCGCCATCGTTACTTCGAAATAATAATTCAACGCAACGCGTTTATATAGAAATGAAAACAAATGCTCGGAATGTATAGGCGTCACTGGAAATAGCTAGAACCTTCTAGCTGTAAGTGCATGGAGAGTCTAGGCACATCCCAATTACAAGTGAACCAATGCGAAATTTACTAAATCCTTGATTAGTTTTCCGCACCGCTTAGCTAGCGCACTTTATAGGTAAAGCGGTAAACTATTACAACAAATAAAATAACATGAACTTTATTTGCGTACACAAATTTTACTTTTCCGCTTGCTTAAGACTATGAACCTTTATTTTAAGGACCGCCCGATTTTGTTTCGTGTCCCGCACTTTAGCATCGAGAACACAAAAACTGATAATTTACGAACGTGAACGATTTAGTTTAATATTTTCACGAATCGGTACGTCGTTCTGGCACGTGCCCGTCCATTTCCAACCTTGCTCTTAACATGAAACATAATATGAACATTAACGCTCATTATTTTGGTTCACTAATGAAATGAGAGGAAAATAAATCAACAAATCGACAATATTATGACCCAAAGCCAAAAATAAGACCGCAACATGTCAGATCTCTGTATCAAAACTTAGTTTATTGTATTAAGAAATCATGGTTCTTGGGATTAGACCATTTCCTACCGTACCCCAAAATTACTTTTTGTTCCGCTATAGCCCTATTGCCCAATTGTGTTTTAATTTACCAATACCCATAACAATAATTTTCTAAATTACTACTCAAAGTTTCAAAGAGAAAAATTTTAATATATTTTCCTGTTGTTGTGCTTGTAATCAACAAATTACAGTGCAAGCAGTTTACTTATTAAATAACACGTTTGCCTTCTATTAATTACTAAAACCCAATTACTTCTCTACCGAAATTAAAATTTAAGTCATTTTGTAGACACATATATTTTAATGCAGCGGGTTACATTAGTCAAAATGTCATTCGTTCTTATCCCGATAACGACCTAACAAACGCGGTGTTATTTCTCCAATTTAAAACAAATTAATAAAAATTCTGAAATTGTGGCTTCGTAATGGTTAACACCCCAAATAAGAAAATTGCCGGAAACCGTTATTAAAATTGTTTCACGCATTGTTCCCACTGACAAAAAAAATAATGAACACATCAGGCAATTAAGATATTATTAATATTGACGTTTCGAAGGCTCAATATCCGATATGGCTGATGCTAAATTGGGGAATGGTGGTAGCGTAAAAGGCCCACAGGGTATTACTGAAGGGTCCTTATATTATTTTCTTTCCCCGACTCGCTAAATATTATATGAATACACAACCGGGACTGAAGTTCTTTTTTAATTATAGAATATCATTCAAAAGAACACAGTGGGTCGCCCATCTAAATCCTGAAACTAAGAGACAAGCTCCTGATCAATTATTGATAGGAACGAGTACAATTGAATACGTTTTGTTTAAGAGAAGCAAATCGGATGTTTTTTTTTGCGTTAAATAGATTTAAGTTTCGCCAGAAAAAACTTATCGTTAAATTTACCAGTTCTTATTAGACAAAGTGTTGTTTATTATCGTCCAAAACTTTAATATTCTCATCTTGCCCATAATTTGGAAAAATATTTTTATCTCAGTTTGTTTAATTATAAAGATTTATTAAAATATAATCGAAAATGTCCCAATTAATTAATTATTTACACAACTCTGATCCTACTGGTTTTTAAAATTAAGATACAGTTTTGTCCTTAATACTGAATATTTAATATTATATATATTCTATTTCAAATTCAAATTCAAAAGGCTTTTATTGCCGATAAATACAAAGTTAAATACATATTTAGAATGGTGGCGAGATCCAGCATAGCTGCTCACCTAATCACCATGGAAAAACTAAGGTAACTACATTTTTACTAACATAGTTTTAATTAAATAAATACTACTTGCGTGTAGATAACACGAAACCAATAATGAAAAATATACAAGTGATACGTTAACCAGTAATACATAAAAGACCTGGTATCCAAATAGTATTTGAAACGATTGAGAGCAAACTTTACTTATTCCGAAATAAAACAGACTTTAATCTCTGACCCTAAGTAAATACTGACGGTATTGTTTTTTCATGAGCAAGCCTTAACGTATTCAGGCAACGTATTAGAAAGTCTAGCAGCACAATAGGAGAAGGATCGCTGTGTTGTGTCTGGGAACAGTATACAAACTACGGCGCCTTGCAGCAAGATTATAAATGTCTGAGCCTTTGACTAATTTTTCAAAAAGATAACGGGGAGACTCAAATACCCAGATCTTGAATAATAAGAAAGCCAGATGCAGTTTAACACGACTTTTCATGTCTAACCATTTTGATTGACTATAAAATTGTAAGACGTGGTCGAACTTTCTCAATCCATAACAAAACCTTATAGAGGAATTCTGGAGTATTTGAAAACTATTTTTACTCTTTTGAGTGAGAGCTGGCCAGTCAGCAAACCCAAGACCCGATAGGACCAAACTATTACACAGCTGCAATCTGACTTCAGCACTAAGAAAATCTTTAAATAAATATAGTGTTTTTAGTGTATAGTATGGAATCTGCAACAAATGAGATACGTGAGTGTTAAAGCACATATCATCATTTATATGTACTCTGAGGTTCTTGCAGGCTCCGGAGAAATTTAAAATATTATTATCTAACTCCAGAACAAACTGTGCAATATTACAGATTAATTCTCTGCCCTTGTTAAAAATAAGAACCATTGTTTTCTTAATATTAAGCGATATTTTATTAGCCTCTGACATTCTTGCTATACTTTCAAGATCCCTGTTAATAAAATTGGCAGCCTCTAGGCGACTGTTATATGAAAATGAATGGTAAAGCTGCATGCCATCAGCATATTGCTGAGATTAACTGTAAGAAAGAAAGTTAGAAAAATCTGTTGTATATATAAAGAATAATAATAATAGATAAAACTTATCGCCCCTTGCTCAATGTAACTCTTTGCTGTCTATGGCTCAAATAACTGCGCATAAAATCAACGACCGTGCCACCTAGACCAAAGAACCTTAACTTTTTCATAAGAGTAGCATGACATTAGGTGTCAAATGTCTTGCTGAAGTCTAATAGGATTAAGCAGGAGTTTTCCCACAATCCTGGACCCTCAGCAAGTCATCTGACACCTTTAGAAGGGCTATTGCAGTACTGTGACTCAGACGAAATCTAGGCTGAGTACCTGGTAAAATTTTATTAATAAGAAGGAAACTATATAATTGCTCAGCAACTATTTTTTTTAGTATCTTAGACATGGTACAAAGAATGCTAATGGGGAATAGTGGGAAATTAAGGCTGGTTTAGTAATTTTTGGAACGGGAATTACGTACATTAGCTTTTTTCCAAAGAGTGGGAAATATCCCAGTATTTAAGCATCTTTTGATCAGATAGGTTACATGTAGTTACAGATATACGGAATAATCAAAGATATAAGTTTTAACTCATAGCCATCCACACCCCTAGCACATACCGTGCTAGAGTTATGATTTTCTCCTGGCTGGCTTCAGCGAATTCAAATTGAGGGTCAATGTTGGGATGGACTCTATTTTCGTATAAATTAGAAATAACTTCTTAATTTTTTAGAGAGATTAACACACTATTGACAAAGATATGATACAGCTGAATGAGGAATACCAGAATTGCATTTAGGCTTAGAATTTATATTTAAATAGTTGATAGTGCGCCAAAAATCAGTAGCATTCGATTTTAATTTATGGTTTAAGGATGCTTTCTTTTCATTGCGATCAGCCATAGTGACAAAATTACGAAGTTCCCTATATTCGTCTCTAGCAGCATCTGTTTTTAGTTTTTAATATTTAGAAAAAGATTTTTTCCTTAGCTTGGTCAATAATTTTAAAAGGTCAGTCAACCAGGGCGCAGGCGCCTTTGTGAATTTAGTGGAAAATGTTTATCGAATAGGGGGTTAAGTTTAGTATTAAAAAAATATAATATATCATCAACATGTGCAAACTCAAAAAGAGAATCCCAGTCCACTCCTACAAGGTCGCCCATAAAATCATTATAATCAAAAGAGCTATAGTCACGATATCTTAGAAAATTAATTTCCGCCCTAGATTTTGATAAGTTTAAGCTGCAAGTTGCAAGACAGTGATCAGAGAGGTGACTCATATCGATTACATTAGTATTATTCACAATTAAAGAACTTGTTACAAATATAAGATCTAAAAGGTTTTGTGAGTTATTTACAATACGGGTGAGCTGAGACACAATCTGCGCTAGACCATTTCATTTGTTGAGTCCCTGATTTGTATATATATATATATATATATATATATATATATATAGTATTAATCTACTTAAAAAAAGGAGGGTTCTGTTTTCGATCTGCATGTGAGTATGCCCGCGATTCCTGCAACTACTGAACGGATTTGAATGAGGTTTTCATTTTCACGCTGAAGTACAAAAAACAGCTTTATAAGGACTCCCATATAACCAGTGATATAACGGACATGTGCTGTAATAAAAAATCTACGTAAAAACGTAAGTATCCGACAACACGCTTTAATTAATGATATGGAAAGTGGTCGTAAAGAATAAAGTTGTGTTAGTAAAGGGATAATAAAATTAAATGTAATATATAACATATTAGAAGCGAGTTTTAGTACAGCATCTTTTAAGATACGAACACAATTTAATCCATCCAAAAATTGTGAATCGGAACAATTATAAGCCCCCTTATTTACATTAAAAAATAGTGAGGAATGTGCAAAAATTCGTAAGGATCTGCTTATTTATTACTGAAATTGAAATAAAGAAACAAATAAAATAGAAGTAATCATAAAGAAGTATAATAAAAATGAGTTTAAAAACAAAATTTAAATAGAAATGTAAAAATACTAATATTTACTAATGAACAAAAAAACTAAAAATAAAATCGATTTTTGTAAATGATGCAATGATGTATCATGCACTTAATTTTTCATAAAAGTAAATCAAAATGGGCCAAGCAGGTGCCAATTTCTTCACAATAAAAAAGTACAATATTTTCAAAACTCATCCAGTGTCAAATTAAAGAGCTCTTTAAGGGGTCTCAGGCAGTTTTAAATATATGCACATGCATAGATACTGTACATATATATAAAATACATTCAGATCCTTTTTTGAAGTCGGTTAAAAATACGCTTATTCCAGAGTTGTTATTAAGCTGTAAGTATGTTAGATAGAGCAAGTAAGAGTATGTTGTATGACCAAAAGGGATCAAATTTGGTTTTGTCCCAATTTGTTAACGTATTTTGATCAGACCAAGTGAAAATATTAGTTGTGCCGTCCGCAGGAACAGAATTCTATAATAATAATAATAATAATACATTGATTGTTCAACTGTACAATATTACACAAATAATTTATATTCTAGTTTTTATGCTAGACGGTTAGACAAAGGGTCATAAAATGATTGCAGCCACCCAGATAAGTCCGGGTACTGATAAAGCCCCTAAAAACTTATGCATAGAAAATCAAATAGGTATATGACGCGTTTTCAGCTAAGTTACTAAATTTACTGAATTAGATTATGAAATATATTTAATATGTAGTTTTAAAGACATAAAAAAAAGAAAAGAAAAGGCACAAAAGGAGAAGAATTAAGAAAGAAGAGGAAGAGAATGATAGGTTATACATCGGCAGTTTTTTAAAACATAAGAATAATAGGCAATAGCCAAAAATAATTTTGATTCTTGAATAATTTTTTCTTTGTAATATGCTTAATAGAAAGACAGGACAGATCTGTATTCAGAAAATGCATTGAGTTTATGGCAGTACACAAATTATAAGAAATTGACCTTGTTACAATTCATACAATATGATTGTTTCTTAAATTTCGATCGTGGACGTCACTACGAAATTTGAGGTTGTTATCAAGATATTGAGGTTTTTTATATTTCATTGTTTTATATGATAACATAGCCATATGCAGCTTTCGTCCATTATGCATAATCAACCAACCGGCATCCTTTAACTTATGTGAAATATGGATTCTTCCAGATATTCCGTAAATAAAGCGAAGACAGCTATTTTGCACTTTTTGGATACGCCTAACCTCGATATTGTGAAGGCATGGCCCGTAAACGCAGTCACAATGATTAAAAACTGATAACACCAATCACAAAGGAGTTTTTTGTCTTTACTGTAAGGTAGTGGCGATGCGAAAAAAATAATCTTAGTGTTGAATAGGCTACCTTAAGTTTATTAGTACATGCTGTTTAAAATGTAAGTTGCAGTCAAGCTGTAGTTCAACACTTTTGCAGGTGTCAACAAAGGGAATAAAAGCATTACCTATTTGAATATCTAGGTTGTCTTTGGCCAAATTGCAATGTGCTGAATAGAATTACGATGGATTTACTAGGGTTAATTTTTAGCATGTGATCGGTTGCGGTTTTAAATAGGGCATTAAGATTACAATTTATGTGGCGATTTGCCATATTACTATGAACTGAATCGAAGGGCAAGTAAATTTTGGTGTCATCAGCATAAAGATGATAATGGCAGTGTTTGATATTTTTGTGAAATTGTGAGGTATATAAAGTATAGAACAAAGGACCAAGTATACTTTCCTGTGGACCACCAGACGTTACCACTTGCCTTTCAGAAAATTTACTATTTAAAACCACTTGTTGTGACCTTCCGCTTAAATACGACGAGACAAATTTTCGAGCACCTTGTCCAAAGCCGAGATAGTTAATAAGAGAAACAAATATCTTATGGTTGAGCCTATCGAAAGCTTTGGTGAAGTCTAAAAGAACCAAAACGCGTAATTTATTGTTATCATGCCCACGTAGAACATCATGTAATGTCAGCAAGAGCGGTGGGACAGCTATGCATTGATTGAAATCCAGACTGCTTTTCGTGTAAAATATTGTTGATTTCCACAAAAGATCTTATTTGGATTACAATTATTCTGAGTTTTAAAAATATATAAACTACTTAAATATGTTGAAAAGAGTACTTACGAGACTACATCATTTTCCGAAAAGCATTCTTAATACTCCGATTTTGGGGACGACTCAATTCCGAAATTTAAATATTCACTTTTTTCGCAATCTCGCAACAGTTTTTACCTGCAAACTGAACATATATGGCAGTGCGAGCACAATACGGGAGCTACTGTAACGTTCTTCGCGTAATCCAATTTCATTCAGTTAAGAGCTTAATTTCTTTTGCACGTGCATAAAGCATAACACTTAGTATAATGTCTAAAGAGATCTTGAATTTCTCTTTATTTTCATATATAAAACATCCGGACAAAATAACCTTAGAAAACTAAAGAAGCGATGTAAAATAGGATATTCGATTTTGATAATCGTGATGGATATTTCTGAAAAACTAGATCAGTTCTAAAAAAGACCATAAATGTTAATAAAAATAAACAACTCAGTCTTTCCGCTGAACTAATTCGGAGGCGAGTTACACATCTTCTGGAAGGTTTACTTTTCCTAACACAAATTATCTTCATATTTTTACTCCTTTTGTTACAGTTTTTAAATCACAGGCCAACTAAATTAAAAATTATTTTTGGGGAAGCTTTTAATCGAAATTAATAATGTAAAAAATCTAGCTAAAAAATAATAGTAGATAAATATGAAAATAAAAGATGAAAACGTGCTTGCCCCAGCACTTTAATTTCTCACTTAACCAATAAAATTAACAAAGTACAAGGCAAAGACATTAATACCAGAAAAAACATAGTTCTATTTCGCGATAATAAAATAATTTCTTTTTCCAACTTCAGTAGCACTGACCAAGTTCGTCCTATTCGACAGTATACGGTATTCTATGTTCAACAAACTATAATCCTCAGTATGTTTAGGTACAAATCTTTTGAGAGCATTTATGTTTTAGTGACCTTCAAAGCATTCTCTTAGAGCTACATGATTATCACAGTATTCAGCAGCAATGGTTACGTTTAGAAGAACGCCTGATGTGAGAGACGGCTTCGTTTGAATATGAGTATGAATCTGTTAATCCAGAAATAGTAGATGCTTCTAAAAAGGTAATAGGTACAGCGAGGTCGCTTTAACTCGCCTACATTTTTAATCTGCTATAATCTATCTGATTTTTGAAGGTATCAAAATCAAATCAAACATGCTTTATTGTCTCAAGAAATGTATCTCATTGACAAAGCTGTATAAGAGAAAGTAAAGTTTACAAGAGTAGAATTCAATAAGACTTATACTAAAAAAGTCTTTTGGGAATACCAAAGTTGGATACTTCGTTCGGTGAGCGATTATCCATTAGTTTCTTACGAATATGTTACAAGTTATTAAGTCAAAAGAATTGTCATGAGGTTCCCCAGTAAAAGCTCTTTTGGTTACGATTCAATATCTGTGAATTTTATTTAACATCTTATGTTTAGTACTTCAACCATATATATTTTCTTGGTATGTGCTATATATATATTATATATATATATATATAAGAACCATAGTTGTACTTATTTAGGAAGGAGGATACCTTACCATTTTCAAAAGATTTTTGAAAAAAAAATGTTTATAATGACATCTATAACGTTCTTTGCAAATATAATATCTTAAGTGATAAATAATATGATTTTCAGAAAGCCATATCTACTGGGTCCATTAATCTTCTTCGGTTTATTCCTAAGAAGACGGACAAGGATGAATTTGTAATTGCATTGTCATTTGACTTAACACATGCATTTAGCATGTTTGAGAAACAGTTTGTCTCTGCTAAAATTAACAGATTGTTAGTAATACAATTGCATTTAGAGTTTCATCTTTAATTTTAAAAATTAACAGTGTAATGTCACCTGATTTTGGTCAGAATATTGGCACACCTAAGTATCTTAGGTCTTCTCCTTTCCCTGTTTTTCTTTAATGACATTTCTGACCATATAAGTCAGGATCAGGTTTTTCTATATGCCGACGATACTATTATTTTAGTTTCTGATATGACACGAAGTCATTTAAAGATTTAATTAACACTGTACCAATGAATTTTCCATACCAAGCTAGAACATAAAAACTATTCGTGAAGCACCATAAAGAATAATACGAAATAGGCATTTTTTTATCATGATCTTGAATTTTCCTCATCTATGAACTTCCTAGGTATGGTTACGGATTGTCACATTAATTTGAACATTCACATCGACAATGGTTGTGAGAAGCCTACTTAACTCCTAGTCTCCGTAACTATGTTGATCGCGCAACACTTATTAATGTATATTATGCTTTCATCTGTTTTGCCATAGCTTATTGCATAGTAGTATGTAGTCAAGCGTCAGATATAGAGTGATTTTTTATGATACATAAAGGAATCGTTAAAATCATTTTTAGTATATCCTTTAAAACTTGTATCGTGTAGAGAGACATTCAAATTGAATAAACTTTTAACAGTTGCTTTAATTAAACTAAGTTAAAGTTATTAACATGAACATATATTCATTGAAATAAATCAAATTCAAATTAACCGTAGTATTCATGGTTACGATACCGGAAATATAAACAATTTCTCCTTGAGTAAGCATAGCTTAAACATTTATAAAAAATATTTAAGCAAAATTTATAATATCTTACCTTCTAATATCAAAACAATATACTGTCAAAATAAATTTAAAAATTAAATTTAAAGTTTACTTTTATCTCAGACGTTTTGCACTATAGATGCATTTTTAGCTTCTTCAAAAAATAATCCGTTATAATATTCAAACTAATTTTTTTTTAATGAATCTGCTTGTTTTGTTGGACATGGAACTGACAGTCGGATTTTGACTAAACAATTCTATATTTAGATATACTTGTTTGTTGTTAGTTTATATTTGTGATATGTTTATTTACATTTCTATTGATGTGTATTTTTTTATTTTTATATAGTGCTCGAAATCAAATAAAAAATTTGAATCTGAATTTGAATTTATAACGCGTTATAAAATACAGGAACGTGCTGTTTAATAAACTGCTATCGTAATTCAATATTTATCGGCATAAAACGTGTCATTAAATAATTTCTTCAGGTTATTACAGCTCTAGTCGAATATCCTGAGATTATTTGAAAAAATGTATCGGATAGATTTTGTAGGATTTTGCAAAGGAATATTAGCAAATAAGTTTTCGATATATGTCTTCTAAATCATCTTCCCCTAACGATTACACCACAAAAGGTAAATAACTCCCAAAATTGTTGTTTTAATATAAAAGAAACATATTTAAACTTATAAATTTTTTTTAATGATATTGATCATTGATCTTGTAGATTTTGTTGATTTTAATGGGTTGGTAGGAATAAATGAATCTAAGTTTAATAAAACATCTTTTTAACTAAGCCGTCGTTTCGAATAATATATATTCTTCCTCAGGGAAAGTTTTCAATTTTATTTTTTTTTTTGTTTAAGAACAAAACCTGTATAAGAACAGAATAAATGATATTAAAAGTTTTTGTCTTTCAGTGTCGGTTTAGATAATTATTAAGTTAAAAGGTTTATGGCAAAAGACACAAATATATATATATATATATATATATATATATATATATATATGGAAACAGCTCTTTTTAAAGGGATAGCCATTTTTTTAAATAAATAATTTTATTTAAATGGTAAACAATACTTACAATTAGGGTGGGTTTTATATGTCACAAAAACGTGACACATAAAACAGGACACGAATAGGCACAGGAAAAACAAACAAGCCCATCTATACAAATAAATCATTAAAAAAAATACGCTAGCCAAATGAATTTTGGTAAAATCTGATGAGAATATTAATAGTTTTCTTACATTTTTTTTACTTTTTTGCAATTAGATTATAATATATCGTATTTAGTCTTTCAATATTTATCCTTTTATTAATGGAATTATATTTCTTTTTTATTCCAATCGTATCAGAAGAATCGTAGAATCTTTGCGTTTTCGAAATCAAAAGTATGCTTATTATTACAAAAGTGATCGAAAAGTGCTCTTTTAGAATTCTTTATTATATGAAAGTTTCGACAGTCTATGTTCAGACATTCATGTTTCAAGGTATCTACTTGTTTGACCTGTATATATTTTTTCGCATTTGTTGCACGGAACCCTGTAAATTACTTTAGACTTATGTGTAATTGTGGTTTTTTTCTTTGAGTTTTGAAAAAACAGTAATTTTAAAAGCCACTTTTTTGTCTTCGCATGAAAGTAGTGATTTAGCTTTTTCGGAGAAAACCTCTACAAAAAGCTAGTTTTTTTAAAGATGTGTATATTTGTATCTTTTGCTATAAACCTTTTAACTTAATAATTATCTAAACCGACACCGAAAAACTTATAATATTATTTACTCTGTTTTTATACATGTTTTGTTCTTAAAAATATTTAAAAAAATCAAATTTAAAAGAACTTCTCTTGGTTTTAGAGCCCTAAGGGTGACTGTATATTATTCGAAACCTCGGTTTATTAAAAAAGGTGCTTGATTGAACTTATATTCTACCATCCTATTAAAATCAACAAAACTTAAAATTATCTTCGTCAATCTAAGCAGTCTTTTATATGTGGGTAGCCTTTTCACGTAACTTTAATATTTTATTGGTACCCGTCATAAAAAAAATAAATTTACATTTGTCATTTTACAAATTTTGCCGGCCCTAAATATTTTGCAAAAAGTCTAAGCAAAACAGAGTATTATAATGTCTCGAGTTAAATATAAATATAGAGAGACACTGTATATTCAGCAGTAGATAGACGATCGTCATAAAATTCTCAGTATTTATTAACTTCACAAAAGGTACCAGGACCACTTTTCGCATCTTAGAGATAAGGTGTCCCTTGTTTTAAAAAAATTGATCTTTACTCGCTAGATTAGGAATTCACTCCACTGTCAGACGTCTACGCCTTGGGGTGGCCGACTACATAAAAAATGTCAGAGGGGGAGGGTTAGGCCGAGGGTTACGCTGTTACGATTTAGCCCCTCACTTGGCCATATGGATTGCGAACCTCTTGTCGAGGATCTAAACCCGGAACTCCAGGCTTATATTTAAGATCGGATTTTTATTTATTTAATATAAAGTGTCACTTACCAGGAGGCCAGGAGGTCCTGGAAATAATCGCGTAACGATAAAAAATGGATTATTTGCTTTCGAGTCATTTAGCTTATCAACGTTGCCAGATTTTTTTTTGGCTAATCGGAAATTTTATCGGCCGATCACAAAAAAATCTGGATTTTCTCTCAGCATTATAAGACAAATATATTTAAAAAGGTATTTATATAATTTTTATATTTTATAAATACTTTTTTTAAATATATTTGTCTTATAATCTATTATCCATAAACAAGGCTTTTTATAATAATAATTAATAACGAACAAAATATACTCCGAACAATAGAAAGCGTAAAAGGGATACTTCTTTATTTCGAAACACTTGAACTAAAAAAGTAAAAAATGCATTATTTAAATCAAACGTTGAAAAATTCACGTCAAAGCCTCTATTATTTTTGATAATTTTTATTAATAATTCTGTCTCTTTTAAAACTTAAACTACTTTAACTATCCCTCATGTTTATATATGAGTAATTATAAAGCACCTATTAAACTCGAAGAGCATCTCACGGGTTAACAATGTTTATACCTAAGCCCGATTTCCCAAATTACCACAAAAAAAAACTTAAAACTTGTCATATTTTCTTAGATAATTTCTGAATAAGTTCCCAACATTTCTAATAACTTACAGTAATTTTCCGATATTTCGGATATTCTGTGATTTCTGAAAATTCCTGAAGGCTTATACATTTTCGAACATTTCTTTTATTTAAATGTCCCATAATTTGGGGCCTGGGGTTGCACGATTTATATCGATATACATCCACATTGTCCTCTCACTAAAAGCTTGGAGCAAAGTAGCTCAGAAACTGGGAACGTCGTCTGCATCTGTTGTTCTGTGTTAGAAAAGCTACAAAAGAATATGTGGAAAAACTACAATTTAACTACAACTTTTTTAAAAAAAGCGGGATTTTCGTCGTTACGCCCGCGACATTTTTATAATATCTCTAACATATAATAAAATTTACATCAATATGTAATAAAATCTTACATAATAAACGATATAAATGGAAAAGGAATAGCAGTGGCGGCTCGCCAGGGGACGCGGGTGAAGCGCCGCTTCACCTATATTTTCCAATCAATTTACTTAAAAATAAAAATATTTTTAAAATATTAAGTATTTTATAATCTACATTTCTATTATAAAAATGTAGTATGTTTTATATAAATTCACATTATTTACTTAATTATACCATTATTTTCCATCAAAACTAGTGCGTTATATACTGAAAAAATAATAATGACTTAAAACCGTAGTGCCCTGAACGTCTTTTCATAAGAGCGGTCCGGAATCACAATCAGCAGTAACAAATTCCGCTTCAGACTCCCCCGTACACCGGCATTCACGCTTATATTTGTTTACGGCAGTTGTTATGGCAACGCAATAATGAATCTCCGTAAGCCAAATAGAGATGGGAGCGGCATAAAACTGCTGCTGCAGGCGCTGGTTCGCTTGTTATAGAATTAATGTAAATTAGTGCGTTCGGATCATCGGAGGCGGAAGCAGGGCTCAAGTTTCGTTTACCTGAAATTGGTTATAAGGAAAGTATCTAGTTTTACATATTCTAGGAGCTTTTCTAAATAACGGAAAATAGGAATTTTGCTGCGGAAATGCGTCATTTCCGTTCTGCACAGTTTAGTATACCTGAAATCAGTTACATGAAAACTTTGCATTGCATCTCATCCCAAACTCTTTCCCAAGCACGAAAATGTTAAAATATGTGTCTGCGGAAATTTGTCATTTTCATTTTCTGCGGAAATTTTGTATAGTTTAGAATATCTAAAATCAGTTACACAAAAAAAAAAACTATTTACATTCTAAATTCTTCTACATTTTTTAAGTAACGAAAACGAAGGCATGATTGCGGATGGAGGCAAAATAATCGATGGCATTATTGCGGAATGCTCGTATATATTTGTTCGATTGCCTGACTCAAGAAAGGATCATCCTTCTTTGTTTATATTCCTTGAAGTTCTCAAAGATATGCAGACAGATACTTATATGAAACTTCGTGACTCAGACAAATTATTGAGATTATCTAAAAAAAATTTCGGGCTGTCACGTATACGGGTATAAAATGTCGCTGACAATACGATGCGTTCAGCCGTTATTTTTACATTCCGCAATCGTGTCCTCACTTCATTTTGTGAAAAACTGAATACTAATGTTTCGTCCGCAATCGTGCCGCGCCCTGGAAAAGCGCTCAAAATTTCCGTGAAAAATGTAAATGACAGATTTCCGCAGACAAATTTTTACATTTTTATCTTGAGGAAAAAGTTTAGAATATAAATCAAAGCTTCTTTTTTATGTAACTGATTTCAGGTAAACTAAACTATACAAAATTTTGTCGGAAAATTAAAACGACAAATTTCCGCAGTAACATTTTGGCATTTTGGTGCTTGGGAAAGCATTTGGGATGAGATGCCAAGCAAAGTTTTCATGTAACTGATTTCAGGTATACTAAACTGTGTATGAAAATGAAAATAACGCGTTTCTGCAATAAATTTTTTCATTTCCGTTGTTAAGAAACACTTCTAGAAAAGATTTCTTTTCCCTTTAAAGTATTTTTACCCCACCCAGCACCCCTATTCGCTCCAAGATCCCGCAAGCTTCAAAATTAAAAAAAAAAAAAGGGCTGTACAATGGAAATGACGCATTTCCGCAGGAAAATTTTTCATTTCCGTTGTTAAGAAGGGCTTCTAGAAGGCAATCAAATATTTTTTTTCCAAATAACCCATTTCAGGTAAACAAAACTTGCCCCGGAAGCAGTTTTGCATCGATCGAATGGAACCGAAATTAGCTTTAAGATATATGTACATAACTGTTTTTTAAGGACAAAAAAATATATTTAAAATCTTATAAATTTACATTATTTTCCCTAAGTATTAAAAAACTTCAAAGCTATGGATAAATAACATCATAACGCTATACACCTGGCCACGCTGCGCTTCACCTATTCTCAAATCCACAAGCCGCCACTGAGGAACGGTCAAATATCTGAGAACCTGCTACGATGGTCCAAATTTGGTATGCACGGCGGCATTGTCGCATTTGTCCTAATGTTCATCTGTCCTACTACCCGAATGGAGCTTTGTCTGACAAGGATAGAAAAATGAGATGGATGGATTTATGGACAATCAAATGTGCTGACGTGCAGAGTATAAATAATGTGGAGAATTTTTTCATAAGTTGTTTTTATCAATATAAACATGACCTACCTAATTAGTAATTACTAATTACTGATCATATTTATTGCTACAATTATTAATTGGGTATTTCTTACGAATATTTGCTTTATTCTAGATTAATTTTGTACAAGATATTCTCAAAAAAGTGGAATTATACTAATTTTTATTTTGTAGGCATAATAGGTATCGGGGACGCAAAGTGAAAATGGATCGATATCATAACTTGCTTTTCAGGGGTATCCTACACCATTTTTCTGTAATCGTTATTTTATATTTAAATTAAATTCCACCTAATTATGGAAAGGATAAGTATGATTGTCATTGTTCTTCAGTTTTTAAGATAGGTACATGATAAACATCCATGCCATGTTTTTATTTTTAATCTTCCAATTGCAATCTGGCCTAATAACTCTAAACAACTATCAGACAGCAGTGCAATGTTGCGAGGATTACCAGGTCCCAGCTTGAAGTGTATTTCCTTTTTACTATTTTCCAGTGTAGCAAGTATTGATGTATATCCTGCTTTAGATAAATAAACGAATCTAAGTATTTACAATATAATGAATTCTATTGAGACTTCAGTAATGCTGATTTTATGATGATAAATAATTATTTAATGAATATTGATTGAGCAAAATGTTTTAGAGATTTGAGTACGAGCTTGGCTGCAGAAAGACAGTCAGATAATCTAGGTGGGTATAAACTGGTCGTTCCCTAAAAAAACACTAAAAGTTCTTCATGTTTGAGACAGTTTAGTCCTACATTGAAACATCTACATCTACATCTTATCTGTAAAAAAAGGGAGTGCACAGGAAGTATATGTCATCTCGATTACATTGGGATTGTGAATCATTTGCAAACCTTAGGTCATTGCATAGGGAGGAGCATGATATGTGTAATAGTGTGTATATTTGGGAAAGTGAATCTTCATTACAGCTCAGTGTTAGATATTTTTGGATTTTCATCTATAATAGTTTTCGTAATACTGTGTTTTTAGAGAGTAAAACTGCTGCGCCGATAGTGTTTACATTATTTGTGAATGACACTAAAGATCATAATACCTTCTACGATGATTGTTTTTGGGGACGATTTAAAAGTGTATAAAAGGATCCAGGATATTGATGACATTTTGTTGCTCCAGAATGATTTGGATGCTCTATGGGACTGGTCGTAAACAAATAACTTACAAGTCAACATAGGAAAATGGTGCTTTATCTTATTTCACAGTGTCAAATTACAGCTACACAGTGAGGTTGACTCTGAATCAGTGAAGGACCTTGGAGTGTGGTTCATGAGAAATTGAACTTCGTTCAGCATATTTGCAATATAAGCTTGGAGGGCTCCAAAAATGCATGGGCTTATCATTCTCAATACTTCTGAACTTCCACTGAATATTCCCAAAACTCTCTATACTTCCCTGGTAAGATTAATTCTGAAATATACTACAGTGGTCTAGTTTCCTCAATACCGTGTCAACATAAACATGATCTAGAAGATCCATAGAATATAAACTTCTAGCTTTGCGGCTTTTAGGTGTGGGGTCAACTTTCAGGAGTATCATTGATTTGTCATGCTTGTTAGACTTGGATTGAGCACTTTTGAGAGAAAATGATTAATTTTTGACCTTGCTATATCTAATTGATTGTCCACAGTTACTTTCTACGATTGTTTTAATGTTCCTAAATGTAATATTCATCACTTTAAGCTTTTTGATTCTACGAGCTATGGTAGGCAAGCACCTATCGATAAAACTCTTCGTGTACTGCATCATCATAGTAAAATATGGCTGCACACTGCCTGGTTTTGAAAATAGAATAACAAATGTAACACAAGATCCTATAATAATATAAGGTCTAGTAACATAGTATGTAAAGTGCATTTTTTGAGTATTTTAGAATGTAGAATGTTTTAAGATTTTTTCTTTATAGTTTATTTTTGTCATATATTTTTTTTTGTAATCAATATTTTAGATTTAAAGAGAAACATAATATTTGCATGAGAGAATAAAGAGTTTTCCTAAATAAATTGGGTTTTATTTTACTGATTGTAATGTTTAAAAAAGTACTCCTCAAAGGAGTAAAATGTCCTGAAAATTAGGTACTCCATTGCCTCCTGTACAAGGCTTTTGTTGTATGATTTCCATATGAATACTAGGAAATACTACTGCAGTTTTTATTCTCTATGATTTGTTTATTGAAATATAATTAATGTATTAAATTTAGATTTATAATAAGAAAAAAAAATTTTAACATAAAAACCTAAAAAAATCACTTAGTGCTAATAAAATACAGTTGGGGAAAGTAATGTTTTTCCTTTTCCTAGCAGTAAGTACATGAATATACTCTATATTGAAATTAACCAACAAATTATCCTTTAGAGTGCCTACTTTATTAAAACTTTGTATGTTTGGTTAGCAGACATTTTAAAAGTATTGTAGGTATGGTGCTTGATAAATAATGCTTTTCTTGCAGGAGAAATAATATACCAAACTAGGAAAAATTTATAAAATATATTCTTTGCACATATTTTTACTAGAAAAACATAAATAAAATTTTTAAGCTCGAAAACTTGAGAAACCAGAGTTAGAGGAAATAAATGAACAACCACTTGAAAACTTGTTTTTGGCTCATTGCCTTTTAGAATTGGCAGACAGTCTTTTTTCATAACTTTAATTTACTTGTCCATAAGGCAGTGGAAGAAGAAGGGGAGGTTTGCCAGTCTTTACCTGAAAATTTAAAAAATATAAATAAAAACACTTGTTTAATTAATTTATATAAATATGATGACACTGATTTAAATAGAAAATGTGATATCCTACACAGAGAGTTTCTTCGCAAGGTGTTGTTTGGTTTTAGTAGACTATAAACTACTAAAAATAAGTATAATCAAACTTAAATCCTATTTAAAACAGGTACAGGTACAAATCAATTGGTGGGAAAAATTAAAGGTAGAACATTTTAAAAGCAGGTAAAATAAAATATAGTTAAATCCTCGATTACTTCAATTTAAACATCGTTAAATGTCTTAATCACTGTACAAATGTACATTAACATTTTATATCTGCTGAGACTCCAAAAGAAAAAATATTCTTTTTAAACTAATACCTAGATATACAACTTTTTTTGAGGAAAGTAGAACCTAAAATTAAAATAGGTGTAACTAAATCCACCATTGCATCAAGAATTTAGTGAACAAATAAATTTTAGATATATTTCTTTTTATTGTTTTCTATGAGTAAAACTCTTTCCAAATGACCCCACTAGATAGAGCCAAACAAAAATCTTAATTTAAAATTAGGAATTGTACAACTAATATAGTATAGTGTAATATTCTCAAGACCAATGATTAAAGCACTGAGTACCTACTTGGTATAGAGTGTATATCCGAATTATTAAGTATATACTTGTTTTTCGACTTTTTTTCACTGGTGTAAAACGCATACAAAAAGAAAGTCAAACCATTAAAAAAAATCAAAAATGAGTTGAAGCTTTAGTTTAAAGATAATTGTGTGTTGATTGAGAACAAAATTGGTTTTTTTGTAATTATTATCCAGAGTTCTTGGTCAACATTTCATTCAGGTCTTTGATTTTGAAATGATACACAAATTTTTGCATTGTTAAAACCAGAAGTAGGTTCAAACATAATTGCTTAGGGTATAATCAAAAATAAAGGTTTGACTGACAGTTTACAGGTAAAAGTTTTGAGGTTGGTTAGCTTCAAAAAATGATTGTAAATTATGTATGCAAAAATATTTACCTTATATTAATTATTGTCCCGGTTTTGTACAAAAATCCATCTTGGGGAAAAAAGTTGTCCAATCCTTGGGGATCCGTTTTTGCAATATGGCGAAAAAATACAGTAATACTTCCGTACAATTAATGGGAATCTGTAAATACCTAGAGGGAATCTGTAAAAATAACAAAATTGATATATGTAAAAGCGTTGAAAACGTTTGAGCAATACTAGAGCCAGTAGAAAATACCCAACAAAACTATCACAATCGACGTCACTAGTTTGGGCTACATACTCAAATTCTGAACTGTTAAACTCCCTTTTTTATTGCATTTTTGTTATATAGATTTGGATCTAAAATCTAAGGAACATCCATAACAATTCTAAATAATAGGTTATGTTATGATGTTGACATTTGAACGCAACGAACATATGTTTTAATTTTTATAGGTACTGTGGTTCAAATAAAGCTTTCTTCGCGTTAGAGTAGAACACGATGATGCCCGATGCACAGTAGGATGGACGGAACATTAGTATCGGTGATAGTATCTCTGCATGGCTTGTTGATTTTATCCGATTTTAGGATGATATTGGCCATGTTGCCAAGTTTACACGTTTTGCAGAAAATAAAATTGTTTTTTTTCAATAATATTAGACGATAATCATACAATTCATATAATGCACTAAGAGTGTTTTGGCACCGCAACTCATTGCTCCTGAAATAGTAAACGATTTGTCTTTAAAACGGCATACAATAGATCTTCGTATTATTTATGTACGAAAATTATTTAGATACGCAATCAGCAATTGGACCATTGAAGAATGAGAAGACTTGATTCTGAACCAAATTCAACGATGTCTGTTGGGAGCGCCCCGCTCGTTGGGTAACTTGGGTGTTTCGGTGATTTTAATATATGTCATGTATTGAAATTGTATTTTCGTTAAATAAGTTGTGTCACTTTTAGCGGGCTCCTGATAATTTGGCGGGTGACAAGCTTTTTTTACTTGTCTCTTATGTTTTCCTATTTACGTTGGTCTATCGGTCTGTCTGTACGCGGCATAGATCAAAAACTGCTTTTCTGATTTACTTCAAATTTAGCTCAAAAATCAAGAGACATATGAGGACGAAATGGTAACATTCCAATATGGCGGCCAAATATATGATAAATAAAGTCACAATTTTAGTACGAATCCTCTATGTACAAAACAAAATGGCTCTCCAATAAACTGATTAAAAATTCGAAATTGGAATAAAACTTTTTTATGGAGGAAAATAATCAAAATAATAATAAAAATTATTATATTAAAAAAAGAAATATAAATAAAATAAAATAAAATATGTTATATTAGAATATAATCAGTGGTTTTAGTTGAGTTGGTATAGTATGGTAAGAAATGTGTGGATATATGTATGATCGATCTGGATTTAAACATCTTTACAGATACAAGGTGAAGAGAAGAGAAATGATTATTCATTCCAATCTAAATGAATGCTAGGTACCCGGTATTGTCATAATTCTTATGTGTGCAAGCGCAAAAAGATTATTTAAAAGAACAATGACTTTCAGCTTGAAAAACAACATAAAAGTCTGACATATTAAGCACGTATATTCAAACTCAAAAATATATTTATTTACAGAAAAGTTTTTATAAAATTTTAACAATTCTAAAAGTAAATAAATATATAAAAAAGAAAATAGCTGCTATAATATTAGTATTCAATATACATTTCTTATTATAAAAAAAAAAGAGAAAAAAAACATCAACTCTTCAAAAGTAAGTGTTTGACTGGTGAGTGGATGCCTAATATTTTCCCTTATATGTTTCTTTCTTTTTTATATGTACATACATATATTTCATAATACTCGGGTGTTAAATATTAAGCCAGTTTGAGAAAAATTTTTTATGTTTTGTTGTTTTTTTTTATTTTTGCAAATCGGGAGGAATTAAATTATTAAGTTTTTGTCTAATATAAATATAACTTTGTTGACCTATTGTGGTATGTAAAAGAGGTAAAGTTAAATTATCCTTGTTTTGATGTCTGGTTTTGTAAGTGGCAATTTTGTTGTAATTTGAAAAATCTGAGTTTATTAGTTGCATTAAGGCCGATTTGTAATAGATATATAATAAGATAATATTTAATATTTAACATTGGTTAAATAATTGATCAGAGGGAAACCGGTTATTTAATCCGTACATAACCTTAATTACCCGTCTTTGTATAATTTGAAGTGGCTTCAATGTGGAATCATATGCCCCGCCCCAGGCAATAATACCATATGGAAGTATTGATTGTACTAGTGCAAAATATATACTACTTATACTATTTATATCCATAATTTTGCTACTTTGTTTAAACATATAGACTAAAGAATTTAGATAATTAGTTATTTGATTTATTGATCATTCCATTTTAGATGACAATCTATTGTAATGCCCAGATAGTTAGCTTTATCTGTAGAATCGAGTATTCCAATATTTTCTTTTCTAAAAAGCAGATCAATAGAAATTCTTGTCTGTAAGGGAAGGTATTTTTCTTGTTAGCAAATATTTTGTTTTTTCTAAATTTGTAGTAAGTAGGTTTTTGTCCAACAATTTTTTTAAGATGTGTAGAAATCTTTTGTTCCACTATTTCCCATGAATCTCCATCCACAAATAAGACGGTATCATCTGCAAATGATATTACTTGTCCAAAATATATTTAAGAGACTATTTATTTTAAGAAATGATAAACATTCATTGTTCACGTTCAGAAGTGTGATAGCGTCATCAATAGTGTATCTCTCCACCATCGTTTCTATCTCTCTTAAATCACTATGTATTATTACATCTTTCTCTTTATTCGGAAAACGATTTATTAAAAGTTAAGTTCCGGGTACTTCAGTAAAAAACTTTCCTCGTAATGAAACTTTCCCTGTGTCAAGCAAAATAAATTAAATATAATCGAAAATGTTTTAACTCGGAAAAGTGCGGGTCATTTAAGGCAAACAAATTTTATATAACTATGTTAATTTTTCAATTTATTATCCAAAACTATTAATTACATCAGTATTAATTAAATAATTAAAGTTCTTTTTTTAAATATTCCCAATATTTAAAAAAATATTTAACTATTGAATGGCCCATAGATCAAAACGTACAATGACCTAATAACTAGCGTTCAAATTGACTATTTCTGAAGATTCATCAGAGAGTAAAACTGCAGCGTTTTCGCTTTAAAAAAAACTGTAAAATTTAAAATGTTTGGCATTAGAGGCCAGAGCAGCCCTTAAGTGTTGATTCAGTTTCCTTTTCATCATGTATAATATCCATAATGTTATTACTAAATAGCTATAATTTTTGTAGAAGAATTATTTACAAGAGAAGTTCCGGGTAAGGGCAAATTTAACGTTTTTGTTTTAATTTACTGTACTACATAGTACTGTATCATACAATACCTCCATCTATTATCAATGATAAAAAAATTAAACAGTATTAAACCAGTCGCCGAACGATTAAACTTCAGAAGAGTGGGGAGAAGGCCGTTTTTTGAAAATTGTTGCTCTTTGAGAATTCTTTTGAACTGGCCAATGTTTACAATGCTATACCGTCAATGCCAAAAAAAAATTGTAAAAGTTCAATTGTGGTCAATATTTGCCAAATATTGTAAGTATTACAATTATTATTCTGAACAAAAATGGCCCTTATATTTTTTCCTAAATACGGTAGCTTCTGAGGTAAATCCATTAAAATGTATAGTTAATTTTTTTCCACTGACATCTCCTATTAGGATAAACATCTAAACATCGTGAATGCGTTTGGAAACTTAATTTGCAATATTCACCAAAAATGATTATTTTTTGATGAATGAGCGAGCTTGAAAGGAAAATCCGTGACTACAAATTATCGGCTTTGAATTCCTTAAATAATGTTAGTAATTAAAAGCTTTTATTTAACTTCGTTTATATGTTAGTTAGTATGTTTGGGTCAAAGCTTGGAAGTACCTTTTGAAGTAGTTCGTATTATCGGAATTAACTCAGATTTGGTATACATACATAAACCTAATGACAATACAATATTATGACATCCAATGGCGAATGTCTTATACAGGGTGCGTAAAAAATGCTAAAAATTACAAAATAAAATAAAGGTAAAAATAGTTCTCGTTGTCCCAGTTGACTGAGATTTGGTATACATATATAAACCCGATGAAAAAACAATATTTTAGTATCCAGTCGTGAAGGTTTTATATGGGAAGCCTACAAAATATTGCTAAAAATACAAAACGGTTCGTGTTATCGGAATTGACTGAGATTTGGTATGAATCCAATCGTGACTATCTTGTAGAGGATGCGTAAAAAATAATGCTAAAAAGTATAAAACATTACCCGTTATCGGAATTGAGATTTGGTATACATATATAAACCCGATGACAGTACAATATTATGGTCTGCAATCGCGAATGCCTTATAGAGGATGGGTAAAAAATAACGTTAAAAGGTATAATATAAGATAAATGTAAAAAAATATATAAAAAACTTTTATTTATAAACTATTGAATGGAAAAGAAACATATAATTAAACTTATATAAACACACAACTTTCAAAAATTTAAATGTTTTATAAATAAAAGCTTTTAAAAAAAAAAATATATTTTTACATTTATTTTTTTGGCTAATAGTTTTACGATTTTATACATTTTATCGTATTTTTATAAATTGTATGTTCACTTTATCCGTACGTTATTCTATTTCATAAAGGATTAAAAACAATAGTAGTCCATTGAAAACCTCGCTTTGTTTATGTGGTAAATTATGAATAACTTTTGTGAATGTTGCTTTTTAGTACTTTCCCGAAATTCTCAAAAATCGCATTACATTTAGTATCAATGTGAAGCTGGAAGTGTCTACTTTTTATTAAGTTTTCCATTTATTTGTTCTTAGGAATGTCCTGGTTTGTGCGAATATTAAATATCCCTCACCACTGTTATAGTCGGACTTTTGACCACTTCTTACCTTTTCTGAAGTTATTTTTTGATGGTGCTGGAAAAAATAAAATCAAAGAGTAATTCACGACTATCCCATTTCTTATATTGAGCATGGTCTTTTGTACACTTGGAGGAAAAAAGTCAACGTTTAAATTGGGTGAAAATGGATCACAAAGAGAATGGTTCTACAGCTGTAGCAATGTGCGCGGACTATAAGTAAAAAATTTTTATCTCATTTTGAAGTTCACAATTTTCAGATTTTTAGATTGAAGATGTTAACCTAAATGGGATCACATAAACTGCTGAAAATGACGACCATTAATTTCACTTCGACCCCTCAGTCGTCAGCGCAAAGATCTTCTTACTCTGGCACAAATACGAGCACATAGTCGAACTGTTACAAACGCCATTTTAACGCCTTGTAAAAGTTTTTCAAACGTTTGTACTAACGACTTGTATACGAGCTCCTTTAAGTGTCCCCATAGATAAAATTCCAAAGGGTTCAAGTCAGTGGATCTTGGTGGCTTTGCTACGGGTCCACCACGGCCAATCCATCGATGCCCGTATGTTTTTTAAAGGCACTCTCGAACATTAATAGCAAAATGCGCTGGTGCTCCATCGTGTTAAAACCACATTCTACTTCTTAATAATACAAATAATAGCTCGGGCAGATCATTCGTCAGAAACTTTAAATGTGACACATGATTCAGTCTATGTGGCAAAATAATTGGACCAATACTCTCATTTCAAAAAAACCAGCCGAAACATTTACATAAAACTCATATTGCATGTTTGGCTACTTTTAATAAATGGGGATTTTCCTCAGATTAGCTATGCAAATTATAAGAATTTATTATTTCCTTTCTTTTAAATGTTGCTTCGTTTCTAAAAATAACACCATAGAAATGTTCATTTTTTAACTTATTTAAAAACCCCTGACAAAATTCTTGTCCAGACTCATAATCTCTAGATAGAAGTTCTTGAACTCGTGTGTAGTAGTATGGTAGTAATATGGTTTTAATAGCTGCTCTTTTCAGATTCTGTGTACAGACGATGCGAAAATATTTCTTATTTCATTAGAAACAACTCTGGTACTTGTAGTGGGGTTACGTTATACTATATTGATAACTGCCACCTCAAACCGCACAGTTTGTCGCTATCCTCTTCATCCAGAATTGGATTTTAAAGGTTTTTAGGCACCGTTTCTTCTTAAACGTCTTTAGATATGTTAAAAAATATTTTTGAAGGGTGTCATGATACATTCTCGCTGCTTTTCTTCCATTTTGTCTCGTCTTACCGTAAACTAATAACATATTGGTTAATTCAGTTCTGGTATAATTGACATAAGGCGTGTTAAAGACATGTAATATTTAATAAACTCAATAAACACTGTAACGCGGAAAAGTTAAACTTTTAGAACTAAGAACGCAACAAACTACTGAACACTTAAATCTAAGAACGGAAACTCGAAACCAATTATTTGCTAAACTTAAAAATCGCAATTAACACTATCTAATATTTGAACAAGTAAATGACAATAACTCATTCTGATTTTTTATTCAATCCAGGTCATGGCATACTCGATTTTTTGCGACTTAATATCAAGCTTGTATTAAAAGAAGTTAATTGCATGCACTTTTTTCATAAAAGAGATCGAAATCGACAAAATATGAAGAGATAACTTTTTATAGTCATTAAACAGTCCACATAACTATGCTAATGACAAACAAAAAGTCAGGGGCGCACATTTAGGAATGAATTTAAAATGTTACATTCAGCCATTAAAAGTTAAAAGTTAAATTACTTAGAAATTAATAAGAGAAAAAACCGTAATATTTTATTGAACCATCAAACGGACTTAAACGGCTCATTATTGTTGAACCTTTATATGTCTGCGTGGGTTAAATAGGTAGACAATTTGCTTTTTATTACTGTTACAAATTTCAGTTTTAGTATTAGTCTTGAGTTGGTTTTTGAGAAAGATACACGGTGTCGAAATAGCTGTCAAACTGAAATAAACAAAAATAGTTTGTTTATATATTATATTAGTAAAAAGCTTGTATTTACCAATTTATTTACAAATGTAATGTATAAATTATTTTATAATTCTTGATTATTTTTTCATAACTATTTTGCAAAAGCGATGCTTCAGCGTATATGTATGCTTGCCTAAAATAGATTTTCTAGACATGGGTAATATTCAGCAATTTACAATTCCATCAAACTGTTGAAAATACACTGACACGTAAAACAAAGACTGTCAACTAAACCGGTACGCGAGCCTGTAAAAATCGACGATCCATTAATCAAACCAATCAATTTGCGAGAAACTCACTCACGTTTACTTTGGCGATAACAATTCATCAGCCTCGGAAACAATGCAACGGAAAAATATCGATGGCACATATTTTATAAGATGAAATATTTCCGCTGCGACAATAGGGCACTTTAGCACAACACTAGTTTCAGGATCTGCGAGAAACGACTTCAACACAGCGCTTTGTAGTTTATTAGCTCTTTTGTATTGTCTCAATAATTTAGAAATTAAACGGGGATAGTATTTACACCGTTTTGACTTTTGGCATTATTTGACGCAGAATGAAATATAAAAATCCAAACTAAACTACTGTACAATTTTATTGCATTTGAGGGGTCTGGTTTCAAAGTGTGCAATCTCCATTTTTCTTAATTTTAAGGAAACAGAAAAAAACATTGTTCTATTTATATATCTATTAGTTACTAGTATGCCAAAATTTTCTTTAGAATTTTGAAAAATGTGATTTTTGTTTGTAAAAATTCTTGGACGTTGTATGTTTAAAGTAATAAATGGAGATTGTCCATTTTGATACATATTTACGTATTAATTTTAGATTAAAGATCTAAAGAGTAAATACAAAAATCCATGGGAGCAAACAGCCATACTAACTACAATAATATTAAAAATAAGCATGTACATAGTTAATTAAATGGATCGACAGATCTCTTCTTCTAAGTTGTCACACTAAGTTTCTTCCTCTATGACATCACTATCTAGAACAGAACTTTCTTTTAGAACGAATTTGTAGAAACTTTTAGGTCACTTTTATAGTCATCTGCAAAATGAGAAGTTAACAAATTATTTACATCAAGCCTTTGTTATTGTTGATAACATTCTGTTTCGAAATTGTGGAAATTAAACCTTCCATTTTTGACTTTTTTGGTTATAGGTTTTTCCCACAACAATATCCGAATTATGTGCGGCTTCGTCGCGGATCAACACTGTGGCGTTAGTGCTTTTGGATACGATCATCCTCTTCATTTTCGAGAAAGCAAAATGCCATTGACATGGTAGCTTAATGTTTTTGCTTGTCTCATTCTCAAATTATAGAATCCAACATCTTCACCAATTTTCAGAATAGTTCCATACTAAAATATTTCTAGATATATCTAGATATTCACGGGATTTCAAAATTATTTGTTATTTTTTAAATATCTCTTCCAATATGCATAAATACCCTATCTGCAGGCATGAAGGACTGTCCCCTTACTGAAAACCGCACTTCATTTTTTTTAATTCTATCTTGTTTAGAAAGCCAGTAACAACACATCAATATAAGTGTGTTGTTTTTATTCCGGCCTCCGCAACCGTCACACATGATTCGGATAGTATTAATATTATCTCCAAATCAGCCGAGTTCAGAATATTATAAACACAAGAGGCAATTTCGTTAGATCCTTTCTTGAGTTAGTTTTCTGTCCAACAAAAGAAAGTAAGCCTAGCTTTAGAAGTACCCTTTACAACAGTGAAGTTATACATATAAATCTGCCGCGAATAATAGGCTTGCTCCTCGGGCGACAAAGTTTGATTTTTTTGACAATCAAAGGAAAAAATTGGACGCCTTCTTCCCGTTCTTTTAAAAGATTGTAGAATTCTTGTGACCTCAGTTTTAGTACCCTTTTTGATCAACAAATTAGCTTTGGTTCCCTCATTACTCCTAGTTTTTATTTTCTCCGTTAATTGTAAACATGTTAAGCAAATATCCGTTCTAGGAGAGTCAAAACCGGGGTTGCTTTTGTATTAAAAATATTACTGAAATAACTTATTTTCCAGGCATGTGTGCATTTTCTTTTGGGTACATTTTCCACATTATTCTTATATTCAAAAAAGAATGAAAATATAGCTACTGGCTTTGTCCTCGACAATAATGCGATAAAATCCGAAACAGCATGTTTCTTTGGTTTGTTCCTTTCTAGCTTTCTATCGCCCACCCCCAAGATTTTCCTCCGCTGTTTGGAAAATTCAAAGAAAGTTCTTCGCTACTGTTCAATTCGTCTCTAAAAATTCTATGAATGCTTTCTTTGCATACCGGCTACATTTTTTTTTATTGGAAAGAACATAAAACTGGATTTGGAAACACTTGCTGTTGTTTTGAGAATTTGTTGGACGGGTCTTCGTGTTATGGAAACTGTTTTGCTGTATTTTATTAAAAAATTAAGTATTTTATTTTTCATTTCATAAAATTTTGAATGAAATAGCTTTTAATTCGGCCATTGTCAGTAAAATGCAGTTCAAAGCAGCAGTTTTGTGTCCACAATGAGAAAAGATTGAAAAGAAGAATTGATGTGGACGGTATCTGATAAAAAAAAATCTTTGAATGGACTAAGACATAAGTCTGTGCTCACACTTACCTCAATTCTTTTTAATGCTTTCTTTTCCACGATGCAGTACTACGTTATTTCTTTCGTGTGCTATTACTTGCCAGGACAGTAACGTTTTGCTCCATTATACCACTATAACAACTATAGTTTTTAAAAAAAAAATCTGATTAACCCAGAGCAAACAAACTTTCTTGCTTGACGCAGTGCTCGCAAATGAGATAAAACAATAACCCCCACTGCCTTAGGGTACAATTTCCAACGGACAAGTCTCTGCAGGATATTGTAAGAGTTGACATAATACATTAATAATAACATGGAAGACGTATTGGAGATCGCACACGTTGCTCTTAAAAGCGGCTTGGGAGATTGATGGGTTAGAAAGCCAAATGTCAAAGGAGATTGTACGTTTTGAAGCTGAGTCCAATTTACAGCACTGCGTTTTGGATGAAAATTGAAAAATGAAATAAACATTTTTTTGATTCTGTATTGATATTATTCGGGGTGTTCGAGGTTCGAGATGGCAGTTGCGATTTTTAATCCAACGCTTCTGTTTTGGAGTGGAGACCCGTGGTCAACAACATAATCTTAATTCTAAAACTGTACTTATTAAAATTTTAAAGCTTGTTACGTTAGGAAAAAGTATGTTCGAAACGAAACTGCTAAACATAAGTAGTTTGAAATGGTCAATAACATCTAAAATATTACAAAGAAAGTCCAGGTCCGTAATGGAAAAGAATAGTTGCTTATAGACAATCATGAACAGTGTTTAATATTAAAAAAAATATTTTTTACCCTCAAATTTTTAGACCTCTTCCTGTATATTTATAATTAATTTTTCATATTGAGCCGTCCTATTCAAGATGTGATAATTAATCTCATGAATTCAGGAAAAAAATCATATAAACAGGAGTTCGCAAACTCTTTGTTTCCGAGATACTGGGTGTTAAAACAGTGATAGGTTTTCGTTTTTCTTTTTATATACTGCATCATATAATTCTAAAGAATTCCAATTCAAATTTGGTACACCGTATGCTGTAAATTTTTAAACATTTTTATTTTAGAAGCACGTATCTTACTTAGTAAACCGTAAAATCCGTAAAATTGTTTTTATTTGTTTTATTTAAAAAATATTTTTATACACAAGACAGGCCTAGGATAATGAAAGAGTTTTCTGAAAATAAAAAATATATACTTCAAAAGCTTTTAGCATGCTTAAAAAATAGTAAAAGAGGTCAAACTTTCGTTATTTATTAATATGTATATAAAACATTTTTTTTCTCATATTTTACATTCCCATAACTTTAATTAACTAATAATATAAAGAAAAAAAAAACGGCATAATACGTGAATTTAATGGAAATATGTATCCTTAAGTACGAAATTATGTCGAATCCAGTGACGAGTTCCGCATTGCTGCCAAGTTTACCGTTTTTCTGTTACATAAGAAAAATTATTTTTTTAATGGAACACCCTATATTATATTACTTATTTAAAATCTGCGTAACATTTTCAATACTTTTTATTAAGAGCACTTTTTACGAAAGTTTTGCGAAATAATTTCCATAATTTAGTGTATTACCTTTTATTAAAATGCCTTCACATAAAAGGTTATCTGATACGTTTGACAATGTAAGTTTTGTTGATTTACAAAAATGGATCGTTTAACTGAAACCTAAAGAATTGAAATTTTGATTATACTGAGTTATAGGGATAGAATGCGGAACCCGCAAGATGTTTGTAACATTTTTTATGATAAATATCCCAACAGAAATCCAATAACTAAATCTGCCGTAACTAAAATTAACAAAGAAATTCGTAAACCTGGAAACGTAAAAGATGTTGTACGTTCTGGCAGACCGAAAAGCACAATACTTCCTCATTTTGCTACCAAAACACTAACAAGGGAAATCAGTGTTGAAACCGAGATTGCCACTCTATTGTACCCCTACATACACTCCATCTTCCAAAAAAAAAGAATATCTAAATATTGCCGAACATTCCGAACAAAACGCGGTGGTGCACCATCCTGCTGAAACCATATTTTATAATTTCGCACTTTAAAATATTGAAATATCTTTCTCCCATCAATGTGTCTTCCAAGAAGGGACCGATTATTTTTGCACCCCTTATACCACACTAAACATTTAGCTTTTGGGGAAATAGAATATCATTTTCACGTATCCAATATGGATTTTCCCTGGCCCAATAACGACAATTATGGCTGTTAACTTATCCATTAAAAAAAAGTTGTGTCGTCAAAGAAAAACAATTTAATTGACAAAACTTAGATTGGTATTGCAACGTTTTATCATGATATCACAAAATTCCAAGCGCTATCATCCTCTGAGAGTTCTAGCACCAAAGTTATTTTATATGGATGAAACTTTCGGTTTCTAGAAGTCGGTCTACGAATATGTGTAAGACGTTATTTTCTCTTCATAATGTTCTGGTAGAATGGTGCGGATTTTCTTCTAAAGTGATTAAAACCTTCAGAGCCTTATCACGATCTGTTGCGCTTTTAGGTTTGTTAGAACGTACAGTGTCTTTTACCTTTCCAGTTTCACGAAAATGTTTGTTAATTTTAATTTAATTATTGGATTTCGGTTAGGATATTTATCATTAAAAATGTTACAAACATCTTGTAGATTTCGCATTCTATCCCCATAATACAGTATAACTAAAATTTCAAATCTTTCGGTTTCAGTTAAACGATCCATTTTTGTAAATCGACAAAACTGGCACTGTCAAACATATCAAGTAAAATTTGGTGTGCAAGTATTTTAACAAAAGGTAATACGTTAAATTATGGATATTAGGCCCTTATTTTTGCAAAAACTGTTGACTTTCATAAAAAGTAGTATTAATAAAAGGTATTGAGAATTTTACGCAGATTTTAAAAAAGTAATATAATATAGAGTGTCATTAAAAAAATTCTCTTATAACAGAAAAACTGTAAACTTGGCAGCAATGTGGAATTTGCCATTGGATAATTTTAGACCTAAGTGTACATATTTTCAATAAATTCAGGTAAGCGGTACCTGAGACATTTTGCCGTTGCCTTACTTTTGTTACAGGCTGTATATGGGGAAGTACTATATTCGCCAAAAAATATTTTTGAGATGTGATTTGTGACATAGTAATAAGTAACGAAAATATAATGTCAGATGTTTTTGTTAGAACAAAGGAGGCGCCACACGTGGTTAAATTTGAATTTTTACCCCATTATTAATGATGCAAATTTTGAGCAAGTTCCAACATTTATTTTATAAGATAAAAAAAAACTAAATTCAAAAGTTTTAAGCTCTTATCTAAACCTCTAGGATTTGCTAAAAAGATATACAATTGACGACGGGAGAGTGGCAATGCCTGAGAAAGCGAGATAATCTTCTCTTGCTAGTAGAGTTAATGCCTTTTATGGCAGTATTTGTATATATTTTCTCGGTTGTCTTTAAATATAATTGTATCAAACCTAGTAGATTTGTAATCGTCGAGACGATACCCATTTAATAGATGTATATATAGAGTGTTTCATCTAAAATTATACAGATATTTTTAATTTCCAGTTGCCAGTTATTTATGTATTAAGCAAATCCTAGACCATTTTAAAAATGAAGCAGTTTCGTCGATTTTTTAAAAACTAACATGCTCCTCCACAACGTTCTTTGCCCACCTGTCAGTCGATGGTTTGCGCTATCATCGAGTTAAGACCACATATTAAATTTTACATTTGATATATTCAATAATTTTGGAACACCTTGTATAAATTTAAATTGTATAAATTTAAATTTTAAAATTCACAAATATTACTTGGATGATGCTAGCAGATTACCATAAGAAACTTATTCCCAATTTGCATAGCCTACACGGAGGAATGTGCATATAAAAGTAATTATCCCAAACATGGCATTAATTTAACCGTGCCGCAATGACAATTTTCTCGCAGAAGGTACAGGAATAATTAAAGCACCTGCTTCGGTTGCAAAGGCACTCTAGCCCGTGATTCCTATTTATCATATGAAATTTAATTTGCAACTAATTTTCATTATAATTACTCGCAGTGTAGGGTGTACTTAGTTGCAAAATGCGCTACTGCATCACTGTACCGAGCTAATTAGTTTCCTAGCAAAAATCTCTTTCTCTACCCAACGCATTAGTTTACACTAACCCTGTTACAGTGCCTCTTCTGCCTCGTCCCAACATAGACAAAATTTCCATTATTTTATCTGATTGTTAAATTAACAAATGAAGTAAGCAGTAAAGATTGGAATTTTGTTCAGATCATACTAACAAAACTTGTGGCGTCTATAAAGTACAGGTTTATATACGGAGTGGTCCAACAGAGCGTTCAAGTACAATAGCTAGGTTATTGTGAACTGCTGAGAGCTACAACCTAAAATACGGGGTTGAGGATAAGTTTGTTAGAAACCAAACTTACATTTTCCTAATAGGAACACCCTGTATATTGTTTTATTTGTGGGATTTGTGGCGTCTATACAGAGTCGTTCAAGATTTATGGCCACTTTTTGAAAATATCAGAGGTACTTTTGACGCCCTGTATTTTTTTAAATGTGTTCGCATAAATCATTTTAGAATGGTAACAACTTCCAAATGTAGTCTTCTTTCAACTGAGGTTTTTTTTTATTTTTTTCTAATAACGGTATACAGGATAAATAAAAATCTTGGATGCAAATTTTCTCGATTAATTTAAATTACTAATTAAATATTAAAAAACGCCCTGTATATTATTAAATTTTCAGATTCCTCCCTTTTTGGTCATTCACCCATTATAGGATTTGTGGGGTCTATACAGAGTCATTGAAGTTTTACGGCCACTTTTCGAAAATATTAGAAGTACATTCGACGTTAAGAGACCACCTATTTTGACAAGTTGTGCCCAGTGATAAAAATCTAAGTAGCCTTATTTTTACAAGTGAAATTAAACTGTAAAAAATTCAAATTTGAATTGTCAAGTAATGCTAGTGCTTGAGTTTTGTATTAAAAACTAATTACAATTTCTATTGTAAGGCGCAAAGACGAATTTTAATAGAAAAGAAATGTTCGAAATGATTTATGTGTTATGAGTAAGTAGAAATAATTGTTTGTTAGCGACAAGAATGTATTACGGAAAGTATCCTGATAGAAGTCAACTATACAGAAGCACTTTCGAAAGGCTTATGGAACGGTTTGATGAGACGAGAAATGTAGAATACACGAAAACTGATCGAGGCAAACCTGTTTTAAATGAGGAGAACGAGTTGGCGGTAAACTTTAAAGTTATAGAAGACCCACATATTGGCTCAAGAAGAATTACAAGGGAAATAGATGTAAGCAACCTTTGTTCTACGAGTTCTAAAAAGTTTCATGCACCAATACCACATTCAACTCCTTTAATAATTGTATAAGGGTGATTACTACAAACGACTAGATTTTTGCCACTGGGCACAACAACAAATTTAGAAAGAGCCAAGATTTACACTACGCTACTGAAAATCCTCAGTATATATAACTAGTCAAAATAGGCGGTCCTTTAATATCCGGGGTGGAATTGCTAGAAATTTTGTCATCGGTCCTAATTTTTTGAAGAAAGGCATACTGCACACCGTTATCTCCAGTTTTTGAGAGAAGATTTTAGAACATTATTATGCCGAATCCCTATAAACGTCCGTGATCAAATTTCGTTTAGGCATGACGATGACGTGCCCCAGTTCATCATATGGCTGACCTGCATTTCTTAAAGAACAATATCAAGAACGTTGGATAGGAAGAGGAGGACCGATTGCGAGGCCGCTTAGATCTCCTGACTTGACAAAGATGGTCTCCTTTCTTTGAGACTTTATTAAAAATTTAGTCTATCAAACACCTTCGACTACAAAAGAAAGTATGAAGGAAAGAATCCCAAGTTTATTTAATAATATTAATTTTAAAACATTAAGAGATGTTAGCGTATCTTTTGAAAATGTTTAAATATTTGTGTCGAACAATACGGTGGTCAATTCGAACATCTAATTAAGTAGCTTTTACTGTTTTATACGATTTGTTACTTAGTATTGATTTTTGATTGTTTTTATTTTTTTTATTTTTACATTTTAATTACTTTAAGATAGACAACTTAAGAGCTAGTTTAAACTAGTTTTTAAGTGGTCCTAGCTGTCCTAACTACTTTAAAACAGGTTTGGCTCAATCAGTTTTCGTATATTCTATATTTCCCCTCTCATCAAACCTTTGCATAATCTTTCAAAAGCGCTTCTCGTGTTTGGTTTCTATCAAGATACCGAGCAGGATACTTTTCGTGATATATTGTTATCGCTTACAAAAAATGTCTTTCACTTGCCCTAATGCTTAAATCATATCGATCATTTCGTAAAAACCACCAGTTTCTATTACTAGATCATTGTAATACTATCATTTGTATTTGTGAAATTTTTGGATTAAATCTTTTCTTATTAGTGATAATTTTTATTTTTTGAGGTTTTAAACTGTTTCTATCCCTTCATGCATGAATGAATAAATTAAAAAAAAAGATGTTCAAAGCAGAGCACTTTTCAATATTTTGGCGTTATGAATTGAGATGTCTACTACTAATATTTTTAAAAAGTGGCCATAAATCTTGAACGACTCTGTATAGATTTCGCAAACCCTATACTGGGTGAATGACCAAAAATGGGGAATCTAAAAATATAATTATATACAGTGCGTTCTATTTAAATTAATTGAGAAAATTTGCATCCAGGATTTTTATTTACCCTGTATACCGTTATTAAAAAATACTAAAAAAATACCGCAGTTGAAAGAAGACCACATTTGGATGTTTTTACCATGCTAAAACGATTTACGCTAATGCATTAAAAAATACAGGGCGTCAAACCTACCTCTGATTTTCGAAGAGTGGCCATAAATCTTGAATGACTCTGTGTAGACCCCACAAGTCCTATATTGGGTGGATGGCCCAAAAGAGAGGAATCTGAAAATAAAACAATATACAGTGTGCTCTATTTATAAAAATGTAAGTTTGATTTGTGGCACACATATACTCAACCCTGTACAATCGAAAATAATTTTAGGTTGTAACTTTCAGCAGTCCCTACGACATTCGTATAATTTTTTTTTCTAATTTCCACAATAACCGAGCTATTGGACTTGAACGCACTGTTGGACCACCCTGTATATCACGGTACTGTTTTATATACCGACTGTTTGACAGTGACAGACTGCCTGACTGACAGACAATGCGCAGTCTAAGCCGGTGGACTTAAAGTAAGAATGCACTAAGGAGGTATTTTACGAAATTGTATCCGTAAAGGGGTGAAAAGAAGTGGTAAAGTTTGTATGAAGATTTTTTTTAAGTTGCGATGATGACACTTTGTAAATGTAAAAATAGTCTTCAAAACAAATAAAATAAAACTGGTTTCATCATTTTTAAAAATGTATTTTCTAAGGGGATGAATGGGTGTGGCAAAGTTTGTATAGAGAAACATTAATTTTGGACTGACAAACAACACACAGCCTAAACCAGTGGACCTATAGATTTGAAATTTGAAGGAAATATTCCTTGAGTACCCCAGCGGTGCACTATGGAGGGATTTTACAAAATTCCACCCATAAAGAGGTGAGAAGCGGTGGTTTGTATAAAAAAAATAAGTTACGGTGACGATACTTTACAAACATAGTCCACCAAAGAAATAAAATAACACGTATTTAATTTTTTTGAAAATTCATTTTCTAAGGGGATGGACAGGGGTGGCAAAATGTGTATGGAGAAACATTAACTTTATCGGAACGATTTGAAAGTTTGTAAGGATTTATATTTCGGATGACAATACAATAATTTGAAACCATCAAACCCGTCTGATCATGACAGTAACCGCGTTTAGAAAAAAAAAGTTATCAGTTCGACCCTATGTAATTTGTTGTATGTACAATTACTACAATTTGGATGAAATTGTCAGAAAATATTCAGCATATTGCCGGACTGGTCTCACAGCAAGCATATTGACAAATTGGGGTACGGCATATTGACAAATTGGGGTATACAATGAATGGCTATTTGATAAACCTGACTTTTACAATAAAACCCGTATAAATAGAAATGAAAAGTATGAAATAAAATATTTTATGAGAAAACAAAACTGAGATAAAAAAGTGCACCAAAATATCAAAAATAATATTTTATTCGATCTTAAAAATTTTAGTGAATGCGGCACCAAACTAACTCTTAATTACTTAATCAGTATTCATATTTCCTCACTATTTATTTATTGACAACCCCCCTAGCTGTTTAATTGAAGAGTTGTCAAAAAATTGTTAACACGAACACCCGTATTCACTAAAGAGTTTTAAATTTAGACCAGGTTTAAATTGACAGTTATAGATTTAAGACGACATTTTTAACAATTGAACAAATAATTTTTCTAAATGTTACAATTATAAAATGACAGTAACATAACCGAAACATAATTGGCGAACGAAGAGTTTTAAGTACCATGACAACTAGACCTGGAGTTACACATTTTTAGTGAATACAAGGGGAAATGGGCAAATGTGTCTGTACGGAAGCTTGAAAGTGCGGTTAGAAATAAAATCATATAAGATCCAAATGTTGCATCCTCTTAAAGAAACTGATTATAATCAAATTCATCTTTTGAATAATTTTATCATGTCGGATGAAGCTACATTTCATGTTAGTGGGCTAGTGAATAAACAGAAGATGGGGTTCAGAAAATACTCGTAGCTATACGTACGTTAAAGACTCATCAAAAGTAACTGTGTAGTGTGCACTTTCAAGAAATAATATATATGATCCATTCTTTTTTGCCAAGTCTACAGTAAACTTTGCGACATATACCAATGTTGAACAGTTCTTTTTTCCACAATTAGAGCAAGACAATTTAATCGGTAGTGCATATTTATAACAAGACGGAGCTCCACCCCATTTTGCTTTAGAAACCCAGAATGTCCTACACAGAACATTTAGATACAGATAGGTAAGTAGGACCGGTCTTATCAACTAGACTCCTCGGTCGCCAGAGTTGACCGTCCTCGATTTCTTTCTTTGGGGCTACATACAGGACAACTGTTACGCACCAAGAAATGTAGACGAGCTGAAAGAAATATCAGAAGCATCCAGGCCATACCGAAAATTGGTATTTTTTGGATGACGCTTTTCGAAAACTATTAAAAGATTTCATTTTAAGCAATACGGCAAAATTTTGCATAGTTCTTATTTAAATTACTTAATTTTACTTTTAATTCGTTCTAAATAAAACAAAATTGTGTTGGTTGTTTATTTTAATTTGTAAAAGACTTTATTACATTTGTTGAAAAAAAATCACCGTTTTATTATTATTACAAGTTTATTTGATTTAGTTCGACGCACTGATCAGTTTAGTTTCATATAGCCGTCTTGATTTTAAACATAGATATAGTAAACTATATATTTTTTAAAAGCTGAAGGACAAAGCTATGTGATTGCTAATTAACAGGTTGTTCAATTTAAAATAACAAAGTTGGCATAGTAATATTACATTTTTGGTATACCGCATCTGCCTGCATCAACCCGTTTTGAATCAATAAAGGGTAAATTGCGAGAAAATACCGATTTATTTAGATGGACTGATCAATTTGACTTTATATAGCCGCCTCCATATATATTTCTATGAAAGATGAAGGATAAAGCTGTGTAACTGTTAATTAACATACAGCGTGTCCCATTTGAAATATCAAAGGTATCCTATACCTGGATGTTGGTATATTAAATTTTTTGGTACACCCTGTACCAAAAAAACCTATCATTTCAGCATTACTGCTTAAAACTTGTAACAATATAAAAACGATTGGTGAAAACCGCAACTCCATGCAACAATGCATTTTCCATTAATAAAGAGTTAAAATGAGGCAAAATTCCGTGGGACATCCTATCGTCAGTAATGTTTTAGGACAATCCGGTGTAACTCCTTACTAAAAAGAATGCATCACAGCTTTTGTTTTGCGTCATTCGGAATAGTTTGAGCAATACATCGAAACAGCACTATTTTTTTATGTATCGAAAATGCTACAGTTTTACTGGTCAAAATGATTTCTCTAGTCTTGCTAGTGGCGTATATTCAAAGAATGTCAGTAAGTGTTGATATATTTCCACTGAAAAATGACACGTTGTGCTATAATGGGTTATATTTCAGTATATTACAAAAAGAATCTTACTTAGCGCCAATAATTAAATTAATGGTTTCCATTGGTCCCCATTACAGTAATTTATTTTCTAATTTGTATATTAAAATTTCTGAGTTTTTCTGTGTTAACTGGCGGTACTTGAAGATATTTTCCATTAAACGTTGAACATGGAATTTATGAATATTATATTTAATAAGTTTGTATTAAAACAAAAAAAAACCGTTATAGATCGGCTTATAAACAACAATATTTATGAGTTTGTATTAACTGTTTAGAATAAAAAAAAATTATTTGTTTTAGCACAGGATGGCCATTTTTTTAGCAATTTAGGATAACAACACTTTGGTTTCAAATGAAAGTCGCGGAAATTTCAAAATCAATATTTTGCCTCGACACATTTGTTGCAATCATATCGTCATGCAGAATTTAAAAAGAATCGTACGTACGTGTACATTCTAATCACGGCTAAGGTATCATCGAATTTTTGGCACCCTCAATAACTTCCACTAAACAGACCTAAGTAATATGTACAGTAATTTACGTACAGGGTGGCCATTTTATGGTGATACAGTACCTTATCTAGAAAACATTAGTTACGACAAAAAGTTAAATACAAAAGTTGTTTGGATTCAATTAAATTTTTATTTTATTTCACTTTTGTTTATACAGGGGTGTTTCGTTTTGACGTGACACATGTCAACTTTCTTAATTTAAATGGGACATCCTATATATTATTGCATGTTTCGATTCTACTGTTAATTTGCGAAAGTTTTTATAATAACATCTATATTTGAATACTTTATCGATTTTGAGTAAATTGAGTTTTTAGATTTTTTTTTAAAAAAACATATTTAAAAAAAAAAATTTTTACCTATAAAACTTTAATGGAACTGACTAATATCCTAAACATACATTACTAAGGGTTCAATTCAACGAGTTTCCATGCTGGTCTTACCAATTAATATACAGGGTGTTAAAAATGGAGAGCAAAACAAACAGAACTTTAAATGTAAAAATCTCCTGTTTTTCAAATGGAACACCCTGTATATTTTTATTTCATCTGATTCAGCGCTCAATTACCTATCATTACTCATATATATGTCCTATACCTAAAATGAACAGTTTCGATTTTATTAGCCGTTTTCTGATTTATCCCGGAATTTTGCCAGTAAATGAGATCAGAAACTAAAAAAATCAAGATAGGCTTAGGAAATAACCAAATGCAATTGTTGACTTAAATTGACATTTGCTCTTTTTGTCGTTTTTGACAAATTTTTGCTGCGAAATTTGTTAAAAAATGGCTTTATATAGTTTAGATGAACGTTTGAAATTATACAACTGTTTCATAAAAAATAATAAAAGTCCAGGGTTGGCCCTTAGAGAATATTCGAGGGATTATCCTTATAATCGAGTTCTCTCCAGGACTATATTTTTTCGAACTGTGCGTGATTTGGAAAATGGTGTACTTAAAAACTCTAAGAAAAATCGTCCCAATTTTGTCCTCACTGAGGAAAAACAACTGGAGATTTTACTTTATTTCGAGGAAGATGATAAAAGATCCCAAAGAGATGCTGACAGAGACATTACAGTTGTCAGTAGAGGAAGTATTCAAAAAACACTGCAGGTGAATGGTTATCATCCTTATAAATTTCTTCCAACTCAATTATTATCACAATTAGACTTCAATGAAAGATTGACTTTTTGTTGTGATATTATGGACCGGCAGTTCGAAAATGTGTTTTTTTCAAAAGTGCTTTGCACTGATGAGGCCTCATTTAATATGGCGGGTATTTCTAATCGAAAAAACACTCATTACTGGTCTCAAACTAATAAACATTTAATAAAAGCAATTAAAAAAAAAACCGTAAATGTGTGGTGCGGAATTATTTGCGACCGTATTATCGGACCAATATTTTTTGACAGGTCGTTAAATGGCGAAAGATACTTGGAGCTGCTTAGGAATGAAATCATGCCCCTTATCAACGACTTGCCAGCAAATATTCGAGAAAATATCATTTTTCAGCAGATAGCGCCCCTTACCACACGGTTGCACCGGTAGTAAATTTCCTTAATCAACATTTTCCATTGTGGATAGGAAAACATGGTTTAATATCCTGGCCACCACGAAGCCCTGATTTAAGCCCTTTAGACTTCTTTTTGTGGAGTGCACTAAAAAATAAAGTTTATAAAAATAGATTTAATAATAGAAATGAGTTAAAAATAAAAATCAGGGAATAGATCAATAATTTTAATGCATCTAATTCGGTAAGGAACGCTATTCGAAAAATGGAGGCTATTTGCACATGTATCGCAATGGACGCTGGCCATATTGAAAATTTTTTATAATCTGTTTTAATCATGTTTAATACTCAGTTAGTTATTAGTTATACCGTGTGGCACAAGATATTTTTTTTGTCTCTCCCTTATTTTCGAAAACATTAAATGATAAGAACATAACTTACATAATATTTCACTTTTATTTGTATTTTCTAACATTATTTATAGTTGCTATCTGTGTTAAGGAAATGAGAATAAGGCTTAGTTTACGACATTTTTATTTTAGCCCACTTCATCTGTTTACTTATATTTAAAAAAAATAGTCAAATAAGAAAACGGCTAATAAAATCGAAACTGTTCATTTTAGGTATAGGACATATATATGAGTAATGATCGGTAATTGAACGCTGAATCAGATGAGATAAAAATATACAGGGTGTTCCATTTGAAAAACAGGAGATTTTTACATTTAAAGTTCTGTTTGTTTTGCTCTCCATTTTTAACACCCTGTATATTAATTGGTAAGACCAGCATGGAAACTCATTGAATTGAAACCTGAGTAATGTATGTTTAGGATATTAGTCAATTCCATTAAAGTTTTATAGGTAAAAAATGTTTTTTTTTAAATATGTTTTTTTTTAAAAAATCTAAAAACTCAATTTACTCAAAAACGATAAAGAATTCAAATATAGATGTTATTATAAAAACTTTCGCAAATTAACATTAAGAAAATATATAGATCCCATGTGTCATGTGTCAAAACGAAACACCCTGTATAAGCAAAAGTGAAATAAAATAAAAATTTTATTGAATCCAAACAACTTTTGTATTTAACTTTTTGTCGTAACTATTACCGTTTTCTAGATAAGGTACTGTATCACCATAAAATGGCCACCCTGTACATGACATTACAATGCATTGTGTTTATTTATTTTCAGTGGATATAATTAATTAAGTTAAAAATTAATAATTGAAAAGTTACTTAGAGAATCTAAAGTGATTATTACCATATTATTAGTATCTGTGTTCTTTTGTTTTGCAGTTCTTCATCGATACTGGGTTGTGGATATATTGCTTACTATTGCCTCCTTCCATATTAATTTTGGTCAATTTTCAATAGTGTATAAATGGTGTCTGGTCATTTGAAACGTTAGCATTTAATTTTCTGGAAAATTTAACACCTAAATCCCCAACCAACCAAAAGCTTTTATTTTGAACCATTTTCATGGCAATCAAAAATATTTACACCTCAGGGTACCCTGGTCGATATCCTTAATAAGTGAAAATATTCCTGTCACAATAATAGACACATGCACCCGTATGCACTAAAGAAGTTTTCTCCCTCCCTATATTGCAAGCAACCTATTTTGACACTGCTTTGACAGACGTAAGTGAAAGTTACTCAACAAAGTATTGGTTGCCCTTAACGACAGGATGTAAGTCAATTTACATCTCTAGGGAAATAATAATCTAAAATTATTATAAGTAGCTTTAATTTTTGATTTTATCAACATATTACAAAAATCCGGACAAAAATCCGGTGAAATTAATTGAAATGAATACTAATGGTACAATTATTACAATTATTCACATTATTAACAAAATTTGGAAACACGTACTCTCGTTTCTTCTCGATGTGTATTACATTTTCTGGCTCAACAGATCCTTCATTTCTAACAAATGTTTCTGTCACTCTTGAAGCACTGCAAGAGACTTCTGGCTGGGTCTTATTGTATAAAATTTTATTCGCTACTTCCTTTTTATTATTGAGGCTCTCAGCTACGTAAATTTCCGCAATAGTAGCGGATTTCCAACCACCATGTCGCTTGATAGCTAATACATCAACTCCAGTATTTGCTAATAAAGTTGCCGACGTTCTTGTAAAAGAGTGTCCAGTATACATTTTGAAGTTCTCAAACTTTAGAAATTTCGCAATTTTACTTGGAATTGACGAAAACGTATATTTCCGGACAGGCTGGTTTAGGCACTTTCCATTTTGATATCGCATTAAGAAGCGCGGATTAATAGTCATCTGTGGGATCTTGTATCAATGTACTTTTGAATTATTTTTTGAAATGACAAATCTGAGTGGCGTCACTTCGTCACTGTAAATGTACGTTACATTCCGTTTTTGGAGTCAGGAATGGCCACAATTATGACTTCTTGACTTGTTTTAACATTGTCCATTTTCATTTCACAGAGTTCATTAGAACGGCACGCTCCAGCAACTCCCATTACCATTACCACATTCATCAATAAGTATATATCAGCGGGGGCTTCAAGCATGAACTTATTCACATCTTCCCTGTTAAACACATTCGATTTTTTGGGTCTATAACCATCATTTTTTCTTTTCAAAAATGCTCGAAGTTGTGGATACTTGTGGATAAAAAGGGTGGACTTCAACATCGATTACTCACACCATAAGCTTGATGGAGACTTCAATATAGCACTTTTTTCGTGGAAATACGCCAAAAACAAGGTTTCAGAGACTGCAGTAGCCGTCTTGCTTTGGCACCCATTCCTAAAGGATTTACATGCTGCTTCATACCTTTTTTTCGACTTTTCCGGTAGTAGAGATAAACAAGCAATATTCGCTGATTCTTCTATGTCTGAAACATCTATTTTGTCCACACAGAATCAAACAATTCGACTTCTTCAAACTTTTCGCTATGAATTGTCCACTTGGCGTTGTTGATAAAATAAAAACTGCTTATGTTGCTCTGGCAAAGGATCACGGCTGCCTTCATAATTTAATGAGAATGCTATCGAATGTAATGATAATGAAAATCCAAAAATACATCCAGCATTTTCTTGTAAACATACAATACAGGGAGGGGGAAAAATGTTATATACTATATGGGATGTAAGTACGTTAACCAATCTCGGAACTTTTTTGCCAGCTCTCGCTATCGCTCGAGTGCAAACTCGTCCTCGGTAAATGTACAAATAATTTTTTCTAAATGACATAATTTCAAAATGACAGTGACTGCATCAAAACATAGCTAATGAACAGTTTCAACTACTATGGCGATTAGATCTGGTTTCAACTCTTAAACCTTTTTAGTGAATGAATGGAGAAGATGTTTTTGAACTTGACATTTTATTTTAAAAATGAAAATTAATATTTTTTAATACTTCTTGGTTTCTTAGTACTTAAATAATAATTCAATAATTAAATGTAAAACAGCATATTTTATTTAATTCTTACTTATTATATTATTAGCCACAAAATCAGAGTATTTCTGAAAGTCTATTAAAAACTCATTTCTCAATGGCCAATATGACGGTGAAAAATACATATTAATTAAATGTCTACGCTTTAGTACCTACACAAATATTTTGCTACAGTTTTATCGAACCTAACTTTACAAATCCGGGAAAACTTGGTTGAGACATGGTTTAAATTCTTCTGTATTGTTTTGAACAGATTTTCCTCAGGATTATGTAGATTGCACTTCAGGCTACATTCATCAACAATGTATCACAAGTATTTTAGATCTTGATGATTTATTTTGAGATCGCAGGGCTCTGTGCAACGTTTATATAATTTATAGTTCTCAATTTTCTCCATTATTTAGAACTTACAAGATTTTGAACCTTGACTAATAACGTTAAAATAATCAAAAACACCCCATTTAAACTTCAGCAGAATGCATCTCGCGGGCCCAGTAGCGCTACGTTGGCATACGCGACAATGTTGTTGGGTGTTGTTTCAGAGCCATCTGAGATTTTTTTGTGTGATATATCCACGAACTTTATTATTAAATATGGACTGCCATCGTTTAATTAATAGAACGTTAGTTACCAATTTGAGTAAAAAAAAACTCTATTTGAAGCAATAGAATAAATTTGTTTTAAACTGTAACAATCATTTTGAAAATGATTATTACAACGGTCAAGTTCTTAATTATCACCTATTTATTCACAAAATATCTGATATTTTGTTTCTTTTAAGACAGTCAAATATATAAAATACAAACCAATAAATATCGTAAATAATAAAGCAACGACGCGACAAGTCCCTAATGTTAATAAAATCCGAGATCGTTTTTTGGCGACACCTTACTGCAGGCAACCCGTTATACCCTATGTTTTATTTCCAAATTATGTTAGGGGTTTCAAAGTCTGATTTTGTCTCGTTAGTGGTGATCGGTGGTGGTGTTCCGTAGCAAAGGGATATGTTTTGAGACTTTTCGGGATGATAAAGTGATTTTTTTAATGTCTGTCGAGGGTTTCTGTCATCGAGAGTACTAGGTTGGTACCATGTACCGGAACAGGATACATCATTTTTTTCGCTATGTTAGGACTATAAAACCTTTGGACCGAACAAAGAGATCCTCTCTTACTACCTCTCTGCAGAATAATAATGAAGTGTTAGTTCTCATAGTTTTTTTGTGCCGCCATTTTACACGACGTGTAAGAAGTTCTACTGATCGGCGAATTCTATGAAGCCTTAATTGGGATTGGAAAGCACTTCAAGACTACTCAAAGCCATAACATCAGGTAATTAGTCATTCAAAATTATTAGAAAATCTTGCTAGGGAGATGGTTCATGGAATAGTCGCCACGTGGGTTGGTACTCAGCACATTTCTCTATCTTTTCAGGCTTTTAACGTACTGCAAGAAGCTTTTATCCTACTACAAGGACCTTTTAACCTACAGCAGGAGCATATTTTAATTAATACCGCAATCACAATAAAATCAACATCACTCTTTTATTGTGGGAAGAACAGTGGCTTAGGCAGGTCAACTTAGCGACATCAGGCAGGAAGTTGGAAACTTAGATTCTGGTTGGACTACCGTGGCGTAGCTGGAACGGGGCATTTGAGGTTTTCCTTGTTGGCTTGTGCTGTTTTGGGGCCTCCGTTGCAGTCTGCTCGTCTAGAGGACCACCTCCTTTTGGTTGAGCTTATAGGCTAACCGCTGCTGTGAAGCGTTGAGGAAAGTCTTCATTTAGGGAACCAACCCAACACCGGGTCTAAAGATAAGTACCTTTCCTTGTTTAGCTTATAAAAGGTAGCTTTACTACTGGTGTTCTACTTACCCTGAGCGTACATTAGAAATTTGATCTTTCGTTGCTAATTTTTCAATTATTCAGCCTTCTCGCACTATAATTACCTTTATAAAGTCACTTTAAGTCATTAACCAATTTAATTCTAAATAGTTTCTCATGAATTCATTTGCAAATCAGTAACTATAAACTTTTATTCTAATTTCGGTACCTATAACTCTCCAAAGTATTACTTTGTTGTATTTTATTTAATTAGTTGATTTTGAGTAAAGAATTCATTGCATCTTCCGGCTTATTTTATTAAATTTGAGTTTTGTAAAACACTCTTATTGTTTTTTTTTAAATAATTGCTTTGTAAGTGCTCATAGCTTATAGGTAGTAAGAGACTTTATGTTTTTTGTAGTATAAGTTATATTAGGTATGTTGAGTGTATATTGGGTACCCATGTCTTAGTGTCATAAGTGTTAAGTTTTTTGTAATGGGCAGTACTTCCTAAAATTACCTGTGATTTTCAGCCACCTGTTATAGTTTTATGATTGTTTGAATATATTTTGCATTACAGCCCATCTTCTTATTATCGGTGATTTTCAGCCAATATCGGTATATGATACTAATATCTGCATCTCTCATATGAGGTTTTTATAAAATAATATTTATTAAATCTGGTTTTTGCAACATTCATGCTATGCTCTTTCAACAATATTTGGTAACAAATATAAAACTTAATTAAGAAAATAAAATTTAATTCAAGGTTGTATCCTTGCCCTCTCTCTTTCTTTTCAATTATCCATCTAATCATTTTACTTAATTTAAAATTTTAATACTTTAAATATTTACTCCAATCTTTCCACCTAATCAGTTTTGCATAATTTAAATTTTAATAATCAAAATATTTAATTACTGGTAGTTCATTTAACTTTTATGGTAAATTTATGTATCAAAATTTTTCAGTACTTTCAAGATATTAAACTTAAAGATATAAATATTATTTCATTTGGCACATTTAATTTCATGAATAATGTAGTTATCGTTTTACCTCATATGTGGTGATTTGATTGTTACTGTTGATTGTGTTGAACAACATTTAATACCACTGTGATATTTATACTTATATTTTATATACAATTTACAATAAATTTCCTTGCATTAGTATTTCATTCTTTTATTTATAATCTGTCCATTGCAGGAATTAGAAGGTTTTGGGAAGCTACATTACAAGTTAACTTAAGTATTGTGTCTTAGCGTACATTAGTATCTATCTTGTTTTTTTCTTTTCTGCTCAACCTCTTTGGCCACTCTAGGCCTGGCGCCCACAATATTGTTTAAATTATTTGAACTCACGCCCTAACGCCTCCGAAATAAAAGAATCTGAGCACCGAGTAAAACAAAGTAAAATAAAAAAAAAATAAAATAAAAAAAAAACAACAATAAAAAAAATAAAAAAAAAGGAGGTTGTAAAACAATCTTTAGTAGTTTCATAAAACATAAATGGGTGAAACGTGTTGTTTTTTACAAATTATATGTAAGTACCATACCTCACGTTTAACACTTTAGTATATAAAAAAAATAACGTTCCACCTATTTTAGTACAAAAAAGCCCTATATGAAGCAATGGAAAAATTTGTTTTAAACAATTTTTAATAGTTTTATAAAACTATAATGGGTGGAACGTGATATTTTTCACAATTATATGTAAGTAGGTACCCTATATCTCACGTTCAATACTTTAATATATAAAAAATAACGTTCCACTTATTTAAATACAAAAAACCCTATTTGAAGCAATGGAAAAATTTATTTTAAACAATTCTTAGCAGTTTCATAAAAGTATTTCGGGTGGAAGGTGATGTTTTTCACAATTATATGTAAATAGGTACTCCATATCTGACGTTTAATACTTTAGTATATCAAAAAATAACGTTCCACCTATTTTAGTACAAAAAACTCTGTTTGAAGTAATGGAATAAATTTGTTTTAAACAATTTTTTGTAGTTTCATAAAGTAGGTATTCTATACCTCACATTTAAAATTTTAGTGTATAAAAAATAAGGTTACACCTATTTTAATGCAAAAAACTCTATTTAAAGCAACAGAATAAATATTTTTAAACAATTTTTAGTAGTTTCATAAAACACAAATGGGTTGAACGCTTTATGTAAGTATTGAGGAGTTCTATATCTTACCTATAACACTTTAGTATCAAAAAACAACATTCCACTTATTTTAACACACAAAACTTAATTGAAAGCAATAAAATAAATTTGTCTCTAACAATTTTTATTTGCTTCATAAATCTAAAATAGGTGGAACGTGTTTTTATATAGGTGTTTTATATAAGGAGAAAAACCGCTTTCGTCATGTATAGTTATATAAGGTATTATTGCCTTATATTAACACTAAATCAAATTTTTGGATCATTTTGCACTAGTTTAAATTCTCAGACTTCCCCTGCCGTTGTATGGAAGAGAGTCAATGGTATCAAAAATAGTTTGAATTGTAATAGATCTTCTCTTACAAGCTTACAATTCTGAAACAAATATAGGAAGTATTCAGATCTAAAATACGAATTATATGACAAATGTTGCCTTATTGTCAGATTCTCAATCAGTCTTGTTGTACCTCAAAAACAATCAAAACTGTAAACATCCTATAATTACAGAGATACTCCATCTCATTTCCAAACTATATTCCATCCAAGTAAAGATTGTTCTTCTTTGTGTCAAGGGTCATACTGGGATAGCCGGTAACGAACAAGTAGACAAAGCTTCAAGGGAAGCTTACAATTCTGAAACAAATATAGGAAGTATTCAGATCTAAAATACGAATTATATGACAAATGTTGCCTTATTGTCAGATTCTCAATCAGTCTTGTTGTACGTCAAAAACAATCAAAACTGTAAACATCCTATAATTACAGAGATACTCCATCTCATTTCCAAACTATATTCCATCCAAGTAAAGATTGTTCTTCTTTGTGTCAAGGGTCATACTGGGATAGCCGGTAACGAACAAGTAGACAAAGCTTCAAGGGAAGCTTACAATTCTGAAACAAATATAGGAAGTATTCAGATCTAAAATACGAATTATATGACAAATGTTGCCTTATTGTCAGATTCTCAATCAGTCTTGTTGTACGTCAAAAACAATCAAAACTGTAAACATCCTATAATTACAGAGATACTCCATCTCATTTCCAAACTATATTCCATCCAAGTAAAGATTGTTCTTCTTTGTGTCAAGGGTCATACTGGGATAGCCGGTAACGAACAAGTAGACAAAGCTTCAAGGGAAGCTTACAATTCTGAAACAAATATAGGAAGTATTCAGATCTAAAATACGAATTATATGACAAATGTTGCCTTATTGTCAGATTCTCAATCAGTCTTGTTGTACGTCAAAAACAATCAAAACTGTAAACATCCTATAATTACAGAGATACTCCATCTCATTTCCAAACTATATTCCATCCAAGTAAAGATTGTTCTTCTTTGTGTCAAGGGTCATACTGGGATAGCCGGTAACGAACAAGTAGACAAAGCTTCAAGGGAAGCTTACAATTCTGAAACAAATATAGGAAGTATTCAGATCTAAAATACGAATTATATGACAAATGTTGCCTTATTGTCAGATTCTCAATCAGTCTTGTTGTACGTCAAAAACAATCAAAACTGTAAACATCCTATAATTACAGAGATACTCCATCTCATTTCCAAACTATATTCCATCCAAGTAAAGATTGTTCTTCTTTGTGTCAAGGGTCATACTGGGATAGCCGGTAACGAACAAGTAGACAAAGCTTCAAGGGAAGCTTACAATTCTGAAACAAATATAGGAAGTATTCAGATCTAAAATACGAATTATATGACAAATGTTGCCTTATTGTCAGATTCTCAATCAGTCTTGTTGTACGTCAAAAACAATCAAAACTGTAAACATCCTATAATTACAGAGATACTCCATCTCATTTCCAAACTATATTCCATCCAAGTAAAGATTGTTCTTCTTTGTGTCAAGGGTCATACTGGGATAGCCGGTAACGAACAAGTAGACAAAGCTTCAAGGGAAGCTTACAATTCTGAAACAAATATAGGAAGTATTCAGATCTAAAATACGAATTATATGACAAATGTTGCCTTATTGTCAGATTCTCAATCAGTCTTGTTGTACGTCAAAAATAATCAAAACTGTAAACATCCTATAATTACAGAGATACTCCATCTCATTTCCAAACTATATTCCATCCAAGTAAAGATTGTTCTTCTTTGTGTCAAGGGTCATACTGGGATAGCCGGTAACGAACAAGTAGACAAAGCTTCAAGGGAAGCTTACAATTCTGAAACAAATATAGGAAGTATTCAGATCTAAAATACGAATTATATGATAAATGTTGCCTTATTGTCAGATTCTCAATCAGTCTTGTTGTACGTCAAAAACAATCAAAACTGTAAACATCCTGTAATTACAGAGATACTCCATCTCATTTCCAAACTATATTCCATCCAAGTAAAGATTGTTCTTCTTTGTGTCAAGGGTCATACTGGGATAGCCGGTAACGAACAAGTAGACAAAGCTTCAAGGGAAGCTTACAATTCTGAAACAAATATAGGAAGTATTCAGATCTAAAATACGAATTATATGACAAATGTTGCCTTATTGTCAGATTCTCAATCAGTCTTGTTGTACGTCAAAAATAATCAAAACTGTAAACATCCTATAATTACAGAGATACTCCATCTCATTTCCAAACTATATTCCATCCAAGTAAAGATTGTTCTTCTTTGTGTCAAGGGTCATACTGGGATAGCCGGTAACGAACAAGTAGACAAAGCTTCAAGGGAAGCTTACAATTCTGAAACAAATATAGGAAGTATTCAGATCTAAAATACGAATTATATGACAAATGTTGCCTTATTGTCAGATTCTCAATCAGTCTTGTTGTACGTCAAAAACAATCAAAACTGTAAACATCCTATAATTACAGAGATACTCCATCTCATTTCCAAACTATATTCCATCCAAGTAAAGATTGTTCTTCTTTGTGTCAAGGGTCATATGGGATAGCCGGTAACGAACAAGTAGACAAAGCTTCAAGGGAAGCTTACAATTCTGAAACAAATATAGGAAGTATTCAGATCTAAAATACGAATTATATGACAAATGTTGCCTTATTGTCAGATTCTCAATCAGTCTTGTTGTACGTCAAAAACAATCAAAACTGTAAACATCCTATAATTACAGAGATACTCCATCTCATTTCCAAACTATATTCCATCCAAGTAAAGATTGTTCTTCTTTGTGTCAAGGGTCATATGGGATAGCCGGTAACGAACAAGTAGACAAAGCTTCAAGGGAAGCTTACAATTCTGAAACAAATATAGGAAGTATTCAGATCTAAAATACGAATTATATGACAAATGTTGCCTTATTGTCAGATTCTCAATCAGTCTTGTTGTACGTCAAAAACAATCAAAACTGTAAACATCCTATAATTACAGAGATACTCCATCTCATTTCCAAACTATATTCCATCCAAGTAAAGATTGTTCTTCTTTGTGTCAAGGGTCATACTGGGATAGCCGGTAACGAACAAGTAGACAAAGTTTCAAGGGAAGCTTACAATTCTGAAACAAATATAGGAAGTATTTATATGACAAATGTTGCCTTATTGTCAGATTCTCAATCAGTCTTGTTGTACGTCAAAAACAATCAAAACTGTAAACATCCTGTAATTACAGAGATACTCCATCTCATTTCCAAACTATATTCCATCCAAGTAAAGATTGTTCTTCTTTGTGTCAAGGGTCATATGGGATAGCCGGTAACGAACAAGTAGACAAAGCTTCAAGGGAAGCTTACAATTCTGAAACAAATATAGGAAGTATTCAGATCTAAAATACGAATTATATGACAAATGTTGCCTTATTGTCAGATTCTCAATCAGTCTTGTTGTACGTCAAAAACAATCAAAACTGTAAACATCCTATAATTACAGAGATACTCCATCTCATTTCCAAACTATATTCCATCCAAGTAAAGATTGTTCTTCTTTGTGTCAAGGGTCATATGGGATAGCCGGTAACGAACAAGTAGACAAAGCTTCAAGGGAAGCTTACAATTCTGAAACAAATATAGGAAGTATTCAGATCTAAAATACGAATTATATGACAAATGTTGCCTTATTGTCAGATTCTCAATCAGTCTTGTTGTACGTCAAAAACAATCAAAACTGTAAACATCCTATAATTACAGAGATACTCCATCTCATTTCCAAACTATATTCCATCCAAGTAAAGATTGTTCTTCTTTGTGTGAAGGGTCATATGGGATAGCCGGTAACGAACAAGTAGACAAAGCTTCAAGGGAAGCTTACAATTCTGAAACAAATATAGGAAGTATTCAGATCTAAAATACGAATTATATGACAAATGTTGCCTTATTGTCAGATTCTCAATCAGTCTTGTTGTACGTCAAAAACAATCAAAACTGTAAACGTCCTATAATTACAGAGATACTCCATCTCATTTCCAAACTATCTTCCATCCAAGTAAAGATTGTTCTTCTTTGGGTCAAGGGTCATACTGGGATAGCCGGTAACGAACAAGTAGACAAAGCTTCAAGGGAAGCTTACAATTCTGAAACAAATATAGGAAGTATTCAGATCTTTTCGCTTACATAAAAAAACATCACTTTTGAATTGGAAACAAGAATATATACAATACGCCCAAAATGCAGGAAATGTATATAAAACGTTATACCCAGAACCTAATCAAAATCCCTTAATTTACTTCTTCTTATTTTGGATTTTTAGTTGGACATGCAAATGTCAATAGCCACCTCTTTAAAAGGAAGCTCACTAATAGCTTATCTTGCACATGCGACAATTTGACCAATGACAATCTTAACCACCGTCTGTTTATTTGCAACAATAATTTACTTGCCGTGTCCTACCTTGTTTCTGAACTGGGTAAATTAATTTAATCCCCATGTCTCACCTTCATATAATGATAAATGTCATTTCGGATAGGCAATTGGAAACAATTTTTTTAGAGTATTTAAAAAAGTGCAACTTAAGAATTTAATAAATGTTTACAGGTTTATACATTAACAGTTTAGATAGCGTTGTATCCTCTGTTTTTCTCCTATTGTAACATTTCAACCTAATTATCCGGACATACCTGTGTTTGTGTGTTTATAACTACATAATAAAAAGACTAGTCTCAATCTAAATCAAATCATAATTCTCCTAAAACTCCAGTAACTATTTATAGTAATCTACTTATGGAAATTGTTCTTAGTGATATTAATTACAAATTTTTTATAAACGGTTGATGAGTGACTTGATTGACAAAGGTTTGTCGAAGAAATATTGGAGATACCTATTGCTCTTGATGGATTCAACTATATCCAGAATTTTTTTTTGATGTGAAATTTTCTTACCAAATCCCCCTTGTGAATAAATTAGTATACGTACATTTTTTCTCGGTCACATATTTTAAGCTAAAAATAAACAGCTGAATCCATATATAGAGTTATATTTTTGATTTGCCCTGTACGTTAAGATAATAGTTTTCTTTTTAAAAATTGTCACTCGTTGTACCTAGTAGTAGGTAAGTTTTAAGGTAAAAAAAAAACCGAATGCCTGGAAAATGTTAGCTGTTTAAAATAAGTTCCATAATATATAAAAACAAACTTCTTGAGTCTACTTTCGAACATCTTTGTACACTATATGAATAAACTGATAAATTAGAACCACATTTTGTGGTACTTCCATTGCAATTAACATAAAAATCAAGATTTGAATTTCCAGGTGTGTGTGGTCCTTTATCTACTTATCGTAAACTAACATTTTCTCATTACATGTATTGACCTAAAGAAATTTAGCTGCCTATCATTTCCTTACAATTACTACTTAGTACAGTTACTGTATAATGTTTTATACCGTATTCTTGTTTTTTGAAACAGTAAAACATACGGTCCTTAACATAATCTTAAATACCTGTTTTTAGCGTTAAATTCCTTGTATTACATTAGCAGTAATATTTTCTTTTAGAATTCGTGACTATCTCTTGGTGTAAATTAAAATGTTTCAGAAAAAATTCTTTCGGGGTCGATACTTTTTCGATATTGTACTAATTTTTAACTATTGGCTTCCTATTAAAATATCTTAAGTTCAACTTAGTAATTCTAAGAAAGGCAAAAGAATTTCGAACAAATAACACGAGATAACGAAGGCTTTAATATGGCATAGAACCGGAGCTTTTACGGAAATCCTGGTTCTTGGAATCAGACCATGTCGAAATGGAATTACCATTCGACGTTTCGCCTAAACGGGGCATCTTCAGGGTTCTTTACTCCACGAGATCTGAACACGGAATAAGCTCAGAGAGACTCGCCCACCTACAAATTAGGTTAGATTAGGTTAGAATATATTTCAAGTTTTCTTAATCCATTTATAAGAAAAACAAATTGTTATATGAAAAACTCGACTATTTGGTAGAAAAGTTAAGGCAAGCAAGTTGAATCCCCAAAATGTTTTGGTCAGACGTAGAACCACTAAACACAAATAATGTTCCTGTTAGCGATTCAATTTCTATTATATCAGACATAGTCAAGTTAAACAAGTTCGACGAGAAGGGGCGAGGAGTTTTTCAAGGAGCCTGGATGTTTAATAGTAGTAGTTAGTAGTTTCCGTTAATAAAGACCAATGCAAATACAAGGGGTTAACCTTTTACCTTTTAGTCGTCAAAATTTTTCCTGGGGATCCGGCACGTCATTCCCCCGGGCCTAGATTTTCTCTTGTTGGCGGCCCTGGATATTTTGGATCATTAATAATCTTGATACTAATTCAATATACCTAGTTGAAGCTTATCTCACATCTAATTATTTCATTTTCAAGGAACTTGTTGTGAACAGTCCATCGGGTCAGCTATGGAATGTACTCTCTCACCTGTCGTAGCGAATATCTTTATGGAGGTCTTTAAAGATAATGCTTTAACAGCCACCATGCTTTTATTATTTAATCCTTAAACAGCAACACCAAATATTAAATTCACAATGGAAAATTGAATTAAATTGAGCCATTCCCTTTCTAGATGTATTTGGAAACATTAAAACAACCACAGATACTTAAATGCAAATTCATACCACCATCCAGCACAAAAGCAATCAGTTATTAACCCATTAGTATTTGGAACTCTTTCGGGATCTGACCAATATTCTCTAACATCGGAAACAGAAAAACTGACCGAAGCTCTGGGAGGGAATAGCTATTGCACTGAAGGTATTTCGGGAAATGAGAATGATAAAGAGCTACCGTTAGCAAATGTTGATCTTCCCTACATACATGTCCGGTTCATACATAAATCTTCAATACACATAAGATAATTGGACAACGCTTTTGTAAGTATATGTGGAAGAATCAGAATGCTTTGTATCCATTAGCTTTAAGCAACATATATGTATTAAAAAAACATGTTGTTCATTCTGCTGTAACTCAGCACAGCATACCATTGGATATACCATATGTGTCAAAGAAACCAAGGTTCTAGCATCGAATCCGGGCTTCTATAAACGAAAAATTAGAGAATCTATTGAAATTTTTAAACATCAGAAAAAAACTTTAATATGTTCTACATCACACCTGGAAATCGATCTTAACACAGGGTCTATGTTCGGCGAGTACAAGTCGGGTACATAAACCAGCCAGATTCTCTCCGAGACTATTCATTATTTAGATCTTGTGAAATAAACAAACATCGAAAATGAATGAAGTGGACAGTAATTCTATATTGACATGGTCCAACCCAAGAACCATGATTTTTTGAGGTTTTAATTTATCTGGAGGTAAAATTATTAGGCATAATTTTTTTTAATATAATTTACTATAGTGTTATTTTAATTTTCCAAGCATATTACTTATTAAGTTTTTAGCATTTTAGGGTCCCTAGATGACGATAAACATGTTTTTTCAATTTCGTCTGTCTGTCTGTCTGTTTGCGGCGGCGTAGCTAAAAACTTTTTATCCGATTGACTTCAAACTTTTGGTCAAAAATTAAGGATCATATGGGGATGACCTGGTAATATTTAGATAAAAATCCAATGTGATGAAATAAAGTGGCAGCCTAGTGAAATGTTAAAAAAAAACTAATATTAAAAAACTACCTATCCAATTTATCTCATATTTTGCACAAACGTTAAAGTATTATGTTGGAACTAACAGGTAAAATTTTGGTACTAATACAAGATGGCTGCTTAATAATATGTTTGTAATCGTAAAAAAAATCACCCCTCAAGTTTTGTATATCTCTGCAAAAAAATATGTTTTATCAATTCCGTCGGCCGGTCTGTCGGTCTGGCTGTCAATTGGCAGCATAGCTTAAACACTAACCCGATTAACTCCAAAAATTAGGAGTGATATTAGGATGATCTGGTAATAGTTTGGTCAAAATCCAATATGGTAAAACAAAATGGCGGCCCAGTGAAATGATAAAAAAAATATTATGAAAAACTATGTATTATGTTGGTAAACTTTAATTAATTAACTGATAAAATTTTGGTATGAATCCAAGATGGCGGAACAAAATGGCGGTATAATAAAATATTTAAAAATTCAACCTGAGCAAAGTACTTAATGGATTGATTTAAAATTGTGTGCCATAACTAATTTTTGTTTTGGGATCGGCTATAAAACTGTGATACTAATTCGAGATGGCGGAACAAAGTGGTGAAAAAATCAACCTCTCAGGTTTTACACATTTTCATGTTTTAGCGTCCCTAGATGGAAAAAAACATGTTTTATCGATTCCGTCATTGCGTCTATCGCTCTGTCTGTCTGCTAGTTAGTTCGGGACATAGCTTAAATACTACTTACACTATTAACTTCAAATTTTCACCAAAAATTAAGGGTCATATGGGGATGACCTGGTAATATTTTGAAAACGGCGGAACAATGTCCAAAACATTTTGTTAGAGTGGTATATTATTTGGGAATTAACATCCAGTGAAAAAAGCAAGACTTTTTTTAAATCGTCGACGTTTCGCAACTTTATTGTTGCACCCTCAGAGCACATCTAGATCCTATATCCTGCATGAAACCCATATTATCAGTCTTTACCTACTCCGCTGGTCAGTATGTTTCCTAGATTAAGTTTCTAAATGGTTTTTGATAACGTTCCTCTTGTTATTATGTTAGAGTGGCGTATTATTTGAGGTTAGAATCTAGTTAAAAAATAAAAGTTTTTTTTCAAATAATCGACATTTCGCAACTTTATTGTTGCATCCTCAGGACACATGTAGATTCTATATCCTGCGTGAAACCCATATTGTCAGTCTTTAGCTATTCCGTTAGTCCGAAAATATTTCCCGGATATTAAGTTCCTAAATGGTTTTCGTTAATGATCCTCTTATTATATTAGAATGGTGTATTAATTGGGGTTATGATCCAGTAAAAAAACAAAAGACTTTTTAAATTGTTGACGTTTCGCAACTTTGTTGTTGCATCCTCAGGACACATATACAGATTCTATATCCTGCATGAAACCCATATTATCAGTCTGTAGGTACCTACTACGTTCCGCAGATATTTCCCAGCTGCGGACCAACGGAGTAGATAAAGACTGATAATATGGGTTTCATGCAGGATATAAAATATATCTGTCTTGAGGATGCAACAATAAAATTGTGAAACTGCGACAATTAAAAAAAAGGCTTTTTTTTACCCCACATAAAACGCCACTTTAACATAAGAGGATCATTAACGAAGACCATTTGGAAACTTAATATTTGGGAAATATCTGCGGACCAGCAGACTAGGTAAAGGCTGATAATATGGGTTTCACGCAGGATATAGAATCTATATATTTGTTCTGAGGATGCAACAATAAAGTTACGAAACGTCGACAATTTAAAAAAAGATTTTTGTTTTTTTTACTTGATTCTTAACCCAAATAATACTCTATCCTAATATAACAAGAGGATCGTTAAGGAAAACCATATAGAAAGTTACATAAATTATTACTAAAAAATAATCCAATTCCAAGATAGCAAAATAAAATAGCGGCCCATAAAATATTCAAAAAAAAAACTAACCTGAAAATATTATTTATTAAATTAATTTCAATTTTAATGCGAGGATTAAGTGTGATATAGAGATAAATTGGTAAAGTCAGTTATGGCACGAATTTAAGATGGCGAAACAAAATGGCGGCAAAATAAATTTTTTAAAAATTAATATAAAGAAATCTCAATCAATTGATTCTACAATTTGCAGAAAAATTAAATGTGAATATGAGATAAACTAGTACAAATTCAAGATGACGTAACAAAATGGCGGTTAGGGTCAATATAAAAACTACTTATTGAATTTATTTTATATTATGCCTAAAAATCAAGTGATAGTTCCTTATATATTTCTGTTATATAAAGTTATTATTTTTACCGGTACTTAATAGTTTGCATATAAATTTTGTATTGAAATTAAACAAGAAATTGCCACTTAAATGTCCATTCATTAGAAATACTCTGTGTACTCATTATTTTTCACTTTGGATGCCGATTTTCAGGTTTTTAACTAAAATGATTTTAAAATATTAAATACGGAAAAAAAATCACTGTTATGATATCCACAATTTCTTAAACTATTTATCATTTAATGATTTTTTATTTTTCGAGAATACAAAAAGGGTCTTTAAAACAATGGTAAAAATATATGAACGAAGTTCGAAATCGGTTTTAAGGAACTCTATGCATAAATTGACAATCTATTTGACGTTTACAAAATTGGTTACCACACACGGAACATGCAGCAAGATTTATACCCATATTTATGTTATTACTTGTGCTCTGTATGTAATAGACACATAGAAGGGAGGTTTAATATTTCATGCCCAGCTGCAGGGAAACTTCTCCTCGGTCTCTCGGGACCAGTGCGTTAAGAATACGAAATAACTGTATAAATAAAACGCAAAAAAAGAAGTCAGTCGAGCGAGTGCTTACATTTTGGGACCCGGCTCTTTAGTTTTTTAGTCGCGAATAATTTTTAACCATGATGAAAACCTGACGTATTCTGTGTTCAGGCAGCCTGATATTTTGGAAAATTGCGTTTTTACGCCGTTGTATAACATTTAAATATTTCTAAGTGGAAATAGGTTTTATTTGTGAGTTTATAAAGCTTCCCATTCTGTAGAAAAACTCCACCTTGTTTAACTCTTCCAAATATTACTATTGTTTATACGTACAACATAATTACTTCCCCGCGTAACATCCCATATATTGTTTAATTTTTGTAGGGATGGATGATAGAATCGCGATACACTCGGTTAACAATAAAAAATTCTTAGTTTGTATTAAGTATTAGGTGAACAAACACGGGATTCAATGAATTTGTAGAGGACTGTAATGTCTAAATATAATTTCGACAATGTCCCCTAATTGAAACTTCACTAACACCAAGACTAACTCATTTTATGTTCCAGGTTATAAGATATTAAGAAAAACATAGAGAAGATAGAGGACATTATATCAGTTTTTTTATCTGTTGAGACTGAAATATAACCACACGTTTAAGAATTTTTCAGTTTAATCATGTCTGTTATAATCTAAAAAACAAATCAAATATAAGAATCATTGTTTGGAGTTTTACCCCTACTACGACTACATAATTCTAGCGGACGATTTTAATATATTTTTTACCTACTAGTATAAAGAACCTTCCTCTAGAAATTTGCTCACAACATACAAGAAAAAAATTACTTAGAACAAAGGACAATGTTAGCTCCCTATTATCATAACCTGTTGAATCAAAAATACTGAAAAAGTACACTTTTGGGTTGTACGACTGAACGCGCTTTCTGGTTTTGTAATATCCCCTTACCCTGCCACTCTTTAATTGTATCTGAATAGTTATCTGTATATTTGAAACACTAAACCAGATTTTTCACCAAGTTTGATTTTCTGGAAATAATGGTGTGGTTACCGAGACCTTTCAACACTATTCTTTGTAGTATTTTACTGCCTATCTTTTCTGTAAAATCAATATGCTTTTCTTCATTAACATTTCTGGACGATGTGGTAAATGCGCCCCATATTCTTATAATTCCACTGGAAACATCGCGTCATCTAACGAAAAACGCAGTCTGCCGGACCATCTAATATAGTAGACTTTTCGAGAAAGTTTACACATTTAAAATATTTACTATTGGACATATTTACATTTGGACCGCTGTGCATAATAGTCCAAGAGGCCTCTGTAACATGTTAGGCCGAATGGAACATATAAATAATTTATGTTTAATATGATACTAAAAATACAAAAATAAATAAAACAGCGGTCTGCCAAACTTTTTCTGGCCACAAGTATACACAGTGTGTTAAACTTAAGTTAGCAACAAGTTTTGATATAAAAAATAATGTCAAATGATAATAAAGAACTTTGTCTGCCAAATCTTAGCGCTATCGGTTGACTTCAGTGGCGGCTCCTCCGTTAGGTTCTATGGTAAATGACCCCCCAATAAACAGAAACTAATAAATAAAATTATACATAATTTATATTTTATCAATTTTTTTTAAATTTGGAAATTCCCTCTATTATTCTAAGCATATGAACTCGTTGACCGTTCACTTAATTCCGCGACATACTATCGATGCGAGCTCCGGATGTTTTGTTTCGTTGGCATCGATCACGGCTCGCGTTGACCTCATGGTTATAAACGGAGGCGAGTTTTTCCCGAGTGTTTTCGATCAAATTTTCAGTGGGGTGCATAGGTAATATACGGCTTACGTTGACAAAGTTTGGGTTAACAGCCGCAGAAAGGAAACTTAAATATGTTTGACAGTTAATGCCTTTAATATGGATGGTGTGATAGGTTGTGTTTATGATTGTGTATTTTTATAGATTTTATTTTCAAGACTTTACATTTTGTTTGTTGTTTTTGTGGCTTAAATTAATGTTTTAAAGAAAGGTAGCCACAGTGTTTTAGAATATTATGACTTTAAAAGCCGTTTTCAATTATTTTGGCGAGCTGAACTTTGAGAAACGACTCGAATTTAAGACCAGTAGTCGAACTTTGCCGAAATTTAAAATTCAGCAAACAAGTAAAGACAAAGACAAAGAAGTAAATCGTTATTTTTGTAAATTGTACGATTTATATGCCTGGACATGCGGTTGAGAAGTAACAATGACATTAATTGTTTCGTGTGTTATTTTTTCGTGTTTTGTGTTTTATATATATATATATATATATATATATATATATATATATATATATATTGACCCCTCCTAAAAAGTTGACCACTAGCCGCCACTGGTTAACTTAAAATCTTTCTCATTTTTTTATGTTTTTCACTTTACCAAATCTAAATTAAACGATCTATTTTTGACAAATTCATCGCCTAAATGCAATTTCTTGATTATATTTTTATTTTAAACACCATTCTGTTAATAATAACATAAATAGGTAAAAGAAATGCTTTCAATTTGATGTAAAGTTTATCCAGTTTCTACAATTTAAAGTAAAATGTTTTTAACTGGGTTGTCTATTAATACATATTTATCTGCTTTTTGCTTGAAATTTTTATATAAAAATCGAGAAAAATTCACAGGAAATAATTTAAATACACACTATAACACACGCATTTTTAACATAAATTTTCCAATTCATCGTCTCTTTTCACACTTACCGAAAAAGAAACCATTATATATGTGTGTAAAAATATTTGGTAAATTCTTCAGTGATGATAGAAGATAATTTAAATTGTTGTAAAGAAAGCAAGAAAGTGGCTAGAAGATCTAGGACTAGAGAGTAAGTACCTATTGGTATGTAAACGGTGATTTCTTATTATGTCCCCCTCCCCTTTAACTTTCTTAACTTTCTTTGTTTTTTCGGAAATAAAAGAAAATATTTAATACAAAAGTTTTAGGTTTCACTTCGAATAATTTATAGAACATAGTTTTGTCTATACAGGGAACACCCTGTATATTACTACATTTTTGAATTCTCCAAAAAAAATCTAGACATATTAACGCATAATATGCTATACCTAAGTTTAATACTTTTCTAAATATCAAAAATCAAAACAATTTGCAGACCAAATGTTTGTATATACAGGGTGTTGCACAGATGCGTGGCAGGGCAAAGTAATGCATTTTTAAATTGAACACCCTGTATATTACTACCTTTTGGATTCTTCAAAAAATTCTCTATATATCGGCATTTTAACAAAGCGACTACCTTCAAAATATATGGGTCCACGGAAACTCAAAAATATTAAACGGCTGCGAAAAATGCGAATACACTTGAGAACATCACCTTTAAAACATGCTCGCTGGACCTTCCGTTTTCATGGAAACCACGATGAAAACGTTGTCTTAATACACAAATAACTATTATTAGAGACGAGTAGGCTTTGACAAAACAAAATAATGACTGACACTGACTAAATAGTTTAGTGCGACGTAGATATTTTCGCCTAAAATGCCATATTCGGAAAGGGAAAAACAACTAATAATGGACACATTTGTTACAGCGAATAACAACGTTAAGTTGTCTCAAAGAGAATTTCGTAGAATCAACACGGTGATTGCATATTCCTGACAAAAAAAAACATTTCATACAATCTACAGAAAGTTTCAACAGACATACAAACAAGAAAATGAAATGTAAATCGAGATGAAAATAGTGACTTCAATATATTACTGAACGTAGAAGAAAATCCAAGTATGTCTATAAGAGAGATCAAAGGCTTTGATGCAAGAGACTAAGGATCAAAAAAATACCTTTTAATGAAGAGTTCAAAATACATTAAAGAAAACTTGATACAAGGCTTTCAAACTAGTGTTTTATCAAATCAGGTTGGGAAAAATTAACCAAAATAATAGTTATTCAAAATTCGCGTTTTAAACTGATGAGTCAACACTTACCACCAACGGCATGATCAATTAAATCAAAAAAACACTAGACAGTGGACCACATTTAATCCCCATTGCTACAGAGAATTTCAATTAGAAGGACGGCAAACCGTTAACATATGGTGTGCTATTTTTATTATAAAAAAGTAAAAGGTCCTCATTTCTTAAATGGTAATTTAAATGAAGCTATTTATCTTAGTTTTCTTCGACAAGAACTAGAGGACTATTTTGATGACCTGCCACTGGAAGAGGAGAGAAGCATCGTTTTTTAACAGGACGAGACCCCACCGCACAATGTCGAAGCTGTAAGGAACCATCTACATCATAGGTTCGCAGATTAGATTGGAAAGAATGCACCAATAAAATGTCCAGCTGAAAGTCCTGACTTAACACGCATTTGAAAGACTAGAAAATTTAAATACCATATGTTAATAAATTGATGTTACTCTATGAAATTAAATCCCATAATTCTTTCTGATTTCGTTTTGTTTATCTCTAAGATAAATTTATTGTTTAATATTAACTTCAGGTGGTTAATGGGTTAGGGAGGGGTTTGAAAAGACTCAATTATATTCTGTGTAATTTTTCGTACATTTATTTCTACTTTATCAAGCACTGAATATTGCTAGCATTCATGCAACAATCTTCAGTGCTTGGTAAAGTAGAAATAAATCTATAAAACGTTGCACAGAATATAATAGTGTCTTTTCAAACACCTACCAAACCCACGAACTATTTGAAGTTAATTTTAAAAAAAATTGAGAGACAAAGTTCATGTCATTGTTCATTGTTCAATCTTTTAAAAACTTTCTTTAAATGTCCTAAATAAAATCTACGCTATGGTTTGACAATAACTTTAGTTTGAACTAGGGGTTAAAATAAATCAGGATAACTACTAAAAACTAGCACATGAATATGTAACCTATTTTCCGTGATCTCATAAGGGTTAGAATTTAAATTCATCAAAGTGGCAAAATTCCTTAAAATTATCGACATTTAATTGCCAATAAGCCGTCAACAGTTAACGCTTAAGACAATTACATGAAATATACCTAGAAGTTTATAAAGAATCCAAAAATTCAGTAATATTGAGGATGTTCCATTTAAAAACATGGTAGAAAAATAGCTCGAAATGAAACCTAAAACTTTTTTTTTAAACATTTTCTTCTATTTCAATAATTAAAAAAGTTACAAACAAACAACAAACAAAAGTATGCTTTATTGCCGCAGAAAAATTCTACAATTTTATGGACAAAGCAAAATATACCTAAAAATAAGACATATCAAAACATTAATCGAAAATAATTTCGACAAGTCAGTGCTTTTTTTTTTTTTTAAAATGTAAATTATCAATTTACCAAATCGTAAAACACACGTTAGAATATAGCATAACATTGCAAACAGTAAATGAATCATGATAACCTTATAAAAGTAAACAAACACACATGTACGAGGTGAATAATTTCGATGACATTGAAATCAAAATTGCAACTATGCGACCTTAAACTCTATGTTATTATAGTTATACAAATAATTGTGATGTTAAACAGAAGGTATATTGAACTAGTGCAGAATGTAGTATACAAAAACAATTAAATTGTTTTTAATCCAATACCTAACAAAAATAATTAAGTTTTAAGTGAATGTTCGACAGTTCTTTTCCCTATATAATGATTTACAAAATTCTATGCTATGAGTTAGGACATGACTCACAAAAGATTTAAGTAAACAAGCGAGTTTAGTGACAATTTAAAGAGACTTACTCACTGAAAAAAAAAATCATTAACGCTGTAAAGTGGTCTCTCAATGAGGTATGCTTTGGTGTTTTTTCGAAATTGTGCAAGCATAGGGATAGATTTTAAATGTACTGGCAGATTGTTGTAAAGTTTTATGGCGTTGTAAATAATTGATTTTTTTATTAATTCTGTGGAAGGAATGGGAAGATAAATATCATGCCTAGAGTTTCTGGTAGGGTATACATGTTGTGGCCTTTCTGGGAGGGTGTTTATATGTTTTCTCAGCAAACATACCGTTTCCAAAATAAATAATGCAGGAAGTGTTAATATTTCATGTTTTTTGAAATAGTATTGGCAGTGAGCTCTATTATTTAGACCAAACAAATAACGAATGGCTCTCTTTTGAAGCATAAAAATACTACGAAATTGCTCGGTGGTACAGCAGCCCCAAAAGGGAAGGCCATAGCGGAGGTGGGATTCAAATAAAGAGAAATAAGTAAGTCTGGCAGAAGGAACGTCTAGTTCTTTTGAAACTGATCGAATGGCGAAGCAGGCGGTAGAAAGTTTTTTAGTTAAGGTGTCAATATGATTAGACCATTTTAGGTTGCTATTTATATTTAAACCCAGGAATTTAACCGAACGTATTCAATATTGCTGTTATGTACCTGAAGTGGTTGTAAAGTTCCCTTATAAGATAACGCCACCGTTTTATCGACGTTAAAACAAAGCATATTGGAATCGGACCAAGCCTTAATTATAACCAAGTCTTTGGAGATACTAGAGTGTAAAGACGTTGTATCAAAATCACTCCATGTTATGCTTGTGTCATCAGCAAAAAGGGAGATTCTTCCATTAATTTTAAGGTTCGTGATATCATTAATGTATAACAAAAAAAGAATAGGTCCCAAAACCTTGAGGAACTCCACTTGTAATCAACTTACAATCAGAATCGGAACCATTAGCCCTTACAAGTTGTTGCCTTTTTCCAAGATAAGATTTGAACCAATTTAAAGAAGTACCACGAATTCCATAAAAATGTAGTTTGTTTATCAGAATTTCATGACTAACACAATCAAAGGCTTTCGCATAGTCACAAAAAACTGAGGCAGTTGGGTGGTTGTTATTGAGAGATGAGTAGACGCCTCTAAGCAACGTGAACATGGCGTCACTGGTGCACTTGTTGGGTAGAAATCCGAACTGCTCCGGGGATATTATCTGATGTTTCAGGAGAAATGGCATAAGACGGTTCTTCAGTAGCCTTTCGATGATTTTTGATAGCACTGGTAGTAGTGCAATTGGGCGATAATTGCAAGAGTTAGTTTTTTCGCCGCCTTTATGAAGTGGAATAATTATAGCTGTTTTAAGGCAATCAGGGAATACACCTTTTATAAAGGACTCATTTATTAATGTTGTAAGGGCCTCTATGACTGGGAGTGGCAAGTTCAGGAATATTCTAATTGATAGGCCATCAGTGCTACACGAAGATTTACTTTTAATATTATGTATTACCTTCAATAGTTCAGTGTTGCTAACGGGACTTAAGAAAAAGCTATCAGATAAATTTTTTGAAGGAGGGAGAAACCTTGGCGAGATACTAGAGGTAACATTTTTGCTTACATTAATAAAATAATCATTTAGATCATTAGCCCCTGGCAAGTTCTCACAGGGTTTGATTTGTTTCTGAGGTTATTGATGATGGACCAGGTTTCTTTTGAAACGTTATTAGAGTTTGTTAGACGTTTTCGGTTAAAGGTGGGAGGACACGTATCTTTGTAAATTCCAAATTACTTGACATAAAGCTTTTTTTGTATTTGTATTTGTGATATTATCAATAACGCTCAAAAAATACATGAAAATAAATAGCTTTTTTGCATCATTAATATATATTATATTATTATAGTACCTCTACTACTGCTTCATTCAGGTCCACCACGTATGCGTCCAGTTTCATTTTGGCAAATGAATATTTCTGGTTAGAGAAAAGTCCAAGCCTTCAAATAAAAAAATAGGGGAAGAAAGTCATGTATCTCAAAGTGATCTGCCAGGCATTTCAGATCAGGTAGGGTAAGGTAAATCAAGTTATTAACGTTTGGGTAAATATTCTACTACATCTGATATAAATCAGTTCATGTTTTAAGTAGAAACAAAGCTTTTGCAATTCTAATGAATTTAATTGTGCAATTTTTTTCGACCTACTTATGTTTAACAATTAAGAAAACGAACTTAGATGTTAAATTTATCTAAAAAAGATAGTTTAATTTAGATTTGGGTACATTCGGTAAAGTGAAAGGGCATCAAGTTAAGAAAACGAGAAAATTTTGAAGTCAAAATTTGCACTAAAATTTGGCAGATAACTATAATATAAAAAAACAACTTTCTTCTTTACATTTTCCAAAAATTTAAAAAAAAAGTGTAGTTCTCGGCCATTTTTTTTTTGAGAAAAATGTCTAATTTGACATGTAGAATTAGTCACCTAACTAACTTTTTATCATTTGGCACTATTCTTCAGGCAAAAACTTGTTGACGCAGACTTTACCGGTCACACTGTATATTCTCGCGGCCTGAAAAAGTTCAGCAAACTAGCGGTTTTATATATTTTTTTATATTTACTATCATATTAGCATAAATTATCTCTATGTTCGATACTACCTAAAATTTTGCAGCGGCCTCTCCTATAATTGTTACCGTTTCTTTTTCGTAATGAGAGGCAGTCATTTTCTGTCATGTATTTTTTGTGATAATCAAAAATAAACGAAAATCAACTTTTTGATTTTTGAATAAACAAAAAATTGTGCAAAACAATGCCAGCGATGTACATGCATAGTTCGGCGTAGCATTTGCAAGGATTCTTTTAACGGCATCAACAACAAACAAAAAACGTTGTCTAATTAAGTAATTGCTAATATCTAAGTGTTTTAAAAAGTACAAAAAATAGGAAGCGGCTTTCAAGAAGAAAAATAAATTCCATTTTCACACAATAACTTCAAGTTATAGTCATCAGTCTTTCTTTCTCTAAAAGAATTCTCCTAATTGCGAATAAGGGGAGTTGATATAGGCATGACTTTACTTTCCAGCAAACAAGGGGGAACTTTTACCCTAATATTACGAAAAAAGTTCAGTCACTATTGTACTCAGAAAGGCAAATATTGACTTTGCATTAACATGGAGTTGGGATGCTTGCCAAGCATATATTTCATTCCCCATATGTCTGTTTTAGCTGTTATATGTCTCTATTTAAATATCTTCACAACGTTTATCAAGGCATCAAATTCGGGTCATAACTGATAAAAAAACAATTGAAGTTATGCACATTTTTTTTATGAGCAAAAAATGACGCACTAATACATATTTCACCAAATTTTTCACCCAAAATGTAAAGCAAACGTAATAGGGTTTGACGTAATTTTCTTATATTTCTTTCTAATTCATAGAAAACGTAGGCGATAAAAGATTTTAATGTCGTTTGATTGTTTTACCTGTTCGTCAATGTCAAATTCAATAATGCCGCGATACAACCAACAGGCTCAATTATCAATTAGGGCCCTATTGACTACAATAATATACTAGACTAATGAGGGCGTTGGAGGCATTAAATGTAAGTGAAACTACTTTGATTCGCATTAAAAAAAATGTTCAAACCAATTCAATTTCAATCATAAACATATTTAAGCAAAACAATAACGAATACCGAACCAAAATTTCTAATTTTACGAAGAATAAAATTAGGCATATAATTTATATGATATATGTTAATAATGGATACGTTACAATGCCCAGTTAAATGAAGATTTTAGCGGTTTTATTAATTATTCCCTTTCTTCTCTGAGAAATCAGACGGAAAAAATAGTAACCAAAAATACTTAATGGAATTACCAGACACTGAAATGAGGAGAATGAAATTTTTGCGTGAATATACAAGAAATATAAAATCGCAAGAACCTTATACTCTAGTATTTTAGATGAAACATAAAACAGAGGAGCCTTTAGACGCAGTTAGCAGGATGATACTCTTACCAGTTCTACACAGACAAACGAGGGGAATAATCGGATAATTTTGGATTTTTAGAAAGAAATTTATAAAACTTTCATTATTCCTTCCCTCGTAAAGGCGAAGTATTGCAATCAAGAAAAAATCGAACTATACTTTTCAGAGCTCCTAGATCACTTTATCGATTAACTCAGAACTCAGGCCTGGATTAAAGGACTACATGGGCTACAGCACAAAGTTACATACCTTTTTTTAAGTGAAATGTAATTTAAAAGTTGCCAACCTCGCCTAGATAAGGGGCCCCTTAACACTTATTAGTCCCCGGCCTCGTAAGTAACTAACCAGGCCCTGGAAAAAATTCTAGAGAAGAGTTCATCTTCAAGAACTCGAAATATTTTGATAGAAATCCAATATGACGAAGCAATATGGCAGCCAAGTGAAATGTTAAAAAATATTATTGAAAAGCTGCCTATCCAATTTATTTGAAATTTTGCACAAAAATCGGGTATTAGGTAAATTCAAGATGTAGAACAAAATGGCGATCTAACAAAATATTTCAAAATAAAGCCAAAAAAACTACTCGGTAGATTAATTTCAAATTTTATACAAGAAATAATTGTGGTATAACAAATTCAAGTGACGGAAAAAAATAACGTCAAACAAAATGATTGTAATCGTGGAAAAAAATAGAGTTATACATATCTCCGCGTTTTAGCAATGATAGATGCCAAAGAAATAGTTAATAAAAGGAAAGATTTACAATAATGGAAGTTAGGTAAAGAAAATTTACAGATTTTTTCCCTAAATATATTTGAAATTTCAATAAAGAGTACAGCGTATTACATATTTAAACATCATTTATTTCCTTTAAGTAAAGGCGGTGGAAGTTTGTCAACCTCGCACTCCGTCTCAGCAGAAATTCTCCAATCTAACCTAGTCTTTGTGTTTTAGTTTTGTGCCGGCAGGCTTTTCGAGTATGTAAACTTCTACATTTTATTTGTGCTTTTAGTGGTTTATATTTAAATAGTGATGCAAATAGAGAGTGTAGCATTATGCCATATATGTGTTGTGTGTCTTTTTGCAAAGGAAACTATTCCAAACACACTAAAGCCAGAGATTTTCGGTTTCCTCGGGACGAAGAACGCCGAAAATTGTTAAGGCTATACCCCGTTGCCACGATTAAAGGAAACTAGCGTACCTACTAAATTTCCAAACTGTCCCAAATATTTATCAAAAAGGGAGTGATTCAGAAAAAGTAAAGACGATAAACCCCAAGAATTTGATGAAATTCGTTTACAACAGACAATTGAAATAGGTACACATGAATATACTCAGCATAAAAAACTGAGTGAAGTTACAAATTTTGAAGAATTTAAGATAATAATTTAATGTTTTCGGGTTAATGAAGGATGGTTTTTTTATTAATGACAGTCTTAAGATGACTATATTTATAGTAGAGCATTCTCCGGGCCCTTCTATCACTTGGACTGTTGTAGTAAAAAACGATTTGCAAACTATGACATATCTGTATCGATAATCTCTCAGACAATCGATAGGCATAGAAGTAGTTTCACTGAAGACACCATTTTTGACAAGTAATCTGGATCAGATAATAAATGTACTTGATACAATTGATAATTCAATGACAAGTCACTCATTAAACTCCAATCATGACAGTGTAAATCCCGAACATGACAATATAAATACCGAATGTGACAGTAATAATAGCACGGATGCCTTCAGACTTAACAAAATACTGACTTTTATGTCCGATGTTTTTAAAAACCTAAAAAAAATTTAAATGTTTTTTCTCAAAAATCGCTTTGATCTTTAAATATCTCTTAAAACAAGAACATTTCATTTATTTTAAAGGATGCAGTATGCATTCTGTGGAAACGGTTGTTAATAAAGTGCGGGGCACGAAAGAAAACCGGGCGGTCCTTAAAATAAAAGTTCATAGTCTTAAGCAAGCGGAAAAGTAAAATTTGTGTACGCAAATAAATTTTATGTTATTTTATTTGTTGTAATAGTTTGCCGCTTCACCTATAAAGTGCGTCAGCTAAGCGGTACGGAAAATTAATCAAGGATTTAGTAAATTTCCCAATGGTCCACTTGTAATTGGGATGTGCCTAGAGTCTCCATGCACTTGCCGCTAGAAGGTTCAAGCTATTTCCAGTGGCGCCTATACATTTCGAGCATTTATTTTCATTTCTATATAAATGCGTTGCGTTGAATTTGAGTTATTATTTCGAAGTAACGATGGCGAGCAAAAGAGGAAAAATAATTCGAAGCAGTGCACGTGAAGTTATTGCGAGCATTATAGAGGCCTGTTCTAGAGAAGCTGAAAATAATAGTTTGACTATTCCAATTCAAAATCGAACAGAACGCGCTGCTTTACACTGGTGTTTCGGAAAGTAGTGTAAGAAAAATTCAAACAAAACATAATGATCGCTCATGTTCTACTTCACCTTTAAAATCTCCTGGTGAAAAAAGACCCCGATTATTATACAAAGATAAAATTGACGATGGTGATTTTCAAGTAATTCGACGAACAATAGAGGATTTTTATATAAACATGCGTGCTGTAAAGAACAAAATATTATTTTCCGTACGGGTATAAAGCCTTAAATCGGCTTTTACGATCAAATGGTTTTGTTTGGCGCAAGTGCCAAAATAAACGAAAATTGCTTATTGAGAGACCAAATATTTTTCACTGGCGGGTGAAATATCTATCAACTGTAAGGCAATATAGGCAAGAAGGACGCAATATTGAGTATCTAGCCGAAACCTGGGTAGATAATGATATGACAGCGAACAAATGCTGGCAAAGTGAAAGTGTTACAGGTGTTGTTCAGGGAATCCGCTCTAGTAGTCGCTTTATTATAGTTTATGCTGGTTCAGAAGCCGGATTTGTTCCATGTGCTGACTAATGAATGACTAAGATGAATAGAGATAATTTTGAAAAGTGGTTGCTCGAGACGCTTCTGCCTAACATTCCTCCCAAATCAGCCGTGGTAATGGATAATGCCTCTTATCATTCTCACGTAGGAGATAAAGTGCCAACTAAATACTCCACAAAAGCTCATATGATATCGTGGCTTAAATCGAATAATCTTGTATGTGATCCAACATGGAGAAAATATCAATTATATGAAGTAATATCACAACAAGCCTAGAGACAAAAAGTATAAAATTGACGGTCTTTTACGTAACCTCGGTCATACACCTTTAAGGCTGCCTCCATACATGTGCGACCTCAACCCTATTGAACTTGCAAGGGCAGGAGTAAAAAAATATATTCGAGAGCGCAACACCGGTGAACTTTCAATTAAAGATTTGAATGAAATAACGTTAGAAGCCGTTGACTTAATATCGGCTAAAAATTGGAAATCGTATGTTGAACCTGTTCGTTCTATTGAAGATAAATACTGGGAAATAGATGGCAAAATTGAAACGGTTATTATTGATTTAGTTATCACACTGGGATCTTCAAGTAGTGACGACGAAACCTCATCATTTTTAGAGGAAGACAACGATTTAGAAGGAATCGAACCATTAGAAACACAGCCGTCAACGTCAAAAATGGCTTAGTTGTTTTTCATATATTTTGTAAAATTGTTCAAAAAGTAGCTGTCAATAAACTGCTTCAAAATAATTAATTTTCTGTTCAATACCGGGTGTGAAAAAATATCTAATATTACATTTAATATTAGAAAAACTGCAGAACTCATATTTCTCCAAAATTAACAAATCAATGTAGTTATAGTAGGGGAGCCAGCACTGATTCCAGTGAACAAGATTCAAAATCAAATTTTAACTTATGCAGTTCGACTTTGGGCTATTCGGGTATAACAAAAGTGACCGTTTGTCTCCGTCTGCCATATTACTTTGTACAGGGGGCGTTATTGTGAAGTACTATTCAGGGCATTTCCTTATTACGAGCTGTGGGTGATTCTTGGACCTTTTTAAGAAAAAAATTTAATATGATCCTAAAAGTCTTAACTTTGGAGATACAGGATTTAAAAAAAAAACATTTTTTTAAAATCCTAATTCTGATGCTATTATAGATAAATAACTGTGTGAAATTTGATAGACGTATTTTATGCATAAGGGGCATTTTTATTGACAATCAATTTTTGAAATGTCTACCAGTGGCGTGCATATGTAATTAACCTGGGTAAATCCGTATGCTCCTTAATACATAGAAGACGTGTGTCAAATTTCATGCAGTTATCTACAATAGCATCAGAATTGGGATGAAAAAAAAATGTTTTCTGTTACCATCCTGTATCTCAAAAGTTAAGACTTTTAGGACATAAAAACACCACCTTTAACATCAGCACGCAGTTAGGAAACGCCCTGTATAGTACTTCACAATGACGGCCCCTATATAAAGTAATATGACAAACGGAAACAGACGGCCACTTTTGGCATACCCGAATAGCTCAAAGTAGAACTGCATAAATTAAAATTTTGATAAATCTCGTTCACTGGATCTGATGCTGGCTGCCCTTGTAAAATCTGGACTTGTAAATCGTGTATCACTATACTGGGTGGTCCAATAATAGTGGACGTAGGCAGTAGCCCGGGAACCGTTAATGACAGAACTCAAGAAAAAATATATTTATAGGTAAATCGATCAAGAAAAATCAAAATTAAATTATTTCATTATTCGAAAGTTCGTCGTTTTTGTAACACAAAAGATATATAGAAATGCGGTACACGAAAGAAAACAGACAAATAAGATAAAGGTTCATTAAGCATAGTTACATTTTTTAATTATCTGAAGTGAGTATAGTCAAAAAGGAGTGCCATATTATTTAAAGAACGACGGGACACCACTGGTTTAAAGAGATTTCTTGGCCGACCTTCCTAATCCAATTGACTCCGCCCGGTTTTCTTTCGTGTCTCGCACTATATCTTACTTAGTAGTATTTCAAATACACTTATAAAAAATTACTGTGGCGTGCAAAATGATCGGATGGGTAAACGCTCAGGTAAAAGAGAACTTTACGTTTATTTAAAGTAATGCCGCAATCAATATTTTAGTACTTATAGTTCTGTTTCTACTTGCATATAATATTACACTACTTACGACATAATTATGTTTTTATATTTTGCATTGGCAGAATAATTGTACTTGTAGATTATAGAATAGACACCAATCTGTAAACTGCTTTCTAAATAAAATAAATGAACAAATAGATGCATATTAAAAAATTTATACCTAACATATCTAAAATCCTGTGATGAATTGCATAACATATTTCTCAATATTATAATTTATTGGGTTAAATAACTTTTGCTGTCTGAGGATGCTTAAAAATATATTTATTTCAGTGTATTTTTACTGAGATTTTACCATGCCTTTGAGGTATTATATACTTATACTAAAACAAATAAGCTTGTTAATGAGTAAACTAAAAATATTAAATCCTAATAAGTAGGCTACCTAGACAATAAACGTTTTGTAACTATAAATTTAGGACTTTGTTTAAAACTTTAGTTTATACTGTTTCCACTTGAATATAACATAAATACTGGCATTAATTAATTATTTAAATGCATCTACATTCTTATATATAGCTGTTTTGTATCTCAATATCTCGCTACATTTTTATTGGTGTATTGAAAATTGAATTAACTCTTAATTTACTATTTTATTTGTTTCCAATAATCAATTCTAAAGTAAAGTTCTTGCTTAAAAACAGTAATAGTGTATCCCGCGTTTGCGCATACCTTTACCTACGGCCGATGACATCACGTCCAAGCACTTTCTCCTTATGTTCTAGGAGTTCTTGGATGAGCTGGTAAAAATCCAATATTGCGGAGAAAGATGGCGGCCTAGTGAAACGTTAAAATACTTATTACCAAATATCAAATTTAACTCAAATTTCGCACAAAAAGTTTGATATGAATCTAAGACCGCAAAACAAAATAGCTGCCCAATAAAATATTTTAAAAAATCAGACTGAAAAAAACTACTTATTAGATTATTTTCAAATTTTGTGTAAGCATTAAGCATTAATTGTAACGTAAAAAATCTTATTCAATTGACTTGCAATTAGATATAGAGATAAACTGGTACGAATGTCTGAATAAAATATATTCTAACTTATGCCCAGAAATCAAGTAAGGTAGTAGGAATCCAGTATGAGGAATAAAACAACGCCCAATAAAAGTATTTGAAACGTCAGTATATATGTGTTACAAAATGACGATGTGCCACCCTAAATTAGATCACACTTCACTATTCCTAACAAGAAAGAAAGATTCATAACGTGAGATGTTCCGGGAAAAGGAAATTTGCCGATTTTTTTACTTAATATTAAAAAACGTATACAGCTGATAATCGGCAAGGAAACAAATTAATATATATATATATATATATATATATATATATATATATATATATATATTTGTTATTTTAACTGAGCCATACTATATATTTTCATAGAACTAAAAATACATTTTTCTTATTTAAGAAATTATATGAATTTAGGAAACTTTCATATGAACTTTAACAAAATATGATAAATTAGTTTAAGGTGCTTACAAAATAAATTTGTTTACTTTCAAACAAATTGAGTAACATTATGGATGTAACCATAATAATTGGATACGGATTAAATTGAGACGTATTCAGTATGAATATAAGTTATTCTGTACTTTGTATTTTATTTAAAATTGATATACTAAAAATTGTAAAAGTAAATAGGCTATATAAGTATTTTTAAAATCGAAAAAAAAATCCAGAAACTAATGTTAGATACTTTTGGTAACTATATATATATATATATATATATATATATATATATATATATATATATATATATATATATATATATATATATATATATATATATATATATATATATATATATATATATATATATATATATATATATATATATATATATATATATATATATATATATATATATATATATATATATATATATATATATATATATATATATATATATATATATATATATATATATATATATATATATATATATATATATATATATATATATATATATATATATATATATATATATATATATATATATATATATATATATATATATATATATATATATATATATATATATATATATATATATATATATATATATATATATATATATATATATATATATATATATATATATATATATATATATATATATATATATATCAGAACTTAAAATTAAATAATTTAATATATTTTTGTTTCAATAAAAATAAACAAATGAGCAATAACATTTTTTTGCAAATATATTAAAAAAATGTATTAAATCAAAAAATATATTTTATTTTATATTTACTATTTTCGCTAGTGCTGTGTCATCTGAAATAACATTTATCAGTTCTACGAAATCTAATATCAAAATCACCCTAATATATCTTTTTCCTTTCCTTTATTGAACAATCAATCAAGGATGATTTGTAAAAGATATATTAACTCGATAATACCATTATTGCTTTTCGCCGAGTCATGGTATTTTTTATTAAAATTGATTTACGGTATATGAGCTGAAATTAACATGTCATTGATGAAAATTGGGGCGTAAACGTTAAACCGAGTTGAAATTTATTATAGTCCTGGAATTATAGACATTGCCAGAGGAAAGTGAGAATTTCGTTTCATAAGTAATTCATAGAAGTTTGAGGGAACATAATGAACAAATAAATTATTAATAAAAGTATATACTTAGTTCACAAAGTAGCGAGTTTCCATTTAATTAGTAGGACATACTTTTTCTCTATATATTTATAATTTTAATGCATAGGTACACCAAAAATACCATGACTACCATCTTACAGCTGTAGCTGTTAGTTGTTGTAACTATATATATATATATATATATATATATATATATATATATATATATATATATATATATATATATATATATATATAGGAGTTATACCAAATGTATCATAAAGTAAACACCCAATTAATTTTACTTAAAATTAAAGAAAATTGTTACGCCATTGAAAGGGCGTTCCGACCTCCCACGGTGGACAGGGACAAAATATGGCCCATGTAGCAAGACTACAACGGCTTCTTCTTAGTCCATTTGTACTCTACACATATATAGGATCCTCAACAATACAAAAATATGGTGCAGAAAAGTAGCACAAGAGTTTAACGTAAAGCAAACAATGCGATTAAGCGAAATCATATTCATCATGAAACTGAAGCCGCCTTATTTGAATGAACTTTTTTACGAAGCTGCAGTGTGCTAAAAATTGTTAAATAGTAATTTAGGTAAAAATATATGATGCTCATGGTCTACGACCTCTAGGTCCTGATCCATAATTATCCAAATTTTGTAAAAATTTCAAAATACGAATTTGATGCTAAAGTTTCGTATGTTTTGTAAGAAATAAATTTTGAACAACTTTTTCTTTCTAACGACTTTTTAAATATCTTTATCGTGAAACAAAGCAACTATGGAAAATTTGGACTATTTGCAGGGTCGCAGTAGGCAGGCCTTTTACGCGAAATTCATTCTTGCATAAAAACCCTGCCTACTACGACCTTGTTATTAGATCCAATTTTCCATATTTTGCTTCGCCATTAAGATAAAAAAAGTTGTTTAGATTTAAATTTTAAGTCACTGTACCAAATTTTACAGCAAAATTAGTTGTTTTTACTGTGAATAATTATGTATCAGACTCTGTACAGATCGAGTTTTGCTGCACTATTTTTAAATAAACTGACGTGAAATAAAAAAGAAGATTTTAAAAATACATAAAACACTATTATTTATTTAACAGAAAATAGAATGTGAATTTAAATACATTTACTAAATATAAAAATTATCGAATATATCCTTTTTCTACTATGCTGCCTCCAGCTCTTATACATTTTTCAATTATCTTGCGGTTATGTTCAGCTACTCTCCTTAATGACTAAACTAGAAATAAGACACAAAGTCTCGGTCTCAGTCAAATTCTGAGACTTTGACTGAGACGGAGACTTTGTGTCTTATTTCTAGTTTAGTCATTTGAAACTTGGTGTTTTAGAAAATATGGACGCTTTCTTGTACTCTCCTTAATTCACGTATGCTAATTCCATTGCAGGCTTCTCTAATTTTTGTACATCTTGTTTTGTATACCTTGTTCTTGATGTGTCCCCAGATATAAAAATCTAGCGGCGATAAATCAGGGAACCTTGAGGGCCACTGTTCGTAGGGACTATTCCTACCTATCCAACGTAAATGTTGATTTAACCATCGGCGTACCACCCTAGCATTATGGATTGAGGCACCATCCTGTTGAAAATACATTTCTCGACACAGATTTAGAGGCAACTCTTCAATAATGTCCCAAAGTTCATTTTCATAAAAAGAAGTTTAAAGTTGTTTCGAAAAAAAAAGATCAATTATTCTTTCACCTAATATTCCGGCCCATCTATTGACTTTTTCTGAAAATTACTATTTGCAGTTAATAATCCAATGGGGATTTTCTGTGCCCAGTGTCTACAATTTTAATTTTCATTAAATCTGACAAATCTAAACGTTACATTTTGTTTTAATGACCGTATTGTTAAATCTAATGGTCTAGGTGAAAAAGTAAAAATTAAAACTCATACTATACCGGGCCTGATCCAAAATGATCAAAAGTTTGGTGCTGAAATTCGATACGGGTTAAAATTAGGTCCTGAACAACTTTTTCTAATGATTTTTTTCATATCTCTATCGTGAAGCAAAATATGGAAAATTGGAAGATGACTGCAAACTATCATTTTTCAGTTGTGAAAAAGCCAAAAAAGATTTTTGTTTGTGAACTAATAGGCCTGTTGAAGACCGGGTTTTTACGTTCGATTGAGAGATAGATCTTGTTAAGCCCTAAGAAAATATAGACTAGTACTAAACAGTTTTATAATTTCAATTTTTTCTGTTAAACTTAAATAAATAAATTTTCTGAAAAAGTAAAAATGCTAATTTATTGCTAAAATTTCGTATAGTAGGTATCAATTACATTCCGAACAACTTTTTCTAATGACTTTTTTTGATATCTTCATCGCGAAGCAAAATACGAAAAATTGGGACTACCTGCAAGGTCGTAGTAGGCGGGGCTTTTAAGCGAAATTGAACAGCAATATCTTGAAAAATGTATCTTGTCAAGTTCTACCACTGCGCAAAATTTCAAATTATTAGCTATAAAACGAAAGAAAATATGGACTTGTCTTCATATAATATGCGGCACACTGTATATATATATATATATATATATATACATTATTGAAGTTCAAAAATTTGCTGACCTTGATCATGGATTTGACTTTGCAATATAAATTTATATCGGTTTTCGATTGACCTACCACTATAAAATATATGTATAAGTCCTAATAAATTACCTGAGCTCTCTATGCTACTAAAACATATAAAATTTATAGAAAACTTTTTAAAAGCAAACCGGCAGTGAGTGTGGTAAAAAAACGTATATAAACGACAAATCGCACTACTAGTCTGCAGTCTTTGAAATTTTGCATTTCAATATTACCATATAATATATTAATCCAACAATTGGCTGTAAGCTCTCGATAACATTAAAAAACAAGTATATAAATTCCTAAATATTTGAAATCAGAAAAAGAGTTGTATCGATAGATATGTGCCAAACTGCAATAGGTTAGAATATTTGGGGAGCTGAGTGAGGTGTTGTTTCTAGTTAAACTGAAAATAAAATTAAAAAAACGAATACATAAAAATATTTCATATGAACGCAAATGCCAATTCCACTCATTACATAAGTATTTAAAAACAAATGGGTTTTCCCTCCTATTTTTTTGAGATTCATGTTTTTCGTTCAATATATATGTTAGATTTTTAAATTTTTGTTCTACCTAACGTATGGTTTGAAGGAAAATCGAGAGGTCGGCTTTTTTGAGACACCCTGTACAATATAAAATATGTTACGAAATCTCATTATTCGATGGTTAATCTTATATCACTCTAACAAGAAATAACTTCCATAACGATGCAACTTTTGAGTTGGATCATATTTTTACTATAATCTCTAAAAGTAATCTAATTTGATGCAGTAGTCATAAGGAATCTACTTAAACATTGTCTAGATTGCCCTTGTACGGATATCCAATCAACTTAATTAAAAAAAAGTTTTTTTATATTAAATAAATTTTAAACTGAAACCAGTCACGATGCTTAGATACATTTAAAACCAACGTATGTTGTGTGTTTCAGCCTAACAGCTGAAGCTTAATCAAGAAACGCTCGGCCTCGCAAATAACCAGTAAATGGTGACAAAAAACGAATCAAATTAAAACAAATTAAGAAATCAACGAATTTATTAGCCAGGATATCTATTAAATCATTACTCATAATTTCACCTAATCGAAAACTCCATATTGCTTCATTTTCCCGTACTCTCTCCGTATGCTATTTGTCAACATTTCAATTATATCCGAAAAAACTTGGCGCCTCTCCCGAAGGATTTCTCTTCGTCCACCCTCGTTTCAAAATTTCATTTCAGTTGCTTCCCAACCATAATGGAGCAAATTGACCATTGACGTGGACCGACCCTGTATAAGTTTCCGAGAGGCATTCCCAAGGGAAGAGTCTCCCCCAAACAACTGCCGGTTTTCTGTAGATATTTCCTTAAATGCGTTCATTCTGATAGTCGGGGCCACACAAATCAATTTTCATCAGACGTTCGACCCGACGATTCATGGAAAATATTTTACAAATAAATTAGCATTTTAATTAAAAGCCTTGTAGTTTGGCCCTTGATCAAATGAATTAAAAACGATTAAATTAATGCCTTTTGAATATTTCAAAGCATTAATTTTATGTTGATAGTGAGACACTTAAAACCATGTTTATTTTCACTAACTTTTAAAACCATTTAGTAAAGCCAACTATCGGAAATTTTCGTGAAAAAAGTCCAACTCAACAAACATTCAACTATATCTGATACACTTCCTACAACACGACAAAAACTACATAAAATGAAGTATTTTCGAATTGTCTTCCTAATTTTTCTTGTGTTTGATTAATCTTTATACAATCTTTTGAAAAGATACTTCTTGGATTCACTTATTCGCGTGTCAAATTCTAGGTTTATGTATCCAAGAGAACGGTTATAAACTACAATTCAACTTGAACATTGAATCGTATCTAGCTTTTGTGCAAAACAGAGAAATCAAATGTTTTAATATTTTAAATGTATTTTTTATTATTTTTAGAAATACTTTTTAAATAATTTCATAATTAAGAAAATACAAAAATTAACAAAATTTGTTTTTTATGTTTTAAGTATTTGTTTTTATTTTTATTAAAGCGATTATACTCAACAAAAGCCCAATATCATCAAAAAATTATTAAAAAAAAATCACATTTTAGTTTTAAATAATATAAATTTTATTTCATTTTTACTTCGTTCTTAGAAGGAAAGTATTGTAATCCCAAAAAATCACCCTCCGAGATTTTTTCAGACCTGCATGTTATTGAATCTAATATAATTTTAAAATCTATTATGTAAATACCTCCTATTTTATGTCTCAGTATGTACCTGCTAAAATATGTATTTCTTTTTATTCTTATTATTGTAATCGTGAAAAAATCATCTCCCGAGATGTTTTTCACATCTTTAAGTTTCAGGGTCTGTAGATGCCGAAAAACATGTTTTCTCAATTCCGTCGGTCGGTCTGTCGGTGTGTCAGTTCACGGAATAGCTTAAAAACTACTTATCCGATTGACTCCAATTAATGGTCATGATGAATGGGTATGATCTGGTAACATTTTGGAAAAAACCCAATATGGTAAAACAAAATGGCGGCCTAGTAAATTGTTAAAAAGTATTTATTACTAAAAAGTTACGTATTCAATTTATCTCAAATTTTGCACAAAAATCAAGTATTATGTAGGAATCAACTGGTAAAAATTTTGGTACGAATCCAAGATTACGGAACAAAATAGCGGCTTTGTAAAATATTTAAAAATTCAGCCTGAAAAACTAATTAATGGACTGATTTCAAATTGTACATCATAAATAATTTTGGTGTACAGATCAACTAGTGAAACTGTGGTACTAATTCAAGATGACGGAACAAAATATTAATATTTGTAATTGTGGAAAATCCAATTTACCAATTCCGTCGGTCGGTTTGCCCCTCTGTTTGTCAGTTTACGGCATAGCCTAAAACTACTAATCAAAGTGACTTCAAATTAAGGGGGGATGGCCTGGTAATATTTTGGTATGAATATAAAATAGCAAGACAAAAAGGCGGCCTTTTAAAATATTCAAAAAAACAGCCTAAAAGCACTACTTATTAGCTTAATCTCTTTTTGTGCAAGCATTATATATGATATAGAGATGAACTGGTAAAGTTGTGGTACGAATTCAAGACAGCGGAACGAAACGGCGGCCAAATAAAAATTTTAAAAAATCAATGTAAAAAATCTTAGTCAGTTGATTTGTTAGAAAAATTAAGAAATAAACTGAAACGAATTCAACATGACGTAACTAAATGGAGGTGTGTGTTAATATAAAAACTTATATGCCCAAAAATCGAGTGTGGCATAGGCAGAAACTGGTAAAATATTGGTAGGAATACAATATAATCTAACAAAATGGAGACGAATAAAAATAAAAAAAGTATATAATATGTGATATAGTCGAATGCGGTCTTATTGTGCGGGTCCAAAGGTCACCAACATAATGAATCAAATCAGAAAACACAGTGAATATCAAAATGTTGTGTGATTCTTTTATCGAGCTATTAAATTTCGATGGGCTATTCACAAATATACAGGGAAAAAGAAAATAGTTTTTTTTTTATTATATTACGCAATATTATTAAGATAGCCACTTAATATAATTTTATATATTAAATGCCGAGGGACTAAATAAAAAAATTCGCTAAATACGTATTTGGTTAAAGTTTTTTGGTTGGCAAAAACAAAAATACACAAAATGGCAACGGCCTCAATAAAGTCGGAAGGCGGTTCGAATCAGTGGAATAATCAGGATATGTTTATACAGCCACTTAATGAAAGTGAGATTTTTTTATCAATCACCAAAAATTATAAGCCTTGCTAGTCCTAAAAATCTAACCACTTATACAGTGTCATTTATTTAAATGCGGGCCACCCCTGTACAAAGAAAACTTGTTTTTTTTTGTATTGTAATAACAAAAAAAATTTATTTTGCAAAAATATTATGCACTTTTGTTAAAAACACAAGATAATTAGTTATTACTTCCCTCGAGAGATTTTTTCAGATCTTTACGTTTAAGGGTTCCTAGATGCCGGAAAACATGTATTCCCAATTCCGTCTGTCTGTAAGTATGTCTGTCCATCAGTCTGTCTGTTCGCGGCATAGCTAAAAACTACTTATCCGATTTCTTTAAATTTCAGTCTAAAATTAAGGGCCATGCATGCGAAAAATACATGCTATATATATATATATGATTATATGATGATATGAATGATTAAAGATGGAGCAACTATATATATATATATATATATATATATATATATATAGCCTGTATTTTTCGTTAGCCGCGAATTTCTGGTAAAGCGATTTTACCGATTTTTATATATCAAATTTTGTCTTATAATTAATAAAAAAATTTACTTATTTTAAACACGCTTTGAAATTGGAACAAGTATTCTATAATTAGATAGATGCCGGAAAACATGTATTCCCAATTCCGTCTGTCTGTAGGTATGTCTGTCGATCAGTCTGTCTGTTCGTGGCATAGCTAAAAACTACTTATCCGATTTCTTTAAATTTCAGTCTAAAATTAAGGGCCATGCATGCGAAAAATACAGGCTATATATATATATATATATATATATATATATATATATATATATATTGCCTGTATTTTTCGTTTGCCGTGAATTTCTGGTAAAGCGATTTTACCGATTTTTATATATCAAATTTTGTCTTATAATTAATAAAAAAATTTACTTATTTTAAACACGCTTTGAAATTGGAATAAGTATTCTATAATTATTTATTTATTGCCTACAAAATTACAAATGTACTAAAAAAGTAAGCAAAAAAATGGTGTCAAATCTAATAAAAAAGTTTTTAAATTAAAATTCACTGGCCAATATCCAGAAGCCAGTGGCAAAAGGTCTGAGAATCGGTATAAGGAATGTACAGAAACATGTACACGAAAAAATCCAAAGGCAAAAGACTTAAGTTACAATGCAAAAATGGATACTCATAATGCAATTTATGATTTATACATGTCAAAGACTAATATAATCCTTCCGAAACTTTTTAATATTATAGACTAAAAAATATCATCATCACTTAAAAAGTCCTCATCTTCTGAGTCGTTCTCAAATGGCGCAATGATCATTGGTGCTATTTCGTCATCTAGAACTCGTTCTCGATTCTACCAATCCTATATTAATTTCTCCATATGTTCCACAGATTTCTTTCAGTACTCCGGCGTAATATAATTTAATGAATCTTGCCAAACAATTTGCACTTCATCTGATGTAAGACCATCGTTTACGTGTTTTTCGTAATATGATTTTTCCCCAGACCATATTAATTCTATTGCGTTATACTGCCTTTGGTATGGCGGCAGTCCTAAAACCTCATGTCCATTTTCCCGTAATATTTTATCTACGGCATGTATTGTTGGTTTTTTAATAGATTTTGCTATTAAGAGAAGTTCTAGTTTCGGCATATTGGGTAAAGGATTTTGTTTTCGTTTTATTAGTCAGTCATGAATATCACTTTTCTTCCAGGGTGAAGTAGGTTGTGTATTTAAGATTCTTGAATGAGAAGATGCATTGTCCAGAATGCTTAAAGATGGAGCATCTAAATTTGGAATCAGTTGTTCTTTTAACCACTTTTCAAACAGTTCACAGTTAATATTATCATGGTAGTCCATACTTTTAGATGTTGAGGAAAATAGTAAACTTGCGCCTGGGAGAAATCCTGTTGAAGAAGCTGCATGCAAAATAATGAACCGTTTTCTCGTCCCACATCACTTTTTTCTCTTGACACTTTTTACAGACTCGTCCTGCCAAGATTTCGAACCACTTCCATTAGAAAATATCCAAGTCTCGTCTAAAAATACCAGTTTTCTAAGTCGCGAATTAACATTTTCCGTGTATTTTTTTACAAACTGGATACGCTGACTTGCTTTTTATAACGAAAAACCAGCATTTTTATTAATTTTGACAATGATTTTAGTGCAATTTCTAAATTGCCTCGATTTTTTAAAGCTTCTTTTAAAACTTGAAGGGTTATATTAGTTTTTGATGTGTATAAATCGTAAATTGCATTACGAACATCCATTTTTACATTGTCATTTAAGTCTTCTGTCTTTGAATTTTCGTAATATTTTATTAGATTTAATACCATTTTTTTCCCTTGTAGATGCCAAAAACTCGAAAATTGTTTTCTATTACTCATTTTGTCACTGACTTGTCAATCTGACTCAAAGTCAGTGACATTGCTCAAAGATTTTTGCAACTGCTGGTATTTACATGTTCATCCTCTTTTTTTATATTAAAATATCATAGGTCTATCTAATTCGACTTCCGGATTTTATGCGAAGATATGTCGTTGATAAATCGTATGACCCGCACGATAACACTGCTTTTGACTATATTAAATAACTGTCTGAACTAAATTGGGTCACACTATTCCTCATGACAGGAAAGATTCATAACGAGGTACATTCTGTGTTAAGGAAGTCTGCCGATTATTTAAATAATACTTTCTCAATAAAGAGGATTATTATTAGATATTTAGATATGATATAAAATGTCTTTCATTCAAAAAAATTACTTTTGAGTATCATCGCTTTTACTCTACATTTAATACATATCTAATAATTTATTAATAGACGTATTTTATCCTTGTGATTTTTTCTGGACTATGCTTAAGAAAACTGTGCTTTTGATGTAAAAACTACCGCATTTACCAAGCTCTTTAAAAGAATAAATAACCCCATAATATAACTGCTAAAATGCCGGATATTATTGCAATGAGTGCTGAACACGCTCTTTGTTTAGTATGTAATTCGTGATGGTTTTGCTGGATGCAAGGGATGGATTTAATGGATTATGTCATGTCAAATGTATACACTAGAGCAGTCAAAAGTCTGCTTAATGCACCAGTAAACTCTGATTTTTAAAAAACTTCCAGGGACATGAAACAAGAATATAGTTATAGTTATAAAGCACAAAAATCAACAAGATAGTGAGAAAACTAAGGAATATGTAAAAAAAATTAAACCCTTCGTCTGTGGAAGTAGGCATCACGATATTAAGACTAGTGAAAGATGGCAGGATAGTCATTAAGTGCAAGACGAAAGGAGAAATATAAAAAGTAAGGAAAGAAGCAGAAAAATCGCTAGGAAGAAACTATCAAATTACTGCACCGTAAGCTAAGAATTCATGCGTCAAAATATGTGAAATTGATGCGCAACTAAATAAGGAGGATCCTATAAATTCACTTAAAGCTCAAAATCCTAGCGAATGTCACGAAAGTACAATGATGAAAGTCATAGCGTTTAAAAAGATGAAAACACTCTACATAACAATCGTTAAATGTGATTTTAAAATCCGGAAAGCTATTTTGGGAGGAGGAAGCTTGAGTGTTGGGTAGGCAATCACGGACGGTCTTTGATTATGTTAAACTGTTCAGATGTTTTAAGAGTGCAGGTTTTGGTTACAGGCCGAAGAATGCAAGGTAGGTGTAATATGTTTGAGATGTAATGCAGACGATCATTACAAGGGTCAGTTCAGACATAGCAATATGTGTAAATTGCATTGAAGCAAATTCTGGTTTATTTTACACACAAAAAAAAAATTTTTTAAAAAGATTTCCATGGATCATCTTAATATAAAATTAAATCAAACGACTTTTTTTAAAAGTCTTTTAGAGGGTTTTGCCTTTCAATTTTAAAATTAAATTTTCTAGTAAAATAAACAATACAACTTTTTAAAAACCCTTCAAAATTTTAGTGCTCATTTCTTGGTAATTTAAAATCAATGCCTATGCTACTTTGATTTATTTTGCATCGTTTCTTATTGTAGATGATGAAATATGCCAACACGGAAAATATTCTGAGATATGGCATTCTATTTATTATTATTGCTCACATCTAGTGCCCATTTTGAACCTTGAACTAAACAAAACCTAAAAAAAAGAACGAGTGTCACAAATGAGTTAGCAACAGCGTTGGTTTTGTATGCAAATTAACTTTACGATATAATATTAATTCGTTCTTTGATATAAATTATACCAGCTCAGGCGTCCAAAATATGAATTAGCATAATTAGTTAATTAAACTTTATTATTAATGGATATATTTTTATAATTAATAATGTCGTAATTAGTATTTTCCCAACAAGTTATTTTAAGCTATAGCAATGACCTGTAACGTTTTTATTAGTCTTTTACTTCTCTCGTAAAAGGGAAGTATTGTAATCGTAAAACAATCACCTTCCAAGATTTTTTCAGATCTTTACGTTTCAGGGTCTCTAGATGCTGAAAAACATGACAATTTCGTCGGTCTGTCTTACTGTCTGTCTGTCAAGAATTAAGAGTCATAGGAGCATGACTTAGTAATATTTTGGTAAAAATCCAATATACAAAATAAAATGGCGGCCTAGTGAAATGTTAAAAAAATTATTACTAACAATCTACTTACGCAATTTATCTCAAATTTTGCACAAAAATCAAGAGCTATGAATGTGTATGAATCCAAGATGGCGGAACAAAATGGCAGCCAAATAGAGTGTTTATAATCGTGAAAAAATCGCCCTCTCAAGTTTTACATAACTTCACGTTAGGTGACAAAAAATGTTTCAATTCCGTCGGTCCATCTATCGATTTGTCTGTCTTATGGTTTGACTACTTATCATATTGACTTCAAATTTTAGCCAAATATGAAGGGTCATATGGGAATGACCTTGTAATATTTTGACAACAATCCAATATGGCAAAACAAAATGTCGCCCTATTACTAAAAAACCACTTATCCAATTGATCTGAAATTTTACACAAATATAAAGTATTTTGTAGGAAACAACTGGCAAAATTTTAATATGAATCCAAGATGGCGGAACAAAATGGCGACTTAATAAAATATTTTTAAATTCAGCCTGAAAAAACAATTTAATATATTTATCTTAAATTGTGTGCTATAGCTAATTGTGGTATAGAGATGATCTAGTAAATTATGGTACTAACTCAAAATGCGGAACAAAATGAATGTTTGTATTCGTGCAAAAATCACCCTCTCAGGTGTTACATATCTTCACTTCAAAATAAGTTTTATCAATCCCGTCGTCGGTTTGTCTGTCTGTCTGTCAGTTCGCGGCATAGTTTAAAAGTTATATATCAATTTGCACTTCATCTGATGTAAGATCATCGTTCACGTGTTTTTCGTAATATGATTTTGCCCCAGTCCATATTAATTCTATTGCGTTAAACTGGCAATGGTATGGCGGCAGTCGTAAAACCTCATGTCAATTTTCCCGTAATATTTCATCTATGGCATATATTCTTGGTTTTTTAATAGATTTTGCCATTAAAAGAAGTTCTAGTTTCAGCATATTGGGTAAAGGACTTTATTTTTGTTTTATTAGCTAGTCATAAATATCACTTTTCTTCCAGGATGAAGTAGGTTGTTTATTTAATTTTCTTGAATGATAAGATGCATTGTACAGAATAGTTAAAGATGGAGCATCTAAATTTGGAATCAGTTGTTCTTTTAACCACTTTTCAAACAGTTCATAGTTCATAATATCATGGTAGCCCATACTTTTGGATGTTGGGGAAAACAGTAAACTTGCACCTGGGAGAAATCCTGTTGAAGAACCTGCATGCAAAATGATGAACCATTTTCCCGTCCCACATCCCTTTTTCTCTTGACACTATTTACAAACTCGTTCTGCCAAGATTTCGAACCAGTTCCATTGGAAAATATCCAAGTCTCGTCTAAAAATACGACTTTTCTAAATTTTGAATTAACATTTTCCGTGTATTTCTTTAAAAACTGGATACGCTGACTTGCTATATGTGGCAACTCGCATAAAAATCTTCGATTAGTCCTTTTTATATCGAAACCCCAACATTTTTATTAATTTTGACAACGATTTTAGTCCAATTCTTTTAAAACTTGCAGGGTTATATTAGTTTTTTATGTGTATAAATCGTAAATTGCATTACGAACATCCATTTTTACATTGTCACTTAAGTCTTCTGTCTTTGGCTTTTTTCGTGTACATTTCTTAATATTCTTTACTTCGGTAGTAAATTATACTTTTTTTCGAGCACAATTTTCTGCACAGTCCTTATACCGATTCCCATAGCTGTTGCTTTTGTGTCCTGGATATTGGCCAGTGAATTTGCATTTTCGTAATATTTTAATAGATTTAATACCATTTTTTTCGCTTGTGGACGCAAAAAACCCGAACATTTTTTTCTATTACTCATTTTGTCACTGACTTGTCAATCTGACTTTGAAGTGACATCGCTCAAAGATTTTTACGACTGCTGGTATTTATATGTTTATCCTCTTTTTTCATATGAAAATATCATAGGTCTATCTAATTAATCTTCTGAATTTTATGCGGAGGATATGATTACACGTAATAAAAGAAAAACAAACTTAAAAAGTTTGTCGTTGATAAATCGTATGACCAGCAGGATAACACTGCTTTTGACTATATTAGATTAATTTCAAATTTTGTGCAAGTGTAATATAGAAATAAGCTGGTAAGGTTGTGGTACCAAATTATTATGGCGAAACAAAATGGAGGCCAACTTTCTTTTTAATTTCAAAATTAATATGATATAGAGATAAACTGGTACGATTTCAAAATGACGTAACCAAAAGTCGATGTGCGTCATTGTAAAAACTACTTTATGAATTTATTACTTCTCTCGTAAAATCACCCTTTTAGATTTTTTCAGATATTTACTGAGTCTGTCGGTTCGCGGCATAGCCAAATGTTATGATCACTAAAAAACGATTTATATAGTTTACCCCAAATTTTGAAAAAAAATTCAAGTGCTAGTTAGTAATTAACTTGTAATATTTTGGTAATGCAAGATTAAATGGCGGCTTAACAAAATATTTGAAAATTCCGCCTGAAAAAAACTACTTAATAGATTAATTTCAAATTTTGTACAAGAATTAACTGTGATATAGAGAGGAACTGGCAAAATTGTGCTACGAGATCAAGATGACGAAACAAAATGACGGCCAAATCAAATATTTGTAATCGTGAAAAAAATTGCAGGTTTTACATGTATTTACGTTTTAACGTCCTTAGATGCCAAAAAATATGTATTTTCAGTTCCATTTTTCTGTCCGTTGGTGCCTCTGCCTGTGAGTTCGCGGCGTAGCTGAAAACTACTTACCCGATTGATTTCAAATTTTGATCTAAAATCAAGAGTTATGTTGGGATTACCCGGTTTTATTTTGGCAAAAATCCAAAATGGCGGCGTAATGAAATTTTGAAAAAATTAATTCTAAAAGGGTTATCCAATTTAACTTAAATTTTGCACAAAAAACAAGGAATCAGCCTATAATATTTTGGTATGAATGCGAGACAGCGAAACAAAATGGCGGCCCAATAAATTATTTAAACAATCAGTATAAAAAACTACTTATTAGGTAAATTTTAAATTTTGGTCATCTATTATGTGTGATACAAAGATTAACTGGTAAAATTGAAATACGAATTCAAGACGGAGAAACAAAACGGTGGTCAAATAAAATATTAAAAAAATCAATTTAAAAAAATCTTCTTATTCAATTGACATAATATCTTGCAGCAAAATTGAATATGGTACAGGAATTAACTGGTACCAAATCAAAATGCCGATGCAAAATAGCGGTCTTAAAAAATCAATGTTAAAAATAAATTATTTTAAATCATGTCAAAAACAATTGTGGCATCGGTAGAAACTGGTAAAATATTTCTATTGAATTGGATTCATATTGAAGGAAAAGATCCATAACGATGGAAGTAACGGGCAAAGGAAATTTACCGGTTTTTTTTTTGTGCCTAATACAATAACTACTGTTTCTTTTTACAGTAATATTTTTTTGAGTACTGTGACCGTTGCACGTCACTGTAATAATTCACGACCCGTTTCTAAGAGAGATTAATCGTCACCAAAAAGTGTGAAAGAAATGTTATTACCGTCCAAATAATAGAAATGAGGTGGATTTGTCAAAATATTTTAACCTTTATGATATGTTCAAAATATTTCTATGGAAATATTTATTTATTAAAATATGTTAAAAGTTAAGTAAAAAAGATACTTACATTTTAAGATAGGAAAATTACCCCTCTTCCGGGTGTTCTAAAATTTAAATATCGAGGCATAAAATAAAAGACAAAATGACTACTCTATACATACATGTCAATATATGCGGAAAAAGCTTGCTTCTAAAGGGTTAGTCAAAGCTAAATTTTTACCTGAAAATAATGGAATATTTAATAAAAAATAAGCTTCACCTTATAATGGTATATTTAAAAAAATAAGTTTCATCACAAAAAAGGAAGGTGATTTTTATGATTTCTAAAAAGAAAAGGAAAGTAAATCGTGTGCATGCTCGCAAAAAAGCTGGATTATGGTAATTACTGGACACGTGTAATGAAACTTCCGAACTAAAAAATGGTATAAAAAAACGTGGATTATCTGACAGGAGCCAGTTACCAATTTCTAAATTCGCTCAGAAAGACCCAAAATTTAGGGTCAAATCAAATTTACAAATGTGTATTTGTTGTACCGCACGTGAAGAAGTTTAATAAGGCAGAACCACGTATCTAGTGGTTATCACACTTTATATAAATACCCACAATGTACTTTCGTTTTCATAATAAGCTCGATGTTTTCATATCACAATACCAAAAGGTTTACCAAACCATTGCATGCATATCGGTATATTATTCGTGGAAAGGTGATATTATTATACGATTCATAGATAAAATAATAACATGTTTTATAGAAAATTTTAAACAGAAAATTCACCAAGGAATGGCTTGAATCAACAATATTGTAGGCTATTATATTATATATACTGATTTCTATGGAACGCCGTTTTACTTTTTAGTCTACTATATGCCCGGTATTAATTTAAATTGAATGGGACTTCATTATGGCAATTTATTTTATAAAATTATAATAAAAATGTAATTTTAACTGAATCCTTGGAACATCTAGAGCTAAAGCCTTCATATAGATTTTTAACAATCAATTAATTTGATTTAGCTATTAAAATGTATGTCAGGATATTTGGATGGGTCTTTACAAAATTAATTCAATTTTCATTATATTATTATTATTAAAATGCATTTTTTTTATTATAATATAATTTTATTACTTACAAATTTGTTTATATCAATATTTATCCAATATTTAACGAGTACCTTTGTATATTTTGTGGGAAACAATATAGCCGATTATCAATTTTTATGAATAGTATTTTCATTTACAGCAATTTTCTATGATTATCTATTTTCATTGAAACCAATTTCCATTGATATCAATTTCGATTGAATACAAGCACCTCGAATGCATTTTTATTATCGGAAGTGTCGCCATCTATAGCCTCCCAAAAGAAATATCTGTTTGCGTGAGTGTGTTCGATAACTCAAATTAATTTGCGAATGTGTCGTCATACGAAAGAGAAGTCTTCGCGATCAAAAAGGTTTGTAAAATTCTGGAGCTTCTCTGGTCTGGTATTCTGTGTTCTGAAGTATGAGCCGACTTCTTTGGTTTGCGTATTGCGCTAACATTGGATTGCATTCTAATAATCTTGCTTGCTGATTTTTTAATATCATTTGTGCAATAAACGACGATGATACGGACCGAATTTAAACTCGTCTTTCTCGCGCAAGTAGGTACGTCACATCTATGTACAGCGTTCAGTCAGGGAGTCAAATAGGCCGTAATGCATTGTCATTTGAAAACGTTTGTAGAATTTACGCTTCAATAAAATGTTTTTAAAATTATTAAACTAATTATTTTGAAACTAAAGATTTTATTTTCAATACAGTTTATTACGTCCTACCTGTGCAGTTGCAGGCAATAGAAATCGAGATTGAAATTATAATCGATAAACAAAAGTGACAGATATAAGATATTTCAAATTTCCAAAATAATACATTTTCAAAAATGTGGATTGGTGCTTACCGTCAAGCTATTAAGATAAATTTAAAAAATGGTAATTTAGGATAGATTTACTATAATAATAGAACAATATGGTTTTAGCTACTTGCATAGGGCACTTTTAAAATTGGTTTGTATTTTTCAATTGCAAGTAAAAACTAAAAATGTCAATAGACGGCACTAGTGCAGCAACTCAAGTAACAAATGTTATAAAATATGAATGGAAGTTTCCCCTGCAATTATTTTACTTGCAGCATTCTTAACTTTTATTTTAAATTAATTAATTATTTTAATCAAAATAAATATCACGAATCCTCACGATGAGCACTATAAGCAGATAATCTGATATTTGTAAACTTCAATTTTATTTTCTTGCTGAATGCTGAAGAGACCGGCGTGGGCATACCGTTGTAAGGGTATCGTGGTGTTAATCATAATTTTATAAACAATGAGTATTAAAAGGCGACTCGCATGTTGCGTTATAGAGGCTGCTTTTCTAGAAGCAACAAGGCCGAATTAACTACTTACGATGGTTGGGGCTCATCTGGGCGAGGCAAAGTTTTGCGATGACAAAAAACGGTCAATGGGTTTTACGTATTTGGGGGCCCTTCGGCAGCAACTCAAAATTTACATGATGACAAAAAAAAGAAAAGATCCTCAGTTTTGTATTTCGCTCGCTGATGTCTCTCGGGGCCCCCACCACATATTTGAGCCTTACGCGTTGTGGCCTTTTCAATCATTAAATCCCCGCAAAAACAAGACGCGCAAGCTCTGTGCTGGGGCCACTGCCGACGCGACGGCGGGGGCCTGAGTCAGTGGCGGGCCGTTAGTATATGAAGTGGGAGGGCGAAGGCAAAAAATAGTATTCGCATGACGTGCGACGTCGATAGTTCGGCAAACTACTTTCAACACTTCGAGATTTTAGTTTTAAATAAATTTGTACAAGCTATATTGTCACAGATTACAAAACAATCTGTGAAGTAACACTTATCTTCTCGGTTAGTGATAGTGTCTGATTCTGATGTTAATGAAAGGTTTATAATTTGAATCGGCCATTGAATTCAGATTTATTTTTTAATTTATCAAATAAATATATATATATATATATATATATATATATATATATATATATATATATATGTATACAACCATTATTGTTAAGCCCCAGTTTATACAATGATATAACAATTTCAATCAAACAACACAACCTTTATTTTATTGGTAGGTGTAAAATAAAGCAATGAATGTTCTTCCAGCAAAAGCTGAATCTGATTTTTTATCCAGAAAGCTATTTTTATGTTTTGAAATCTGAAATGCGTGTTTAAACGTTCTATCTGTAGCACCTCCACTTTGAGTTTTTATCTATTTTGTTTTATGATATATCTTACTGTAACAGTGTTGCCGTATCTTCTTTTAGTTCCGAATTTCTGCTATTAACTTTTGTTTTTTAAATGGGACGCCCTATATTTGTTTGTTATTTTGATTTACTATGATATTGTAACTTCAACCATGACGTGTCAAACCAGAACCTTCGTATATCAGGGTGACTAGAAATTGCTTAGGCTTAAATGCATATTATGCCTTTATTTGCCGATTTTTTAAAATACTGCATATTGTTGTGGTGGGTATCATTATATATTACTCGCAAAGGCTAACCCGAAGAGCGACATTAAAAAAAAAGATTTTTTAGAAAAAACCGTTTAATATTTAAATGGGCGTAAAAGATGTTTAGTGAATAGACAGATAATTTTATTTTTCTCAGGGTTCTTGGAGGTAAGTTAATAGTTTTTGCCAAATCACAGCACTCTAGATTGAGAAATAAAAATTAGTTAAAAAATAGCATTCAATGTGAGAATTACATATGGTTGTACTTGGAATATCTCAACCATTGAGGTAGTATACCGGAATGGTCCCAACGAATGAAAACACGTAAACATATACAGGGTGTTACAAATTCGATACAATGTCGGTTAAAATAGAGCAAAGTTGCGCAATTTAACATCGAATAATAAGTAGTTGACAAAGTTAGACAATTATGACTACCTCCGAGGATATAGGTACGTAAAATACCGAAAAATCAGCTATACATATTTTATTTTTTTCAGGCTGCATTTGAAGAGATATCACAAAATAAATTTTATATCTTTATAGCTACTTTCCATTATCAACAAGATGGTGCACATAGATTTGAAATCCGACGTTTCTTTTTCGCGGTCAGATCAACAAATTTTTTTTTTAGATAGACCTGCGTTTTTTAAAAGCCCTTGATTTCATAATATGTGCGTGAGTACCAGAATGTAAAAACTAAAAATAGAAAAAAAAATCAGCTTTGTAGGTTAAACTTGTGTAACCTACAAAGCTGTGTGTAAAGAGACCTTGTGAACAAAATTACCAAGAAAATAGGGCATGAATGCAATGTTTTTGTTTTGGGGTATTCTTCAATATAACATGTTCTGCATTCCAACATACGACAGTTTCGGTTTGAGTACGTGCAGGAGACAAATGCACCATGCACCCCCTTTCCCCCCGAGCTAATAACCCAAGCAAAAATTACATTATATAAAGCATTTCGGGACTTTTACCTCACAAACATTGAGAACTTTGTTTTTTTTTAGTCTTCATGCTTATGTTGTTCCAACAAGAACCTAGAACTTTGTTTGCCCCCCCCTCTAAGACGGCATTCTAAATACACCACTGATGTGTTCATTTTTGTAAATCCGTATCTTGATCGACACGCAGCTTTGAAAGTGAAGTGCACATACCTATAAATTATAATAATTACTCACATATTAAAAAAGGGAGACAAACATGAAAATAGTGTCCTAATTTTCAAATAAATATTGTAAATAAAGATATAGTGATATACCTATACAACCTTACTACAGTTTGCTTTAAATAGGGTGACCACATATACTCTTTTTAAGAGGAATGTTCTCTTTTTCGGGTCCATGTACTCTGGTACTTTTACTATTTCCATAAATACGACAAATATCCTCTATTATGAGAAATCTGGGACAAATGATCTCTATTTTGCGAAATCTGGTGCCATTTTCTAATTATTTTTGTTATTTTTAGTCCATATTATTATGTGTATTATAATTATTATTGAAAGTCATTGAATTCTGCGAAAGTGATAAGACTTTACTTAATTATTATATACGCTGGTTTTTACATTTCGTCGAAATATACTCTTTTCATTTTAAAAAAATCTGGACAGCCTACTTTAAATCACGTTTAAGAAGCCAAAAAAACTGTAGTAGAGCATGTCGCCGGCACACAGCTTCCAGGAGAAATTGCAATTTGCCATTACAAATTACATTGTGTGGTAATCTGTGAATTATAGCTGGGAAATTCAAAACCTTGTTTTCTTTATTCTGGTATAAATATATAGAATAGCTTGTTTTGGAATAGGATGTTGGGAGCTAGATACGTTCGTTTTAACTTTTTTTCATTATGATCTGTATTTTGTACGTGGTCACATTTTAAATATAGGGGTGTATATCGTATTCCGCAATGATTTAATAACTAAGTATTCCCAATCGAACAATAATTAAACACGTTTTAACTGTCATTGATTACCTACGAATATGTTTTTCATTATTCGCATCTGACTCGTCATAACGTCATGCACAACACAGTCTTAATTTTATATGCACTTTTAAATCTTCGAACGCATGCCTAGCCAGAAACTCGGGTATTTAAAAAATTACAGATTTCTGCTCTTGTTGTTCTTAGTTTGCACTAGATCGCTCCACGTCCGATAATTAAAATTGAAACAAGGTGGCTGCATTCAATGAAAATTGATATTCAGAAGAATCGACATTAATAAAAATTCGAAATCAAAATAATGCATATTAAATAAAATCAGTTACCTTATACCCGCTAATCATTTAAATTCCACAACTCTTATACAATTAAATCTCGTATTAACTTTTATTTATTTATTCAAATGTATATTCAAGTATTTTAATTTCAATGGTAAAGGGCCCGTGTTATATCCGTTTGATGTAGTATAAATTACATATAAACGAAAATCAAAATCAAAATAATGAGCATTTTTCTATTTACATTTTTAGGGTGTTAATGGAATTGACATTAAAAAGAAATGATATCGTAAGAGATGCTTTAATTTTTTTTGATATGCGATAAAAATAAATTAATTTTTTTTATTACATGAGTTCTTAAATCAGATTTGCCTTCATACGGTTGAAATAAATTAATCTCCACAAAGTCGTTATTGCATTCTAATGTTTTCGGTATTAATATTAATTTAATGCGATCCCTTTTGAAGCGATTACATTTTAATAAGAGTCAATTTATTAAATATTTAAACTTATTTTTGTATATAGCATTTATTTCATACCAATTTTTATTAACATCGATTTGTTGAAATGCAATAACTAAGGAAAGACGCATGTATATAGAAATTTTAAGTAGGCTGTATACGTGTTAAAAAAGGATAAACAACTACTTTTTTGTGGTATCAATTGAAATGGTCTGCAAAGAAATTGCTTATCATAAAAATGTCATTCGGTAAAATCGGTATCCACAAAAATTCGATATCGGAAGAATTAAAAAGAATAAAAATTGTATGCAGGCAGCATCATTTATATGTTTTGCAATTAAATTTGGTATCAAAGACGCGTATGACTAAAAAGTAAAACGGCGTTCCATAGATTTCTTTTATTAAATTGTTAGGAGGTACAAAAAATACGATAGATTTATTGCTAATTTCAGCATCTGAGAAAAAAATATTTTTTCTTTCCGAATGTTCTTGTAAAATGACACAGTCTGCTTCGTAACATACGCGGAGGAAAAAAGTGTCAACTAAACATTTTAAAGTCCAATTTGCACGAGGGTTTGTATCCGCATTATGCTCTGATGTCGATATTCGACCCCCCTTTTAGAAGTTTTATTTGTATTCAGCTATCTGACGTGTGACAAGGGATGATATGTTTGGAAATAGAAGGAATGTGAGTTCCTCTGAAAACATATATGTGAAAGTTGATAAAAATAATCTTTGAGTAGACATGAATAGGGTTTTAAGGGGTGGGTGGGTGAGTCAGTAAATACCAATTTAAACCTATCCTGTATTGGATTGTTTGCAAAAGATATAAATCACAGTTTCTATGTTTAATTTGAGTAAGTATGTTCGATACACATTATATCCTGGACTGAATAGAAACCTATATGAAAATTTTCTTATGTTGCTAAAAACTGAAAATACAATATTAAATCATCTTCGGTTTAGTCAATTTTACGCTGCTAAATAAACAATAGTATATGAAGTATTTTTTTATAGTAAAGCATATGCAATATTTTAGGGACCTATTATCAAATTGTCGAACCACATGGTGAATAAGTTTTTTGGGCGTAGGTTAGTTCGGAGGAATTTGCTCTTTGGTGGATAGGTCATTTGACAAAAGTCAATTTGGCAAATATACTACTTGTCGTAAAGAAAGATACAAAGCAATTTCAGCATATGTCTTATAGGTCTGCTTTAAAAGTGAGTTGACTGATCTGGATGAGCATTTTATAAATTCAAAGGCTGTTTTAACATATTGCGTATAATTTTTCCTATTTGCTCATACCTTGTGCCAGTTTTGAGGCTTGAACCCCTATTAAAAAAAATAGAATAAAAAACTAGTAAAAATGATGATTGATGCCTAATAAAATATTTGTTGAACAAAACCAGATTAATAAACCAGCTATACAGGGTCTTTCCTCATAGTTAAAACTGGTTAAATTTTAAGATAGAGAAAAAATCGTAAAATATAAAAATAATAAAACAACTAAACGATTTTATAAAAAAAGGGCTGTAATATTCTGAACTAGGTTGGTGCACGTAACTGAAAAAGTATTAAGTTAAAAAGAATTAAAAATTTGGAGACAACCGTTAAAGTCGAAATTTGGAACGTAGGTATAAATTCAAAAATTAAAAAAATCTTTTGCATTTTTCAAAATTGTTGAGAAGAAAAGCAGTTTTATGTAATTTTTCAATAAAATATTAAATTTGTTAGGTAAGATAAATCACGTGACTAGGTTTTTTTGCCATTTTTCATTACTTCTCAAGCAAAAATTTTCGACTAACTCAAGTTTTACTAAGGGCAAATTTAAAATATATTTCAATAGATTGATCACATGATCTTATCCGTAACTTTGCACCTTGTAACATCTGTTTGTATTTTTAAATAAAACCTTAGATGTATTATATGTTTAATAATTTTACACTTCCATATCACCCAATTTAAATGGGATCTTATTTTGGGATACTCTTTCTGTCTGTTCATGGCATAGCTAAGGAACGACTTATCTGACTTTAAATTTTGGTCCAAAATTAATAGTCGAATAGAGATGACCTGGTAAAATTTTCGTAAAAATCCATAAAGGGGAACAAAATGGCGACCTAGTTAAATGTTAAAAAAATATTGCTGAAAAACTACTTATTCAATTTATCTAAAATTTTGCAGAAAAATTAACTGTGACATGGGGATGAACTGGTAAAATTTTGGTACCAATCCAAGATCGCATAACAAAATGGCGCCTCATAAAATATTTGGGTTAAATCTTGCAACTTATTTTGAAGCTGTTCCCTTTATCGGAAGTGACTGAGATTTAATATGCATACATAAACTAGATGACAATGCAATAATATGTTGTCCAATCATGAATATCTTATACAGGGTGCTTACAAACTATTGCTAATAAGTTCAAAAAGTTTCCGTTTTAGGAATTGTTTTAGATTTGGTATATATACATAAACTTGATGACGATACAATATTATGGTGTTGAATATCTTGTCTTGTACAGTGTACACCTATATAAACTCAGTGACAATGCAATATTATGGTTTCAAATCGTAAATATCTGATACAGGGTGCGTAAAGAATACAAAGTGGTACAAAACAGTTTTTTTTAACGGAATTAACTGAAATTTGGTATACATACATAAACTGGATCACGATACAATATTAGATGTTCAATCGTGAGTGTCTTTTACATATACATGGTGCGTGAAATATAATGGTAATATAGTTCCCTCTATCGGAATAAACCGAGATATGGTACACATGCACAACCCGATGACAATATAATATTGTGAAGTCTAAATATTGCTGGAAAGTACAAAATAAAATATATGTGAAAATATTTAAATATTACAAAAACACAGAACTTTTAAAAGTTTTGTGTTTATGTAATTTTAATTACATCGAACATATTAAAATAAATTTACATTAGCAGATATAAACAATATTTAAAAAATGTTATACTGGGGCAACCTAGCCGTGTATGTATGAATGTATGTACGTATGTACATTAGATCTGATCCATATAGGTATATTGTATATACACAGGGTTATTCACCGTGAGTGTCCAATTAGAAGTATCTGAAGAATCAATAAACAGAGTACTTTCAAACCTTGGTTTTACACATAATTGAACATAAACTCTCTTTTTAAAATATTTTAAAATATGCAGTGTTGCCGCTTTTGACCCAAACCGATAGCAATATCTATTTTTTAATGAAATGCCCTGTATATTATTGCATTTTTGTAATGTCTTTATGATAAACACTTTTGTATGGTGTTTCCTATACCTAAATTCAACTGACTTTGGGAAAATGGCACCTGAAAATTGAGATGCGCCTCAACTTGCAGCAAAACGGATTGCACTTTCCTAGTTTACTTAGTTTTTAGTTACCTATCATCTGATACCCATTTTAACTTGGAAGGAAATGTCAAATTTTGACCGCTTCTGTCAAATTTAAAATTGGTATCAGGAGATAGCCAACTAAAAACCAAAATAGTAAATTGAAATCCAATTTGTTGCAAGTTAGGTCGTTTAGGAGCTACAGAGCTTTAAAACGTCAAAAATGTCAATTTTCATCCGCCATTTTCCAGAAACAGTTGAATTTAGGTATAGGAAACATCACAAAAAATATTTAGAATTTTCAGACCAATACGAAATTGCAATAGTATACAGGGCCTTCCATTTAGAAAATGGATTTTGCTATCAGTTTGAGCTAGAAGTGGCGGTACCGTATAATTTAAAATATTTTAAAAATAAAGTTTATGTTCACCTATGGCCGGAGCCAAATGTTCAAGATAGTCTGTTCATTGGTTAATAGGACACTCACCGTGAATAACCCCGTATACTTAATAACAGTTGTATTTTGGCTTTACAAAAACAATAGGAAAATGTAGCAAAAATTGTATAAAAAAGTAAATATATGGGTTATATATGGGTATACATACTTATTTTTATCAAGAAAAGTGACACATATTAAGAACGTTTATAAACTTATTACCAATTTAGTTACGAGGAAAGTTCCGGGTAACGCCACTTTACTGATTTTTGTATATTGCAAAAGGAAAATAAATAATGTTTAAAAAACCAATTCGTGGTATTAAAATAAGTAATATTATTTACATAGTACTAGTTTACTGAAGAACGTTTAACGGATATTGAGGGTACATTGACTATTTTACATATGTAGCTACTAGCGGGTACCCGCGACTTCGTTCGCGTATGTCGTCAATGAAGGGGTTGAAAAAGGTACTTAAATCGTCTTATTTAAGTACCTCTTAAGATCCGTTTTCATATAATACCCTGTATACATAAAAAAATATGTAAATAATAAAATAAAATACACTTGTCAAAGTTTTTTTTTTTTGAAAAACTAACCGTTTTGTAAATAACAAGAGGTGTAATATTGCAGGGGCAGGGCGGTTTCAACCCTCGAAATTGAAAACCTTTAGATCATACATTCAACCTCTATGACAAAATTTACGTCAAGAGGTTTGAGTGACATTGTGATCAATCAGTGGCCCAATATTTTTGAAACCCCCTGTATAATTTTTGAAAAATCTTATAATATGTAAAGTATGAAAATAAAATACCCGTATTCAAGCGTTTATCCGAAATTCTAAGCGTTTTTTTTAATAGAAAATAATTTAATATTTAAGGGGCGGTTTCAACCCCTTACAAGTTTTTTGAAAAACCATACCTTATCGAACCTTTACGCTCTGTAGTCAACCCGTATACAAAAATTCGGCGTTTTGCGTCAAGCGGTGTGAGGAGGATCGTGATTAATCAGTGACCCGAGTTTTGAAAACACCCTGTATACATTTAAAAAACTCTACGAATGTATAAAAAATTAGAATAAAATGCGTTATTCAAGCGTTTTTTCAAAAACTAACCGTTTTCTAAATAAAAAAGATTTTTATATTCAAGGGGCGGTTTCACCCCCTTGAAATTTAAGTTTCGAAAAATCACGTCTTGTCAAATCTTTACACCGTACAATAAACCTCTATATCAAAATTCAGCTTTTTATATCAAGAGTGACCCGATTTTTTAAACACCTTGTATACATTGTTTAAAATCTTTAAATGTGTAAAAAATAAAATTAAATAACGCTTATTCAAGCCTTTGTCTAAAAACCAACTGTCTCTTAAATAAAATATTGTATTATTTAAGGGGTGGTTTTATCCCCTTGTAACTTGAGTTTTGAAAAATCCCTTATTTCCGGACCTCTACACCCTGCAGTCGATCCGTGTACCAAAATTCCGTTTTTTACGGCAAGCGGTTTGACCAAAATGTTGATTAATCAACGACCCGATTTTTTAAAACACTCTGTATTACACTTTCAAAATTTTAAAGTAAAATAAATAAATAAAATATTTTTGAGTTTCGAAAAATTCCTTCTTATCGAACCTCTACATCGGGAAATCGATCTGTGTGCCAAAATTCATCTTCTCTTCTTATGTAAAGCGTTTTGAGCAGGAGCGTGTTTAATCAGAGAGTCAATTAAGGATTTTATATATTAGTATAGATAGATAATAAAAACAATAACCAAATTAAACCAAAGTTAATTTTTGACAATATTTCAAATCTAGGCACGGAGCCTGCAAATGCCACTTCTTAAGCACTACCGAATAGACAACTGGCACGATGGAACGAAATAAATTATAGAGATTTAATTCTTTTTACCCTTTTGCAACTTAAGAATACAAAAATTTACGAGCCTATGAAAATATGGTGTTAAATTTTATCAGTTACCATACAGCAGAAAATAAATGCATCCTAGAAATTTGAAACCAATTAAAAGCTGTCATTGACCAATTGAATGCGTCGGATTGAATATTTCGCTGACAGGCACACATCGAGTCCACGTTGACCCGAGGAGGACAAATATGAGGAGCTGTCAATAAAAATAATGCTATTTTCTTTAAATGTGTTTTGTGGTAAATTGATCATACCCCGATTTTTGAGCAATTTCAATTGACTTCGTATAAATTTTACCAAGGAAAATTTTTCTTTAAAAAATATACGTACTTGAAAATTTTTCCGTGAAATCCAATGAATATTTCAAACCATATTTTCTGCATGAACCCCTTGAACTTCATTGCCGATTTTGTAGATTTGAATGTTTCACTGTCGGATGTTGGATGCACCAAATGCTGCGTGGGTGATCTGCATCTCCACGTGTTTAACACCCAATACTTTTACAGCTTATACTAAGCATTGTCAAAACAGTGCTTATTCGTTTTGTTTGACCGAAAATATCTTTCCTCGTTATCGGTTTAATGCCCAGGGAAAATAGGTGAGCATTTAATTTTACTTTTTGTAATATTTTACTTCTTCTAATCAGAATGGCGCTCTAAATGGAAATTCCATTTCACACGAATCACAAGTCATTTACCGTACCTTGTAAGAACATAGTTTGTATAGCTATTACAGATATCTATAATTTACATACTAACTGATAAAAATCGAAGCAGTAAAGCATTCCATCAGAAGGTCCTATTTCTGTCTCAGCTATCTGACATTTCCTCACATTGACCAATATGGCATTTGCCACAGGCGATTTATTTGGAAGAATCGGCAATCAAAGTTGCTGGTTTACTACAAAGTTGATAGTTAAATGTACTTACCACTCATACTTATGCCTTGTTCAAAACCGAAACATGAATTTGCAATAGCAATTATTCTGAGTGAATGTTGCGGACATCTTGACCTACTGTGATACTCTTCGACCCCCATTTTACCACCCTATAATTTTTTTTTAAATATATAGTCACACATTTCTGACTGGAGAATTAGAGCGCCAGCTTCTTTTGCCTTGTCAAAGTTGACATTACTATGAGCAAACACACCTTCAGTCCAAAAGGAAGCTTCTTCATCTTTTAACTTATATTATAAATGATACTAGAAACTCTTGCAAGGCATTGTTGACCTCTGAACATGGACTTTGGATTAAATCCATACTAGTCGTAGTGTTCTTGTAATTCCACTCCCTCAAATTACCTCTTCTCTATATTTGATGCTTTTAATCAGTGCAATGCTAAGATCACTGAAAAAAATTAAACTGTATGGTCTATAATTAAAAAAAGGGTTTCGACAAGCATACCAAATACGTTTCTCAAGCTTACCACTATTTAAAATATTTTTAATTGGCTTCTTAGTTTCCAGTTTAAAGAACTTTCTATATTTGAACTTAAACAAAACAATATGCAATGCATTTATTAGATTTCGAGAGTCCAAGACGGTGGCCAATATAGCGACATACTTATAATCAGGTCTTTCTTTACTTTTGATATAACTTCATGTCCAATAAATATTACTTGATTTTTTTTACAATTAGTTTGATTTATAGCCTTTTGTTGACCTATAATGACTGGCGTAATTACCACCCCAAAACAGCTTATAACTTTTCAACAAATCCGTGTATCGTTTTCTTTGTCGTGCTATTTAATTAAAAACAATCCACAAAATAGAATATAGAATTAAAACCCAAGAAGAAACAAAAAACTAAGTAAATGAATCTAACCCAAAACCAGCAAGATTAAGATAAATTGAAAAAAATGGTTTTAGTATTAAAATCGATAAATACCAATCCTTGTAGCAATTTTTCATAAAATATTGTTGTAACATAACTTAAACTCTAAAAAGAAAAAAAAAACAAAACTTTTTTATTAATATTTCCAGACTGATCTATATGCTGATTTGACACATGCTAAAATTAACTCTCTACCAAAGTGACGTCGTCAAACTGACATATCAGTTATTAAGAAAACTTTTAATACAAAAGTTGGATAATGTCAACAAAATGCGTTCCATCAGAGTAGCAACTGATATTCCTATTTACACTCCTAAAACAAATTTTGAGCCTAATAGTTATTATACAGCCTTTGGCACATATCTGTAAAATGTATAAAATTACGGTGATTAGTCAGATCCAGGCTATAAGGGTGAGGCATCATCGAGCATGGTTAGTACTTCCTGCATGTTTTGAATGAATGAACCCTTAAAATAAACCGGATAATCTAGCCCTGACAAAATATCTCCGACTAAATAGCCACTCTAAATAATAACCAGGGCAAAAAAAACCGACTATTTAAATAAAACCAAATAAAAAATGGCATTTCTAATATTTCAACCAATCATATCGAGAATATAGCAATAAATTACGTATAAGCTTGTTTCTATATTATTGGCGCGGATACTAGTCTATTTGCCAGATTGTTCTCCGTCCGGGGCTTAGTCAGAGCTAGGGCGACCTTTCTTGATGATTTTTACCTTATTCCAGTATGGAGACGGTATCGATGGGATGTCCGGATGGCGAGATCCAAATTTCCGTAATGCCAAATATCTTTTTAAATTTTTTAAAATATTTCTAATGTCTCTTGGTTGCCACTAGATGCCCATTGAGAGTACTACTGGTATCCTACCTACCTATTGCAGCTACATAACGTCCATTTTGCTAATATTTTATATAGAACTGGGCAGACGAACAGGATATAATACAGGAACAAGTAGGCCTCACAAGTTCACAGCGTCTGTTCCCTTAGCTTTTGAGTCTCCTGCATCCCCCAGCAGCAGCAGCTAAACTGAATACGTAAAACCACTTATGCTAAAAAAACAGAGGTCTATCTTCCACGAGGGGGTTCGAAAGACAGCACCACCTATAAGCTATTTTGTGGATTCCCTTTTACCGCTGTCATTTCCTATCTCTATTGTGCTAAAAGATAAAATCATTCAATTAACAAATCAAAGTTGCCATGCCCGGTACATATAAAATACTTGCGGTGCGCAGCTGAAACGTCACTATGATTTCGAGAACATTAAAGTACACCACACAGATCTAAAACATCGACGAAAGGGGGAGGTATGTCAAAAGCAGGCCGTTTCCATGGATATACAGAGTTGTAGCCAACCGCGAATAATCTTTGCACCGTTTCCATAGTTACTCACATTCTTTTCATAGAATCAGATTCGTGTGCCAAACTTTACAAATTTGCAATCAATTTTTGAATTGATTGTGCCAGTTTTTCAATTTGTAAATTAGGTGAAAAAATAAGCCGAAATATTGATAAGTTAACACCCGATACGACTAGAAGGTTCGTCCAAATGTATTTGTATAGTAGCTACAGCCAGCCTTGCAATGCGGGGGAAGGCACTGGCGTCAAGGGGGCCGGCAATAATCTGCAATGGAGCTCAAGGGGATTATGAGAATATAGATTTTTCTTTAGTCATGAGTTATTTTTCAGTTCTGAGGGGGCTCATTAACGAAATCTGCCAGAGGGCCCACATTTACGTCACTAATTTGGAAATATTTATATAATTTCTTTTATTCTTAAAACAGTCTAGTCAAATACAACTCAAGAGGCTATTTTTACACGATCCCGATTTCTTTAAGCAAACATTATTCGTAAAAATTAGTTATTATTGCATAAAGAAAAAAATTCGAAGTGATAAAAACTCACTTTATACTCATCATTTTTCTCGAAATAATTCAGTACAAATATCCGATAAAATCGCAGTCTCTTGTATTATTTACGCAAAACAGGCTGCCTAAGTATATTGTCGTATATGAGATCGGCTTAAAATAAAACAGCCAGAATAAGCCAGTAAAAAAACATGACTGTATGATTTAAATAATACCGTGCATTTGAAACAAACTATGTAATTAGTAGTAACAAATTATAGTTCTAGTTATTTGTTATATATTGTTGAATAGCTACTTTACCAGTAAAATTTTGTCGGTGGCTATCGCGCTATTTTGTCGGGTTTACTTCGACAAGGCTGCTTTGTTGGATTCATTTTGTCCAGGTTATTTTGATATGGTGCCCAGAAAATTATGTAATTTTGTTATTTTTTTGATGTTGCTTTATTATGTTTGTTGAAAAACGGATCTAGATCTCTCACATTTAACTTACAGTCAGTTTCATATAAAGCTATAGTATATGACGCAACCAATAACAACCATTATACAACACGCCATATTGTTTGCCATCCTTGTCTGCCATACGAATTTTCCATAAGCACCTGCTATGAAGTAAGTACTTCATAATGTATATCATGTATACATATTTTAATTTTTGATATTTATTTTGCGTCACTTGTTTTAAATAACTGGCGTTACACCACTGCCTTTTTTATCTTATTACAGATATATATTAAGGAAAATACTTGAACTAGGACATTTGATTTACGCAGGTTAATCGTTGCCTTTAACTCGTAATTAATTCTGCTCAAATTTTTATTACTGGGCTTGAATGTCTCTCTGCTGACTCGACACCATATACAACCTTTTTTTACCCGACATAAATACTTCATCCTCTCAAGATAAAAGATAAACAGCAAAGCCCAAACCACGACGCTAACTAAAATATTCCGTTCACGCCTTGGCATACATTGGATCCTTCTGATAAAATTCCTCAAGTCGTATTCTGAGCCTGCTGAACGTGTTAAATGTCCTTGCCGGCAAAACAAATAGAAAAATTCCCTATAAACAACGAACGGGTGTTCCTTTTCATAAGATAACACCAAAGGGGTGATTTAAAACTATTTCAAAAATCTTTGGACAAATGTTTTAAAAACGGGCATTTTTTTAATAATAATTCTCGGTGGAGGTGTTTAGTTATTTTAACAAGTTGTTTTCTAAAATTAACATTCGAAAAAAAAATTAATAAATTATATTGAATTTATAATAAAATAAGTAATATGGAAATGTAGATACCCAGTATTTATGAGGCTTGTCAGTCCAGACCTTTTCGTATGAAAATTATAGGAGCAAATTGACTCTAAATTTTAAAAAATCAAAATTTTGTAATCAAAAATTAAATTTCTAAGACATAGAATTTGAGATGTGCTTATATTCTACAAAACTAAGCAATATTGAATATGACTGCTCCCCAGAATGGCAAGATTTGTAGTAGTTTTTGGAAAAGGTTTTGTTCAAATTTATACCCAGTTTTTCTAATAAGACAACTTCCCTAAAAAAGCTACTTAGTAATAATATATGGAGTGGGAGTATACAGGCATGTTTTGACAAAATTAAGAAGCTTGTGTCTTCTACGACTACCCTTCGTTATTTTGATGTAATAAAGAAAACTGTATGTTATTTTATAGACTACAAAACTAAGGCAATATTGAATTTTATGACTTGATAAATTATTTTGAATTTCTCCCCAGAATGGCAAGATTATATAAACAAAGTAGAAAAATCAGTTTTTTTCTAAGGAAAAGGTTTTGTTCAAATTTATACCCAAATTTATACCCAGTTTTTCTGATAAGACAATTTGCCTAAAAAAGCTACTTAATAATAATATATGGAGTAAGACTAAACATTTTTTGACAAAATTAAGAAGCTTGTGTCTTCTGCGACTACCCTTCGTTATTTTGATGTAACAAAGAAAACTTTTCTGTCTGTGGATGCTAGTCTTTATCGACTTGAAGCTATATTATCTCAAGATGGTTACTCCATCGAGTACTCTTCTGTTTCCTTAACACCTAGACAGGTGCGGGTGTTAATTTATATTAAAATAAGTAATATTTATAAGGTTTGTCAGTCCAGAGCTTTTCGTATAGACATTATAGAACGAAATTGATTCTAAATTTTGAAAAATCAAAATTTTGTAATCAAAAATTAAATTTCTAAGACATATAATTTGTGATGTGCTTAGATTCTACCAATCTAAGGCAATATTGAATATGATCGCTCCACAGAATGGCAAGATTTGTAATGGTTTTTGGAAAAGTTCTAGCCCAAATTTATATCCAGTCTTTCTAATAAGATAATTTGCCTTAACACCTAGACAAAGAAGACACAAACAAAAGTTGCTTAGCTCAGCTTTTGGATGAAAAAAATTAACTTTTTGTGTTTATGATATTACTACGAAGAAAAAAAGATAAGGTTACAGAAAGAAATTAGCTCGGATCCTGCACTTCAAACGAACAAATAGTATGACCTGAATGAACGGCCAAGGCAAAAATCTTCTATACCTCAGTAAACAAATCATGGTTGGCTAGTGAGTTTTTTGTATCTAAGAAACCTAACTCTTTTTGATTTAGCAATTATAGACACTTATTGGGAAACGTGTCGACACTGTGTCGGCACGTGGTTTTGGACACATTTTTACTATACTGTGCCGCCACCTCGTCCACTTTAAGTGGAAAATGAAGCCGAAATGTAAAAAAATGGTATAAAAAATGTATACCAGATAGTACCCAAAATATACCCAAAGGTTAATCCAAAATGTGCTTACTTTCACTAAAACGTGACTTTGGTTTCCGGTATGTTTCTAAAATGTGATTTTAAAATGACCAAATTTTTACTGATTTTTGTCCAAAATAATTTTGCTATGTTTCCGTTATGTTTCTAAAACTGAACTTAAAAATATCCAATGTTAGCCTGTCAAAATATTACCGAAATGCGTCTTTATGGTTGCAAAATCGCCATACTTTTATCCAGTTTGAGGCCAAAGTTATATTTGTGTGTCCATTGTTTATAAATATAGACTCATTACGGACACAAAACGTATTTATACTTAACAATTTAGTTGCACAGTGGACACAATATATCAATTATTATTTTTGTTCCATATACCTTCAAATAAGAAATATGAATTTTTAATAGGTAGGTATATGGATGATACGCGAACTTAACTTATCGGCGCACTCAAAACTTTTAATAATAATGGATTAAATACTTCTAAAAACCACACGCGCCTTAAAAACAATGAATATTTTAAAATATAAAACAGTTTTTATTTATTTTTTATCATTATTTTCGACAGCCCTTTTTGTATGTTTTTGCTCAAAATGAGCCAGAAATTTATATTAGAGATAGTTTTATTTATTCCGCCATTATTATTAAATTAAGCATTGTGAAATTTTCTTAACAAAACATTACGTCCTAATGATTGTGCCAAACTGAACACACGTTTCCTATAATAGCACCTTTTGTTTCCAAAAATTGCCTAACTTGACACATAAACAACGGGGGAAACATCTTAGACCCATGTTTCCGATATTTAACAAAAACTCTACTTAAGTGTATCGGTTTAGCCATATAGGATTTATTTGGCTTTCGTGTACATAATATGCCTAAAATTGGTATGTTTTTTTCAGACACATTGCATCTACAATACGCCCTGTGCGTATCAACGGTTCCAATTTGGGCTTGATTCGGACACATTCCTACTACAATGATTTTCTAAACCCTAAATTCTCAAATTTCAGTTTTATTTTTGCCGCCTGTCGCCACCGTTATAAGCATAAATAATAAACCATCGATGTTGAAACTTAACGCTAACATTATTGGCTTATCCAAACTATGAAAAGGGGTCGCTTAAACGTGTTTCTAGCCCATTGTACCAGTAATTACCTACGTCCATTGGTACAATATCTGCTTCTGAGGGCGTTTTAAACAATGTTCTACTATCTCTAGGTAGATAACTATGACTCAATTTTTTTAACAATTTTATGCGTGCTGTGTTATTTTATATGTAAGTTCAGATTCTCCATAAACGACACTTGTGTTTTTGATTCACCTTCAAAATCACTGTTATCATTACTTAACTCATAATTGTACCCATCATCATTAAAAAATATATTTTCAGAATTGGAATCCAACGGTACATTCTTATTGATGTTTTGCTGACACGGATTGAAAGGTTCAGCCTCGTTTTCATCCCTAGAAATTGGTTTTTCCTTCCCCTCATTTATTAATTCTTCTGAGGCAATATAATTAGACTTATTTATGCAAAACTTTAATTTAATTTGGGTTTCCTTGATTTCGTTTTGTACACAACGGTAGTAAGTTGTGTTGTACTCTTTTCGGGTGGTAGTTCTACTATTTGTAGGCATTTCTTTTAAAATTATGGTTAAATTCGCAGAAACAACTTTATTTAATGGGCAATCTACTCATCTAAGGCAAACTAACTAATTGGAAAGAAAATGGAAACCAGGTGTATGAAATGAGTCCATATGAGATCAAAAATGGACCCATCCAACACATTCCCGAAAGAAAATGAAAATTACACGTTTAAAATGTGTCCATTCAACAAATTTTAGTAACAAAGCGGAAATAAAATTTGCGGACGAAATACAAACACAACGTGTTGGAAAATTGTCAACACCATGATGCAAGAATTGTGCCCAAACTAACACATCACGGGAACATTTTAGGTCTAAGGCGTCTAAAAGATTACCAGTTAGGCACACACTCTTCTTTAATACAGTTGATTTGATATAGTGCCGACACATTTTTTAAAATTAGACACGGTGTCAAATAAGGCACGATTCCAAGAACAAGTGTCAGACACTATTTAGACACCAGAAAACTGTTTCCAACTTCGAACACATTTTGCTCCTTCCAGTAGTTCATAATATTCTTTAGAGCTAATATTCAGAAAGATTAGCTGATTGCTAACAAGACAAAGACAGCATAATGTTTTGTCACAATAGTCAAAGACATTAAATTAGCTGATTTATATCTTGATGTTAAAATGAAAATCACTGATATTTTGATCAGCAAAAAAAAGATATCTTTAATAGTAGCTTATATCTAAAATTGGCAAATACTAATAAATATATTTTAATTTTATGTAACAAATTGCATTTTAATGAGCATTTTGCTACACATATAGCTAGGAAAACAGTATAAAAAATAAACAGGTGATACTATTCGATGAGATATACCGTAATTGGTCCCCTGGTACATTTGTTCAAGTGGCTCCTTTTTTTTACGTATTTCATGGCAACTTTCATGAACTAAGAAACTTCGACCACATAACTCCCAATTTCGCCGAATAGCCGTGGCTTAATATTTTATTTATAAAATAGTGTTCTCGGTTATATCCAAACATTCTATGGCTGTGTTTCGGAGGGACCTGCTGCTCGTATTTATAATAAATTTTAATTCTCATTAAAAAGTGTGGTCAGCCAAAGCTTTTGTAGGGTTGCTTTTAAACGATCTCTACTGAGATTTTAGTGTAATATATGTTTATTTTATCATATGATTTATAAGTTATTTCTTTTCTGTTATATTTTTTAACTTATTGATATATATATATATATATATATATATATATATATATATATATATATATATATATATATATATATATATATATATATATATATATATATATATATATATATATATATATATAGAAGGACCGACTAGTTCAACTACAAAAATATATTGGGTCCTAATGAGGGCTAAATTTAAGTTGTTTTTTACTTTGCCAAGCTTTCGGTATTCTTTGCAACCTTTTCCAGGGTACTATACAACTAATTTGAGATTCTTGCAAAGAACTAACTTATAATGGCTGGTAAAAAATATTTAGAATGAATATAAGAAATATAAGTTCCGGAAACCGGGGTGAAATAATATTAAATATTGATAGTAGGTAGGCCTTTTAAAGAAGAAAAATTGATACAATCAAAAACAAAAACCCACTTATAAACCCCAAAAATACCTACTGGGCAGTGTTTTTTAATATAAAATCTATTTCTAACCCAGCTGGCATGTTAATGATTAATATCTCCATAAATATGTCTTATTTTATCCACGTAGGCTTGTAATTCTAAAATGATTAAGAATTTCTCGACTTAATCCGCTAAGGTCTAGTATCGTGGATGACGAAGGCCCAATAAGCTATCTTCTATCTTGGTCTGAACAACGAAGTTGAAAAAAACTGTGTTAAATTGTGTTATGTATCAGAGATGGGCAAATAATAATCAGAGCGAACTTTTAACTCAACACGAAGTGCCCCATTTTCTATCTTCTTCTATCTATTTTGTTGCAACAAGGAAAATAAGATGAACTCGTGGTTGCAAAATAATGCAAATGATTATATCGTAAAGGTCTAAGGTGGCGAATAAAGGCGTAACTGGCAATGCCTTAGGGCTTTATGCACTCCAGCTAATTCAAATACACAAGTCGAGCTGAAGCCCAATGTTCTTGTCGAGGTTCCAGTATACAAATATCCTACCGAAGAGAATGGTGTGAAAACAAGAAGTGGCAGGCAGGATTAGTAATCTTCTTGAAAAAATTATACTTTGATATCGCATATTATGTAATATAGAATAAATTATTATGAAAAAACTGAATTGTTGTATTTACGTTCAGTTTCTTTTTGTTAAAAGAGGCGTGTAACATATAATTTATAATTATAGAATACAATAGAATGGAACAGCATATATTACCAGAAAATCGTTACAAATTCCAATAAAATTTATTGTCAATTAATAATTAGGATAAAACAATATAATCAAAATAATAGACATTAAAATGAATAAGGTATAAATAAAATATAAATAAATAAAAAAGAAACATATATCTATGTACATAATAAACTAAAATACAGATATTATCCGTAATACGTCATAATATATAAAATTATACAAATTATGGTAAAAAACAATAAACACTCTCAAAATCATAACAATCATCAGGGACAATCACCGAAAGACAACAAAAACCCTAATAAAATAAATATAAATTTGCTACATTATCCCCTTTGTTCATTCTACTCCTTGTAATTTATATACTCTGAAGTAGAATAAAAAGCCTTTTCCAGGAGAAATTCTCTTTTTAAATTTTTTACCTTGATATTGTCTAAATCGTTGTGGCAGTTTGTTCTATAAATAAACGCAGTTGTATAAATGGGAACTTCCGAAAATAGCTTTCTGTGTTTAGACATCTTAAGCACGTCAGTGTTTTTAGTAAAATGGCAAATTAGCTTCGCCTAGCCTTTCGTACTCATAAGCATTATCTAGAACACCTCATATATATATATATATATATATATATATATATATATATATATATATATATATATATATATATATATATATATATATATATATATATATATATATATATATATATATATATATATATATATATATATATATATATATATATTTTTTTTTTCTCTAAACAGAGTTCTACAGCTTCCAGTGGATTAAGATTAAATATTAATCTTAATATCCTCTTCTGGGCCACGAATGTATGACCACTGCCCACGTGATCCCAGGATACCTTATAATTAGACAAATGGCTGAAAATCATTGCGTAATATAGGTACTGTTAAAATACCCGCTTCGTCAAGTGAATTTTTAAGATTTAAAATAGCAAAATATACTGAGTTTATTTTGGAGCAGATATGGTCAATGTGTTTCAAAAGATAAAGTTGGTCAATATATGTTCCCAAAAACTTTGTACCTATTTTATTTTCGCGTCTTTTTCAAAAGTTAAAGAAAAGGCGTTCCAAATACATATATTAACAAATACAAACTTAACTCGGTTTACTGATTCTCTTGACACCAAGCCTCCATATTAATACATGTACGCCTTACCTTATAAGAGAGGACCTCCGGGTAGCTAGATGTAACAAACACCGTCGTGTTATCAGTGTATATAGCGTGGTAAAGACTGATAATATGAGCTTTATGTTCGATAATTTAAAAAAGACTTTTGTTTTCTTTTTAACTGTATCCCCAAATTATACACCACTCTAAGATAAAAACAAGAGAATCGTTAACAAAAACCATTTAGAAACATAATATCTGATAAATATCTGCAGACCAACGTGATAGCTAAAGACTGATAATATGGGTTTCATGCAAGATATAGAATCTACATATGTGTCCTAAGGATGCAACAAAAATGTTGCGAAACGTCGACTATTTAAAAATAGATTTTAATTTTTTTCCTTTACTGTATCCTAACCCTAAATAATACACCAATCTAACATAACAACAAGAAGATTTTTAACGAAAACCATTTAGAAATTTAATATCTGTGAAATATATGCGAACCAACGTAGTAGGTTAGGAGACTGATATTATGGGTATCATGCAGGACATAGAGTATATATCTATATATATATATATTTATTTATTTATTTTTTGTTTGTGTTTTCATTCCGGGTGTATATCCGTTCACTACTGTCGTTTTTCGAAGCTTTCTTTCTCGCGTCCAAATAGAGACTGAAAGTGCTGGTGACTGCCACGCTTCCTTTTATACCCCAACCCGGGGCCGAAGTTTATATCTGCGTGACCGTTGGTCGTTATTTATGTTTTCCGGATGGTGCTGTTGTTGTTTTGCGATTTTAGATTTGTCGATTATTGTTTTCCATACTGCTGGTAGTTTTAATGATTTTACCAACAGTATGGAAGACAATAATCAACAAATCTAAAATCGCAAAAACTCAAGCGCAATTAGCGCAACAACCAGAACGACCAGGAAATTAGTTTTTTTTACAGTTTTGTTTCTCGGGTATCTTCATTGTAGTCCCAGAACTCAAGTACCTTAATAAATAAAATAGTTAAAAATAGAGTTAGATTTTTGGTATTTCTGTTTTTGATCTTGATGTGGTATACAAGCCCAATAAATTATAATAATAATAATAAAAATAAATGCCTCTATTTAGATTTTGTACATACAAAAAATGGTATATTATGGTGGCGAGATCTAGCAGCGCTACTCATCTAACCACCCATTATATAGAGACTTAAACAAGAGTATTATAAATAAGAAATAAAAATTATAAACATAATTCTTGTAAGAATTTAAAAGTAATATGCAAACAATCAACAGAGACACAAGTTAACAAAGCTTGAGATAATCCTGAAAGATAGAAAACGAAACCAAAACAGAATCTGGAAGCATTTAAGTATTTAAAACAAATTAAAATAATAAATAAAAAATACAAATCAAACAAAATGAACACAACAAAGAGAAACATCTGTAAACATTAAATGCCACATCCTACTGCGATTCCTGTGCTCAGTATATATACAAATTTTAGAAATTTTTAAAAAACTCTTTAACTTGTTTATGGAACGATGACACACTGCTTCATTGTGAAGGGTAGTTGCGTTAAAACTCTTTGCGTCGTTATATGAGAATGAGCATTGATATAGTGAAATTTTATGTCTGAGAACAGTATACAAGTAACCATAATGAGTTGCTAGGGTATGTGTATCCCTTCCCCTTACCAAAGTTTACTGAATAAAAATATAAGTTGCCGCACTGGGCCGTTAGCACTTTGAAAATGGCAGATAAATGGCGAGCCGCCTAGTTTCAAACCCGATAGATACTGGCTCCTGTTACCGAGCTTGGTTGGCTTCGCGCAACAAATTTTTATCTGCCAGGGAATTTCAAAAATATAAAAAATAACTTTAGACAAAAAAATTATTGAGTTGGTTGTCGGACCTGTTTAATATTTTACAATTACAGTTTTAAATGTTATTTAAATATAATGAATTTAATATTAAATTGTTACTTACTTGCTAGTCGAATTTAAGAATACAATATCTTTATTATATAAACAAAAAATTCGGTAAATTTCCTTTACCCGGAAATTCCCTCGTATGATTTGTTCGGAATAGTGAAGTGTGACTCAGTTTACTTCAGTACGTAGTCACAGTATATATTTGTTACATATAGTGTCTTCATTTTGATTGGGCGCGATTTTGTTCCATGATATTGGATTCCTACCAATATTTTACCATTTTCTTTCTAACTATGCCACACTTAACTTTTAGGCACAATTTAAAATAAATTCAATAAATAGTTTTTACATTGACACATACCGTGACACATACCGCCATTTTGTTACGTTATGTTGAATTTGTACCAGTTATATCTGGCAAATGTCTGCGAACCAACGGAGTAGGTAAAGACTGATAATATGGGTTTCATGCACGATATAAAAAATATATATATATATATATATATATATATATATATATATATATATATGAGGCTGAAAATTATACAACATTTTAATAAATTGGACAGCAGAAATACTCAAAACAATCATTTATGTGGATTAATCGGGCTTAAGAATATTCATAGAAGAAGACCAAGGCAAAATGTACACTGAGGATGCAACACTAAAGTTGCCAAACGTAGACAATTTAAAAATAGAGTCTTGTTTTTTTTTACTGGATCCTAACCCGAAATAATACACAACAACATACAAACAAGAGGATCGTTAACGAAAACCATTTATAAACTTAATATCTGGGAAATAACTATGAACCAACGGAGTAAGTAAAGACTGATAATATGGGTTTCATGTAGGATATAGAATCTATATGTGTTCTGAGGATGCAACAATAAGGTTGGAAAACATCGGCAATTTAAAAAAAGACTTGTTTTTTTACTTACAACTGTGTATGTGCCGGAAACCCGACCGGTACCCAAAATGTACCAGCCGGGGCGGTACGCGAGGAAAAGGTAAATCGATTCACGTGTTCAAGTGCTACAACTTATATTTTTATTCAGTAAACTTTGCACTCATCAACTTATCGTATAAGTATTGAGGCGCTGCTGATAATTTAACAATCCTGAACGCATGAAATACTCAGAAATATGATCGTACTTTCTAACATTATAACAGAATCTTAAACAATTATTCTGTAATTTATGTAAACTATCCTTATCTCTATCCAGTAACGCTGTCCAATACAATGTAATATGACACCAAAGATAGAATTAGGGAATCGCACAGTCTAAGCCTGATGTCCTAACTGAGATAATATTTATGTAAATACAGTGATTTTAATTGCTCGTAACTTTTTTGAAGTAGATAAGAAGTATGTTTTTCAAACCTGAGTGATGAGTCAAAATAAACGCAAATAACAACTAATTTTTGCGGGATTCAAGAACATTCAGTTTAATACTGTTGAGTTTGATATTCAAGTGGTCATCTGACAATCGAGATCTAGGTGGACCAAATAGAAGAAATTAGGTCTTTGACTCATTTAGGACCAGATCATGAGCAGTCGATATTTTGTACATAGAAGTCTGAATTAATTTCATCTTCAGTCAAGTGTACGTTTACCCCATTGAAAGATTGGTATAGCTGGATGTCATCGGCATATTGATGGGATGTTAAGAATTTCAAAGAACTATTGAAATCGGAGGTATATATAGAAAACAAAAGAGACCCTAAAAGCCACCCTGTGGTACCCCACGCAAAAGTGCTAGCAACGCAGAACACTCAGTACCCAAGACCACTTTTTGACGTCTTCCACTCAAATAGCTTCTTACCAATTCCAGCGAAGGCATATTCAACCCCCAATACTTAAGTTTAGCACATAGGAGCGAATGATTTAGTATGTCAAATGCCTTGCTTTAGTCAAGTAAAACCAGGCAACTTTTCTTGCCCTAGTCTGTACACTTGAAAAGATCATCACTAACCTTAAATAAGGCAGTGGTGGCACTGTGTCGAGCGCGGAAACTGGATTGCGTCATAGGTAAGGTATTTTTACGTAACAGAAATTCGTTGAGTTGTTCAAGAACAATTTTTTCGAAAATTTTGGACATACATGGTAGTGAAAGAAAGAAACATCCACGATAGTACTAGTCATGGCAATTGGCGACACATTGGAGATTTTCCATATGGTAGTCAGTGGCGGTTCGCGGGTGAAAAAGTAAGTGAAGTGCAAATGAAGCAAGAAAATATTGCAATATTTTTTTTACAGAATTTTTTTTTATGTGGAAGGGCTTGAATATTTTTTTACGACTTACCTAAATTTTGTATACTAAATCAATTCTCCTATCCTTCATAGCAGCAAATTTATTTATAACATCCTCATAAAATGGATGCGTTGCTCTAATCTCCTCCAGACATTCCTTTTGAATTGAAATATTGTCTAGAGAAGTAAGTCTTTTTTGAGATATTGTATTTTTTAAATAAGTTTTTACACGTTTGAGGCAAGAAAAACTTCTTTCCACTGGAGCACTTGTCGACGGTATTGTCAAAATAAAGGCAAACACTTTAAATGCTTTGTTTAAAATATCTTTATTTTCATTAACTTTTTTAACTTGCTCTTGCAGCGATATATTCTAATTACTGTCATTGGCAAAAATAAGACCAAGCTGATTTTTAAGTCTTTGACTTTTTGAAAATATTTCCCCATATAACTGTAACAAATTTTCAAACGGACCAGTCCGAAAATTTAAACTATATTCGGAAAATTTAGCAGAATCTGCCAAACATAAAAATGTAAGTTTTTCAAAGTCTTGAAAGCTGTCATTTCCATTAAAATATAGTCCAATATTTCATAAAAAAGGGTTCTATACTTTGCCCTAATTTCTTCAGGTGAAAGCTTAGGAAGCTTATGTTTGTAATTATTTATTTCTGTAATAGAATTTGCTTTATCAAACGTGGTATTAAAAAAAATGTTCATTTCTTTTTTTACGGGGCCTCACGACAGCGTTTTATATTGGATATGCAAAAATGAATGTCAAACGATTTTTTTTGAACAATCACATTAACTAACTTCGAATTTAAAGACCAACGAGTTTCTGTAATTATTGGTATACGCTTCGTAGATGCACATGTAAGAGCATACGTTCCTTTGGCTGAGTGATGAAGAAATGATGGAATACCACTAAGGCTTGCCAAAAATTCGACATTTAGAAATATTTTTAAACTTTGCTCTGCATGAGGACAAATACAGCCTGTGGCGGTTTTTTTTTCACGGCCATTTACACGGCCAGACATCACACTTGCGCCATCGCAACATTGCCCTTTTAATTTATGTTCATAGTCAAATTGGTCCAAAATTTGATCCAATAGAGAATATAAATTATCCGACGTTCTATCGGAGCTGGCATTATAAAATCCTAAGAATCTCTCGATTACCGAAACTTCTGAATTAACGTATCTTAATATTATGTAGCACTGGGTTTGCGTAATATCAGTGGTGTCATCCACTTGCACAGAAAAAAAAACTGTGTGTTCATTATTTCATTTAAATGCGTTCAATTAATAATTGATTATTTCGTTTTGAATAGTTTTCGAGCCACCAGTAAAAACATTTTTAATTTTTTTGTGAAGATCTTTAAGTTCTTGGGAACTTCTCGATATTAATAAACCTAAAAGCTTTTTAAAATTCACCCTATTTATTGACTCGCTGCTCTCATCATGGCCGCGAAAGACTAACTCTTGTTTTGCAAGGTACAAAACTGCATCAATTATCAAGCACATAAATAGTCTATTTAATCGGACGTTTTCCTTAAAATGTATTTTATATAGTTTAGCAATTTCTTTTAAAGTGTCGCTATAGTGCTTTGATTTTTACAAATGTTTTTAGCATTAATTCGCATTTTAAATGCTCCACCGAGTCTTCATATTTATGTAAAGACCTTCATATATTTAACATACCTGCAAATCGTACCTTATTCCGCACTGAATATTTATTGGAAACTAGTAAGGCCAGCAAAACAATTTTTGTAATATTTGACTACTACATAACCATTTGTATGCCGAAATCCAGGATGACGATTAAAACTCTGATATTGTTCCTTCCATCGATCAAATGGAGTTTCTAACAAAATTCAAACCACATCCATGATCGGATTCATGAATAATGTAAATTAATAAACCCGATACTAAATAAAGTTGTAACAACACCATAAATAAATATAACACAAAACAGTCAAATAAACTGCAAAGGAACTAACCGGTTGCAGCGAAATCCGCGAAAATAGAAGTAAACAACCACCCCAAACTGAACGACACGTGGGTGTAGTGTACTGCGTTAGCAATTCACCGAGAGCGTTGTATGGCGCTGGTTAACATTAATCTTCCATGCGGTCGACGTCATCGCGTACGCGTTGGCATGGCGTAGTAGGAAAATCGTAAACTAAACATAGCCTCTGCAGCAAAGTCGAAGTGGTTTATGCCACTGTTATAGTTGTTTTAATAAATTCGATTGAAATTTTTAAAAAGACATGCCACCACGGGCAAGTAAAATATTTATTCGAGATGTACAGTTTATTTGTTGCCAATTAGGTGAATAAATGAATGTAAAACCTTAAATTTTAAGAGATATATAATAAATATAGTTAGATGTTAGCTTGTTTATTTTTCCTGGTGAAGTAGCACCTCACCTACTTCACCTGAATAGCCGCCACTGATGGTAGTAAAAGTAGTAAATGACTTAACAAATAAGGTAATAGAAAAAAAATCATTTTTAATCTAATGCCATCAATACCACATGCATTTGACTTAATTGAGCCTATGATAGTATTAACTTTATTTTCGCTTACCTGTACAAAATCATATTCATTAACATCAGAAGAATTAAAATAGTTTTGTAAGAACTCGAAAATGTAAATCCAAGTTTAAAAAGCGAATACTTTCCAGAAGAATAAATAATTTAACGTACGCCAAAACTCTCTTGGATTCGGACCAAACTGCTGAGTAAGAAAAGCCTTTTTTTCGTTCATTACCGTCATTGTAACCAAATTACGTATTTGGTTAAAAACCTTGGCTGAATACAGGCAAATTTGGTACATATATTGCCTGTGTAGTTTATAAATTTAATAAATTGGTTCGGTACTATCATTTATCCGCTTCCTTACAAAAATGGAAAACTTGGAAATAATGTTATGAAAATTGCCACTGATTATGCTACACCAGAAAGGAAATAGAAAATATAAAATTATTTTTACTTTTAAATAATTTTGTTTTAAATAATGCTAATTAATTATTTCGAAAATTAACCGAACCCAGAATTTAAGTTACAAAACTGTAAACAAACCAAGTACGGAAGATTCTAAAATGTATCAACTGCTAAAAGACTACGTTCGTAAAATATGAGATCATTGAAAAAAATAGAATATAAATTAAAACGTAATAAATTTTGGGTGGCTTATTGAATTTTTTTTGGTTATTTTTTTTCGTTTTCAAAAGACAAAAATTATTTCTCGCCACTGCCTTCCATAAGTCTATTCTTAATTTGACTATTATCAGTTTGTACGTTCTCAAAATACAAATTTTGACGTACTTATGCCCCATAAATATATCAAAGAGCTCCGATCATGACACCCAAATTCTAATCTCCTCGAGACCCTATTTTTGGTGCAATTTTGAAACGAATCGAAAAATTATCATTGGACAAAAAACATACCCATCCGTGCAATTTATCGAAAACGCAACTTATATTTTTCGAAAACTTAAATGATTTCAATACTTGCCCTAGATAACGTATTAATAATGCAATATAATATTGGTTGTTATATGAAGAAGTGAAAAAATATCAAGTTTCAAGAGGTTTTAAGGACGAGGGTTAACTTAGCAATGAATGAAAAAGACCAATAATAGAAAAATTAATCAAAAAGGGATTTTCATGCGGCTTATTAGGGTACACCTATCTAATATCTCTCTGTGATCTATGTCTTAGATAAAAACTGTGCAATATATCTCATCGATTTACCTACTTCCCCGCCTCTGAACATTTTTGCATATTTCCTATCAAATTTTCTAAGCCAAAACAGCTATTTTTCCTGTTTTTTATATAGAAAACTGTATATACTATTCTTTGACACTTGCTGCATCATCCAAATACAGGAATCCTAATTTTTTATTTAATTTGATTATAACTAGCAAAAACTAAATATGAATGTATAATTTTATTTATCGGGAAAGGGTAAAATTAATTCCAACAGAGCATTTATTTGAACCGGTGCTTTTAATCCTCTGTGTATTATGTTTGGAATAAACAAAAAATGATTTGCAGTGACCCCAAAAATTACCCTGTTCATGCGTTAAAACGTGGACAGAAATATGAAAAGGTCATGCTAAAAAATAACATCTATATATATATATATATATATATATATATATATATATATATATATATTAATTCGCTTGTCAATGGGGCAATATTTCTATTTAAATAAATGCCTTTTGCTCGTTATCAACTATATAAGCTTTTGCAAAAATGTTTGTTTCTTGTTGTTCTTGACCTCCTGAACAACATATATCCAGGATCTGGTTTTATCTGCGCACAGGGCACAACACAAACTTGTATCAACTTAATTTTATATTTAAATATGATATTAATATTTTAATATTATTAATTTATTCCGTATTTAATTAAGTAATTATTTTATAACCAAATCCTAGATAGATTTATCACTGATTTTTTTTTATATTCTTTTTAGTTCTAATGCATTCACTAAGAACGCAACTTATCCCCGCAAAGCCTTAAAAATCACAAGTAACCCAAAATTTTCTCAAAACCCTCTTGTTTCTTCACACATTACTTTGAAACGACGAATAAATAATTATGTCCGTAATTGCTTATATCTTCTTCTCAGAACATTTAAATAAATCGATATTAAACAAAAAAATAACCTAAAAAGGCATATCTACTTTTTGTTTCGGAACAATTAACAAATGAGAAAAATATTATACATAAAAGTTGTTTGCTACATCACAAAGAAAATAACTCATATATATACATACATATACCATATATATATATATATATATATATATATATATATATATATATATATATATATATATATATATATATATATATATATATATATATATATTGTTGCGTATCAACAGAATTATCAAACAAAGGACTTACCTATATTACAATAAATTAAAAAAAGAGAATAATCCAACAAAAAATAAAAATGAAACCAAATCTTATATATCATTAACATATATAAATGAACTGTCTGAAAAAATTAAATACGCTCTAGCCAAACACAAGGTAATTGTTTGTCACAAATCCAATAATTTATTAGGCTCCTATTCACACCTCTCAAAAGTAAAATACCAGTAAAAAAACAATCAAATTTAATATATGCGGTACCATGTATGAATTGTCCCATGAAATACATTGGCATTACTACGCAATACCTAGAGAACAGAATAAACGGCCACAGGCCACAAGTACACAAAAAATGCGTCCACTGCCCTTCATAAACATGAAAAATCAGAAAATCACGAGTTTAATTTTTCTGACACACAAATTTTGATTAAAGATACTAACTATCAAAAATTAATCATTAAGGAGATGTTTCATATCAAAAAAGAAAAACATTCCGTAAATGGTAAACAAGATGTCAAGAAATTGAGTCAGATTTACCACGGTTTGATATTTTAATTTTTTAATTTAGTATTTTACATATAATAAAATGCCTATATACTCTATACTACACCATCATAAATATAATTTCTATAATATCAACTTGATTTTACACCATTATAAATAATGTAAACATTGTTAATCTAAATAATCGCTTTCAGCCAAAAACAATAAAAAACATATCGGTGGTCTTTATTTAATTTCCACAAGTCACAACTGAAACATCATTGCTACTATAATGCAGTGAGTTGTTTTATTTCCAAGGTGCATATACCAATGTATTTTAACATGATTTTAACATTAATTTTAAACTGGAGTTTTAAAAATTGTAACGTTCTATTTTAACATTTTATTGTAATAGTTTTTAGTGTGTCAGTGAAGCGCGAAACGTTAAGGAAATGAATAATTTTGTTAAGAAAATAAACCAGTACCCAAGAATTTATATATATATATATATATATATATATATATATATATATATATATATATATGTTATATCCGCTGATAGCCACGTGCAGGTGATGACCTTCGGTCACACGGTCGCAGCACAGGAAATTGCGACACCTCCGAGAATGCCGAGCCAGCAACCAGCCGTTGCAGTTCGCACGGATAGAAGACGCTGCATCAGCATTCAAATTAATATAAATTGTTCTGAATTGTAAATAAATAGTTAGTTGATATTTTAGGCTGTTAGAATGTTAGTTTAATTTTTGAAGTTATAAAGTAGTGTTTTTAAGTATTAATAAAATATTTTTTAAAAAGTGAAATTTGGAAAAGTGAATATAACAATTGGCGCAGTCGCTGTAGGATCTGTCTAACGCTGTCAGAACAAGAGTGTTTTCTAACTGGTAGCGGCGGATTCCAATCCCTAAACAGAAGAAGGACGAATCGCTCTCACTTGGCAAGACTACGCAAGGAACACCCGGTGAAGCCCCTGATAATCTACGCTAAGAACACGACGATGCAAATAATCCTGCTGTAAGTTTATGAATCATCTCGTTATTGTTTATTTTATTGTGGTATTTACTTATTGAAACTGTTCGATTTTCCAAATATTTTTCCCGATATTTCTTATTGATTTTAAGAATTTGAATATCAAGAATTAAATATTTTTCACTCGATTTTTCACTATTAAATAAGTTACAGAACCTTTGTAATTTTTCAAAATGCCTGATTCAACTCAAAATAATGTTAGTCAAGTAGAAGTAGAGCCTTATAAATTATCAGAAATATTTTCTTTAATCCCCGAATTTGAAGGTGATCAGATCTTTTTAGGAACGTTTTTAAATGCGTGTGATTGTGCATACAATATGGCTACTACAAGTCAAAAAACTCTATTAGCTATTCATATAAAAAACAAACTTAGAGGTAGAGCTGCACAGCTCGTTAGTTCTAGAAATCCAGGTTCGTAACTAGAAATAAAACAATTACTTAATCTACACTTTGGAGATTCTCGCGATTTATCTTCCCTAATACAAGATTTACAACGACTTAAGCAATTATCCAATGAATCCCTACTCACTTTCTTTAACCGCCTCCAGGTATTAAATGCTAAAATGCATGCAAATATCCAAAAAGCAATTAACCTTACAACTGAACAAAAAACAGCTCAAAGTACTCTTATAGAAACTACGGCCCTAAATACATTATTAACAGGGCTTGAACCTCGATTAGGCCAACTTATTCGTGCCGGAAATCCAGTCAACCTTTTAGAAGCTCATTCTCGAATTAGAAGGGAACTTCAGTTGTCATATTTTGAAACCCAAAAACAAGATAGGAATCAGCCCTCAAGACCCACTGTATCTATTAGAAAGCCACAGCCACAACCTATGCGATGCTTTAATTGCGGACGCACAGGTCATTCTGCTAGTCAGTGCCGCACTCCCCAATCGGGACGGCAAAATTTTCAAAATAATTTTAATTCAGGTTTTCAAAGACCGTATCAACACCAAACCCAAAACAGCCCTCAACAGTCTAGTAGTTATTCCCAAAATCAGTCTAGACCACAACAAGCAAGCGGCTTCTCGCAAAATCAGCAGAGGCCCCAACAATTTAATAATCCACCACAATATCGCCCTCCGATAATTAATAAAAATTCTAATTTCCGTCCTAATCAACAAAGGACATATCATGTAAACGCTAGCGACTATTCGCAAGGTCAAGCTTCTAATCCTATTGAAACATCATATAATGATTATGAATACCAAAATTTTGACTACCCACAAAACTACCCCAACCAAGATTACGATTATGATCAGTGTCCAATAGAGCCGATAGGCCAAACAAATTACCAGGATTTTCTTTCTCTCCCAGTGAACCCTCAGCCCCCGGACCAAAACTACCCAGAAGTAGATCCCCTAGTAGAAATCCAAACTCAAATCGAAACAATGAACTTGGACGACATGAACCCCGATCTGAACTTCCCCGAACAGACATTTCTTTAAGCCCCTTTCTCACAGTAAATTCTAAAAACTTATATTACATCAAAGATGCCACTGAAAAATATAAGTTACTTATAGATTCCGGAGCTGGAATTTCTATTTTTAAGGAAAGTACTGTTCAGAATTTTCGAAATAGATCACCAGAGAACGTGACCATCCAAGGCATTACTAATCAAAAACTTTCAATCAACGAATCAACCCTTGTCCCTTTCGCTCCTAATGACCCTCATAAGGTCTATATTTTTAATTTAGACATCGATTTCGATGGTATTTTGGGCTTAGATTTCTTAGAACATTACGAATGTGTGATAGACTTAAAATCAAGGCAATTAGTTACCAATTTTAAAACCATTCCTTTATTTAAAGTAGATGGTGAACAAAAAATCGAAAATCTTACGTTAAATAATAATTGCAACAAAATTTCCATAGAAGCCCGAACGGAACGAATTTTTAAATTAAAATGTGATCTCGTTAACACTGATGCCTTGTTAGTTGCGCAAGAAAAAGACAAAGTTAGGCTCCCACATGCTTTAGTGCGAGTTAACGAACACGGTGAATTTTTCACTTCGATTGTAAATACAAACGCTATTCCAAAAAATATCGATTTTTCCGATATAACCTTAGACCCGATTAACGACACCTCTGAACCTGTCTATAATATAACCGAACCAAATTTAAAAGAATGTCAACACGACAGAGTCTCACAAATACAAAATTTATTAAGAACTGAGCATTTAAATGAGGAAGAGAAAGAACTTGTGACAAATGTTTGTTTAGATTTCTCTGATATTTTTTACCTTGAACTAGACGCCCTTTCTTTCACGAATGAAATAAAACACTCAATAGAAACAAACAACGCTCGTCCTGTTTTTACTAAATCGTACCGATACCCACAAATACATAAGGACGAAGTAAAAAATCAAGTTAACAAAATGTTAGGCGAAGGTATCATACGTCCGTCTATCTCACCCTGGTCTTCACCAGTCTGGGTTGTCCCAAAGAAGCTCGACGCTTCGGGAAAGCAAAAATGGCGCGTAGTTATAGACTACCGCAAGCTTAATGAGCTTACCGTGGACAATAAGTATCCTTTACCGAACATATCTGACCTCCTCGACCAGCTAGGGAAGTGTGAATATTTTACCACCCTAGATCTTGCCTCCGGATTCCACCAAATTGAAATCGACCCTAAGGACATCTCAAAGACTGCTTTTTCAGTAGAAAATGGTCACTACGAATTTATTCGTATGCCCTTCGGCCTTAAAAATGCGCCGGCCACCTTTCAAAGGGTTATGGACAACATTCTCCTTGGCATTCAGAATGAGCGTTGTCTAGTATACATGGACGATATAATTATATACTCTCCCACAATCCACGAACACATTTCTCGCATAACAGAAGTATTCAAACGTTTAAGAAAAGCCAATCTAAAAATTCAGCCCGATAAATGTGAATTTCTCAGAAAAGAAGTCGCCTACCTTGGACATCTTATAACCCAAAATGGTGTTAAACCAAACCCATCAAAAGTAGATTGTATCGTCAATTTTCCCGAACCAAAAAATTCTAAAGGCATTCAGTCATTTTTGGGACTGGCCGGCTATTATCGACGGTTTATTCCCAATTTTGCAAAAATCTCAAAACCATTAACCAAACTTCTTAAAAAGGACACTCCTTTCTCATTCGACCCTGAATGCAAATCAAGTTTCGAAGAACTGAAAAAAGCCCTTATCTCTAACCCAATTTTGATATACCCAAATTTTCAAGAACAATTCTTACTAACCACGGACGCAAGCGCGTTTGCCATTGGCGCTGTTCTATCGCAAGGACCAATAGGCAAAGACCTCCCTATTGCGTATGCGTCTAGAACCTTATGTAGTGCGGAAACAAAATATTCGACAATAGAACGCGAATTACTTGCAATCGTTTGGGCCGTAAAGCACTTTCGCCCCTATCTTTTTGGGAGAAAATTCACTCTCATTACGGACCATCGACCCTTGACGTGGTTGTTCTCGATAAAAGACCCAGGAAGCAGATTAGCTCGTTGGCGTCTTAAGCTCGAAGAGTATGATTATAAAATCGAGTACAAACCCGGGAAAATTAATAAAAATGCCGACGCGCTATCTCGGATTAAAATTAACCATTTCCAAGAATGCGCAAAACTCCAGTCTAAACTTCAAATATTTGCCTCTAACAAAGACGACGTACGAAACAGACCGTCAACTAGCAAAGAAACATTCCAATCAGACAACGAAAATGGAGACGAACCAGACACAGAACAACTAACAGAGGAATATAATCGTTTTGTACACCTCTATAAAACTAAATCCATTATAGATTATTCCAAAATAGAATCATCAAACTCCCAACTTTTAGACAAGTGTCACAAAAATATCATTACCTTCTTTCGTCGAGCAAAATTAGAGGACATCCACCTTAAAATCATTGAAGATATTTTTGAGGAAAACTTTCACTTTGTAAATAACAAAATAAACATTGTGTCCAGCAAAACCGTGAAAGATCGGAAATATTTTATAATTCCTCTGCCATCTGACAACGACATCGTAGCCCAATACCTCTTTTATGCCCTATTTACTGGCAAAGACAATTTTGACGCAAAACATCCGTATTGTGTCGAAAATAACTTAGAACTCCCAATTTTGGAAATGCTTTCATTTATCCTTTCCGACCTAGACGTTAAGTTCAAAATATGCCAAAATATTGTAAAAACACCTGATGAGGATCAAATCCCCATTATCCTAGACCACTATCATTCCGGAAAAAACAACCTTCACCGCGAAATAAATGAAACTATTAAAAGGATAAAGGAAAAATATAATTGGCCCGGATTAACGAAAGATGTCGAAAATTTAATCAAAAAGTGCGAAATATGCCAAAAAGTAAAATTTTGTCGAAAAAACCTCAGTACACCCCTCGTAATTACCGAAACCCCGAAAACACCATTCGAGAGGATTAACATCGATCTTTTTGAATATCCTGTTAGTAATTACGCTCTCACTATTAGGGATGAACTGACCAAGTTCACACAAGCTTATCCCATTTCCGATAAAAAAGCCTCGACAGTCGTGAGCACACTCCTACTATTCTTCCAACATTTCGGCACCCCCTTAAGGATACATTGTGACCATGGCCGTGAATTCGACAACGCTTTAATGAAGGATCTTTGCGGACTCTATGACGTGAAATTGACATTTTCTAGCGTCAGTCATCCACAGTCAAATGGATCTCTTGAGCGATTTCACGCGACCCTGACCGAAATGATCCGAGTACATAAAGCTGAAAACTTAAACGAACACCCATTCAATATTCTCCCTTACGCCATTATTTGCTACAATAATACCAAAAATAAGACACATGGTTTTACACCGTATGAGCTCATCTTCGGCCATACATCTAGTCGTCCACCCGAGACCCTTTATAATCAAGAACAACTGATTACAAAATATGTCAGAGACCTTAACAACAGAATGGAACATTACTATAAAGTCGCACGGACAAGAACAAACGCACAAAAGGAAAAATCTAAAATACGATTTGACAACGCAGTTAAACGAAACACCACCGAATATAAAATCGGAGACAAAGTCTACGTGAAAGAATCCCAAATAGTCACTAAAGCTAACAACAAATTTAACGGACCTTTCGAAATAACCGAAATCTTCGGAACTTCCGCCACAGTCAAAAATTTATCTACGAACCAATATTCTAAAATAAATTTTGATAGACTAAAACCTTTCTATGACTAGTCTATTCTTTTCAGACTCCTCGGGATACTGTCAGCCGTGACATCCCAGTTTACCATTACTCCAATAAACAATACCGTAGGACTGTTTTTCCATGAAGAAAGTATCATCAAAATATCAAACGAAAAATGGACGCTTCTAGTATATAAATAATTGAAACCCTTAAAAGAAGCCATCTCACACAACGACAAAATTCTCTCCGAACTAATAGACACATATGAAATACCTGAACCTAGAATTTTAGCCTCTAAAGTAGACGTACAAACACACATTAGTCTTCTAAAACAACTCGCCAACGCCGTTAATCAAAAATACAGAGAAATAATCGCGGACACTAAACCTTACGAATTTAGGACAAAACGCGGTATATTCAATGGCATTGGTACTGTATGGAAATCGATTACAGGTAATCTAGACGCTTCGGACGGAGAATACTTCAACGATTGCATAGAAAAAGTAACACGGGACGAATATCAAATCGAAAACCTCTTAAAGAACCAAATTTCCGTTGCCACATCTGTAATTAAAACTTTTAATACTACCATTCGCAAACTACAAATAGACGAGGAAACTTTTAACAATAATATCAAAGATATTCAAAATTCAATCAACAATATATCAAGCGCGATCGATTTTTATGAAGGGCAGATAAAGACTATTAGTTGATGTGAATCGCTAATGGAAAGCTATGCATTTTTAGAAGATTATCTCAATGACATCTTGGATGCAATAACGTTCGCACGTTTAAAAATACTCCATAGCTCAATTATAACCCCACAAGATATGATCACCTCGTTGCAAGAAATCTCTAGATCTTTAATAAAAAACAACTTACCATTACCTACTTATTCATCAAATGTAGCAGAATATCTCGATATAATTGAATTAGAAGCATACCAATCTGATCAAAAAATTATTTTTGTACTAAAAATCCCACTAACCGAACCTGAAACCTATACCCTTTATCACTTGTACCCTATCCCGATCTTGGACAATCGAACAGGCTTCCACCACATATTACCAACCACTAAAAAATACATTGCGCGTGATGATGATTCATTATTGTACGTATCATTCCGAAACTTGGACAATTGCAAACAGTTGAAGAGCAATACAAAGATCTGCTCTGATGTCCTGCCGTACCCAATCGATAGCGACTCCATCTGCGAGGCCCAGATACTGAAACAACAGACACGACTACCAGCAACTTGCCAGACTTCTGTGTTGCTAGCCAAGGAATACAACGTGCAGGAACTCAACCAAAACTATTGGCTGATAACAGTTTCTGATCCCTTGCCAGTCACAGTAAAATGCGAAAGCAAAAACATCGTCACCAACGTAATCAACATGAACTCATTACTAAAATTACAACCGGAATGCAATGCAAGTGCACGCCAAATACCCCATTGACAAATACAAAACTGTCACATACCAAAATCACCCGGTAAAAATACCCTTCGAATGCTGCATTCATCTTCCCAAAAAGTCTCAGATCCTAGATCTGAAACCTCTCAAACTCAATAAACTTGATATTGAGGATCTAAATATTGCCCAACACAAAACTCAATCAGTATTCTGACGAACTAAACAATCTCATCAATGAACCCTTTGTGACCAAACATGTTCATTGGTTCACAATTTTCACTATTACCCTTATTGTTGCACTTGTAACTCTATACATCCTCTGCAAATGTCGACGTAAAAGACACCCCAGGATTGGTATAGCAATTACAAACGACGATAATCCACCAGCACCTCCAGTTCCCAAGTCCAGAGACGCTGTCCATCAAAGAATAAGGAACTTGATGCCCAAAAGAAGACCAAGTGCCCATCCCGATGAGACCATAGAAGAAGCAGTAGAACTTCAATTCCACCAAGGCTTGTAAAAGTCGCTGCAAGGCAACAACTTTTCTTTTATAGGGGGAGTTGTTATATCCGCTGATAGCCAC